>OY757906.1:60510244-60771341 GCA_963585895.1 Sepioteuthis lessoniana | reverse complement strand
GACCAAGGTTCCATCCCAAGTTGAGTCATACCAAAGACTCAAAAAATGGTACTTGATACCTCCTTGCTTAACACTGAGCATTATCATATTTACCAACCCCTCCGCTCGGGCAGGATATGACACAAGGTCAATTTTTAAGCAGAGTTTAACAGGTTTGAATTCAGAGTTTTCCTTCTGCTAGACTAGTTGCCTCACCAAGGCTGAAGAACCCAGTCTGTCTGACTATTTACCCATAGCTGGAGGAAGAATAACTGGATTCATACCTTTCCCAAGGGTATTAGTGCTATGTGAAATGCAATTAGTCTCATCCAGGATTTGAATTCGTGTCGCCGTGTCCATTAACTACATCAATAACCATTACACCACAGGCACCTCCAAATACTGAGCATTATAAGGTATGGATCAAGAGTAAGTGGAGCAATCCAGAGAAAAGAGTTGTGCCCTTCTCTTCACCTCAGCGTAGTAGCTATTGAAATTGGAGCCATCAGGTAACTCTTAATTACGTTGACCAACTTACAACTAATTATATACGAAATGGTTTCTACAAATCTTGTTAGAAAGATTTTTTAAAATCTAGACTTAGGTAGCTTTATTTTTGGAACACTGACTAATGATCTCCATTTTCTTTTAATCTATTTTCTACATTTGCCATAATTTCTTGAAATCTGATGCCCATTTTATTTCTATAAAGAACTCAATGAAATTTTGAATAAATCATTTTTATTTAAAACCATTTTAGCATATAATCCAGTTTAAGCATTAAACATCATTAAACACTGGACTGCTCAACAATCTTATTATTATGGTCATTATCATTCCAGTATTTTACCTTTGTAATGATTAATTTTGTTTTTCGAAAAATAGTAATCATTACTTTTTCTTGATTGTGTATAGGAGAATATCAAACTACTTGACATTTGAAAACAAAATCTTCCAATGTCTATTATAATGTTTATTTACTTTGAAGGAGATGTTATTGACTAGGTGGTAATATATACATGTATATATTGTTAAGGATATCTGACCCCCCCCCCTCAGTCATAGTAAGGGTCAGTCAGTAGATATGATCCATATCAGCAGGAAGTGGAACAAGATAACTTGGTGCTACCCATATACCCTCCACCTTGTCTGCCACACACTAAAATCAGCTGATACTACAGTTTGAAAAAGAAAAGTTGATGATTGGCTGAAGGAAGGCACGCAACAAGGACTGCTTTTTGTGCACCAAAAATACAAATTTGACAGAAAGTCAGTTGGTAAAGAACTTTGATGAGAGACGCACACAACGACCAGCCAACTCAAGAATGCCAAGTGGCCATGCCTGCATAAGAAGAGATCTTATGAATAAAAAGAACCATGAAGACCGATCATGGAGGCCACTCATTATCATGATGATGAGAATGAAGAAAATAGCAATGGGACTTTATGAGAAGGTCAAAGGCATAAAAGTTGCCACTCAGCCTGTCTGTTAAATAACAGACAGAGAAAAAGAAAGAGAAGATAGACTTTTGATTGTGATCTCTCTTGCCTCTCATGAAAGAGGAAATGATGAACTATCAGGTATCATGAATGAGATAAGTAAAGACTGTTACCATTCACTTTTCCCAACTCCTCTTCTCTGTTTCATTGCATTCATCTAAGCTGCTGAACTTACATAACTACATGCATTATTCCACTATCAAACTATTAAGTGACTTGTTTTCATATTAATTTGTCCTCTTGTATATTTCATGTACATTTCACAGTGAATAAATCTTATTTTCTCATTTCTCCGGGTCATTGTAATTTTTGTCACTTCAAGGATTTGGGCCCCATTCTTTTATTTTTTATGTGAGATTAGATTTCTTGAGAGATGAAGAAATATTTTATATCCTCCTGACTTGTAAACACACACACACACACACACACACACACACACACACACACACACACACACACACACACATACATATATATATATATATATATAATTTTGAATTTGGTACATCATGTACATCTTCAGTGAGAGTGCAAGGAACAGTAAAACTAAAAATTATCAATTTTTATCTTTGCAATAATTTTTATAAACTTGTACTCACATTCTCTTGTACATCTAACATTGTCAGGACGATCACATGCTTTAATTCTGGGATTGAACACTGTCCCAGCTCCACATATCATTAAATACCTTAGAGTACCAGAACAGACAATAAATGCTTTACAGTTGCCATTTGGATGTGCTTCATATTGTTTGCAGTTTGATGCCTGGTAATCAACACTTTCTGAAAACAATGTTTGGAGAGATACATACAATAATTAAGAATTTAAAAATAGATTCTGGATATTATCATTACATGTATCATCTTCATTATTTCTCATCAGTCAACTAGTTACCACTAGACGTTCATTTTGATGAAGATTTAGTGTTTATTTACTTTCTTCCTTTAACTGCTTATTATCAAATTTAGTATCCTAATATCTCATAAAAAGTATTTTCAAAAATCAATTATATTTGAAAAAAATATCTTTATCACACTTTATTTTTGCATCGTGACATTTAAAATAATGAATAGAATATCTTAGAAAAATAGTCAATGCTTTTCAGAAATTGGGTAAATCTTAGAACACATTACTAATATGTGAGTCGGAGAAGAACTTCTTGATAAAAAAACAAGTTTCATGAAAAGCAGTTGTAATTTTCTTTAAAGAAGCCATAAAATTAAGATATTTGGAAGGGTTTTTATATGAATACATCAGTGCTAGAAAATAGGAATAATTTTACCTTAAAATTGTTTTGTAATTAAAATCTTAAATTTCATTTATGAAAAATATGGAAATTTTCTTACTTATCATAATCGGAACTCTACACCAGCATTTCATGGATTTGTTACCATGACAGATATTGACATATGTTTTTGTAGGTGCAGGAATCACAAGAGCGTCTTTTGAATCAATATACCTGCATTCTGAATATAAAAAGTATAAACTTTATCACATATTTACTGAGTTTGACTATGAATCTTAAGCATTGAATTTATCAGCATTTTGAAAAAGATCATTCCTGCAATTATTGTATTTGAATATTTTATTTTACAATCAACTGAAATTGCTATGAATCATATACTGAAGCATAACGATATCTGAAATATAAAATGTATCTATGTTTCAATTGAAAATCATGATAGTTTATGGTAGTGCACTTGCAGAATTGGTTGAAATTTCTAATCTTAAAATACAGTGTTTCAGTTCAGTGAGAATCGGCTTCTATTACATGTGACTGATTGTACAGTTCAAACATGACATGGTAGGTGAGCTGCATATCATAAATTCAACATCCAGAAAAAGGGGGCTCAGTTATGATATTGAGTAGCTGCTTATTTGTGATGGACAATGGACAAAGATACCTTGAGCAAGTCCTTGACAGAGTTTTATCTAATTTTAATGATCACTCACTGGCACCACATCCAATCTTTATGGACAACAATGCTTGATTCTATAGAGCAAGTGAATTTAAGGAATTTGTGCAACTGACACTCTTTTATGGACTACAAGAAACACTGATGTTATCCCTAAAGAAAATTTTAGGGACATTTTACTCCATAAAGTATGAACTAAGTTCCTCCTACTGTTCACATATCTGAAAAACTTGCACAGGCACTCCAGGAGAAATGGTGTAATATTCTCCAGATGCAAATCTGAAGAATTATAAAAATTATGATGAGGCATTTGGAAAATGTATTTATTCAGATGGTTGCTATATAATAGTTTGACATCTTTATGTATAGTAGCTTGATTTTTTTTGGTAAATGAGTATATGCAGTATACTGATATATATGCACAAGAAATAAGATGTAAAAACCAATTTAGTAAGGGGGAGTCTCCATGGAATAATGGCTTAATTGCTGGACTACAGCCTTAAATTATGTGAGTTGGGACTCCAGTCATACAATTACATTCACTTTCAGACTAATAACTATGGAAAAGGTATGAGCTCTCTTACCCCACCCAATCAGTGAGTTAAATAGTATTATGGCTGTTCTTTGACAAAGATGGATTTGGCATTAAATGACTCATGAAGGTTGATATGCCATAAAACAAAGAAACTCCAACCCGATTTGGTTAAGTTCTTATATATCTATGATGTATGTTTTGCCTGGAAATTTTTGGGAAAAGTTTTTTTGAATATTAAAACTGTCTATAGAGTTGTCATAGCAATTTAATCAAGAAACACTGAACAATATGAAACTTTAAAAGTTAGAGATAAAAAACATTCAAAGTTGTGCTTATGGCAGATACTTAAGCTTTTAATTAAAGGATTTGAAAATATCATTGTGCTATATGAAGTGAAATATTTTTAGCAATAAATTGTAATTAAATAGTGTATTAAATGCCAAATGAAGTAGAATATTGTTGTTTATTATTATTATTCTAATCAGAAAAGGTGATATGTTATAGAATCTGGGTCACTATTTGATAGTTCAATATAAAGAGATCATAGTCTATAAGTTTTTGAAATTTATCATTTTTCTGATAAAACAACATTTGAGCCACATTTGAATTAAAATTGTGTTCTTTTTTAAACTGATCAGTGAATGTGTGCATTTAGATTATACCCCCCCTTTTTTTAAAGTAACTAGAAGTTTTACCGACGTAACACTTTACAATTCTTACTGGGAATCACATAAATATCTATTTTAAGTAGTTTTGCTATTTGGTTTATTAATTATGTTCCTATTTAAAAACTAAACTAACAGCTATAAGTGCAATTTTAATGTCTTTTTATCTCCAACTTTTAAAGCTTTATAATAATCAGCATTTTCTAATTACACTGTCATGAAAACCCTATTGACAGTTTTCAATGAAATTCAAGCATTTAATTTTTTCTTTCATTGAATGAAAGTTTTACATAAATTGAATATTAAAGGAGAATTCTTGCTTGGATATTGACACCATAACAATCATCTTTACTTATCTATGTGTGTAATGTACTCTCAAAGAAATGCAAGAAAATCTTTAAAGAAGAATAGAACAATACATAATCAAGTATGCACATTTATTTTTGTTGATTTGGTGTGTCAATGCAGAACAATGGCTTTGCAAGCTTATCACAGAAACCATTAATAAGGTTTTTGATCACCACAGAGTGGCTCATACAAGCTAAGCATAGTAAGTAATCACTATTATTTACTAGCTAACAAAAATTATCAAAAGTAACTAGCAATTGTGTATTTTATAATTCTATTTTCAAATCTCATTTTTCTCATTTTTCTTATGAAAGATTTTATAGTAAAATAATTCAATTTCCTCTGAACTGATACAGTTATTTGTTTTCAATATCAGTATCTTTATTTATTGTAGCTATTTTGAAATTTTCTAACTCTGTATTTTCAATTTCTTTTATTAACTCATAAATAAGAATACCAAGATGATTTTTTAGTAATATTGCACAAAGTAACTTGCTTGTTAATTAAAATAAATGCAACCAATATAAATTAGTACAATGTAAATTAACTTACCGGGAAATTTATGGATCTTAACATGTGGTTCATGATTTACTCTGTGACCTAAATGATAACAAATTATAATTTTATTTGATTTGAAAGCAACATTTATGGAATGTAGTTGAAATGCTGTTGTTTTTTCTTACTTTTATTTTAAAATAAAATCAAAATATGAATTTTTAATCATAGAATTGTTTTCATCAATTTCATATCTTGCTTTATACACTTTTTTATATACAAATATACAGAAAAGATGATTTTGTTCTTGGTGCTACTATATAGTTATGATAAGCCTTTAAAAGTGAATATTTTGAAAATTGTTGCATTTTGATATGAACATATATGAAAGTTTTAATGAAATATATTAAACATGGATTAGAATATGATTCAATAGTAAAATCTACATGCATTCAAGTTTAATTCTTATTCAAATTTGAAGATAATTCATTAATTTTTCTGTAAAATCAACAATGTGACAGTGTAACAAAATTGCCAACATCATAGGTCAGTGATTATCAATTTTTAATTGATAAAATGATTTATTATTAAGGATATGAGATGATGTGCAGATAACATGAGAGTATAACACTACTAGATATACTTCTGTTAAAAAAATAGGTTAAATCAGGTAGAGACAAATAAATCTTCCATTATCATGACACATGAAAATATTGATCATGTGCAGTTAATGGATAATAAAGGACTAACAACTTGGTTCAGAAATGTTAAAATTGATGATTCTTTTTAAAGAATTCTAAATATTTTAACAAACGATGTACATTTCCATATGTTAGGCATCAGAGTTTCTGAGAACAAATCAGAAACACACCAAATTATGTTCAGCAATAACTTATATAATTTTGAACTAGTTTTCTAAAGGGATTTGTATCTACAGATTAGCATTGAATCACCACTTTGAGCTAAACTGTTGTCAAAGTTTGAAACGTTTTCTAATTCCTAAAAAAGTAATGGTAGCCATCTTCTGGAACTGAAATGAAAATTGAAGACTGACTAAATTCTAATAATAATAATTGCTGGAGAATATTATAATATATTTTTGAAGCAGCTCCATGAAAACATTATATTTAAGCTCAGTAAGCATATACTCTAATAAAACTCCCTACTTGTTCATATGTCAGTAGTTGCCATTCTTTGTCATTCTTTGCTTGATAAAATCTATTCTTGTTTCTATATATTCCCTAACATAAAAGTTACTTGGCAAGTTTGCATTATGCTAATAAGGATGAATATCAATATATCAATGTACTCAATGCAAAAAATCCTGTTGGTGAGATTGAGTATACACCAATTGCATGCCTTGCAAAGGGGTATCCCTAAAAAAACAGCACTGTATGTCCTGTGTATGACACTAAACTGCCTCCTGTGAGAAGACTTCTCTTCTGGAGTTCTGGGAAGTGTGAAGTCACTTTGTTGTCATCACTTCCAGGTCCACTCTGACTGGGAGTGGTTGTACCTGTTAGAATCTCATAAAGTGATCAAACAGATTTGTTTGAAAATTATAAGTATTAGATAGAAATACTTGAAACTATATAACTATGTGCAAATTATTTATATCATATAGGAATACTTGAAACCATGTAACTGTTTTCAAATTATTTCAAGTAAGAACTGTTACTTGAAGCTATAATTGTTTACAAATGATTATTGTCATTAGTTATTTGAAAACATATAACTGCATGCAAAAAAAGATTGACTTCAGTATTAAAAAAGCAACAATGGTTGACATGTCATAAAAAACTACAAACCAACCAATTAATCAATGCAAATATTATCCAATGTAAATTGCAATTAGAGAGATTACAATCAACTAAAATATAACAGCTACCTTTGACTCTATGAATACATTTTGTAACTTTCTTATATCATTAAATCTTGAAAAAAAAACAATTACCTTGATGGAATTTGTTATTCATCCTTAAACGTTAGACAGTTCTGTATCTCAACAAAATGTAACAGGTATTTTTTACTATCTAATGCATTTAATATTATGGTGAACTTACTTGTTACTATCATGGCAATTAGGCCACATAAGAGAGTCATCCACCACATTGTCGCCAGTGAAAGGAAACTGGAAAACTGTATGAAAATCACTTTTGAATTTTTCCTTATTATCTTCTTTCACAGTAAAAACAGCCTTTTCCCTTTAATATAATCAATCCAGTGTCTCTCTTTACAATTTTTCAGAAATTATTGGAAAACATATGCTGTGTTGTCTTATATTACTCAGCAAAAGGTTGACATGTTATATGATTAAAAGTCTGTAAACAAGACCTTCAAGAACATAAATATTCCAGACATTTATAGATTGTCAATGAATTGAATATCTACCTCATTGCACTTCTGGGTTTTTGTTTTATGAAAAAAGACATCAGCTGTTTTGCAAAGCAATCAACTCATTTAAAATTCAGTTTACATGTAAAAAGATCAAAATGTTAAAATTGAATAGTGTACTATTGCAAAATTTCTCTGTATTTCATAGGTTCTAATAGATTTCTTGGCTTGGTCTACATTTATTAGAACAGTCAAATATGAAACAAAAATATTATGAAGAAATAGAGACTGATTCATCTGGATTTGATAAGATCAGGTTCTGAAAATTAGTTCAATTTCTGATGCTTTTAGAATGAGGTTGCTAATAGAAAAAGTAATGCTGTCTGTTATTTGTATGGAATACATATGAATTTTATGGCATAGTAAACTTTTGTGTCTGATGTCAAAAGTCAGATGGTAGATCAATCAAAACATCAAGTATGCAAGCTTAATTTAGAAATGGTTCAAGAAGTATTATTGTATTTTCACCTCATTTTTGTCATTGTTATTCAGGCTTCTTGCACATAGATTCAGTGTTTTTCGAAAATGCCTTTCTAACCAGTGTTTCAATAATCAAACAACAAAAATGAAAAAGTGTGTGACAACTAAAGTACTAATAAAATTAATGTAAATAAAAAGACTTAACAATAGATTCCAATCTTTTTCTTTGGACAGTCTTTATCATTATAAAGAAGTTTTCATACATCTCACTAGATACTTCACTATGTTTGTAGGTTAGGTGACTCTCTTAACCAAGATATTTGCTCCTTGCTTGTCCTGTGGAATCCAATGAATTTTTCAATTTTCTTCCAACTAAACATCTCTCTGAAAATGACCAGCTCAACTCCTAATTCCTTGTCTAGGTTCCACATGGATAAGTGAGTAGAATTATCAATTTTTGAATTGTCTTGCAAATTACAGGAATCCTTAACAAGGCACTGATATGTAACAATTTGCAAATAAATTATCATTATAGATATCTAATTTAGTGCCATTACTTCACATGATAAATAAGGTATACATGTTCCCAGAACTGCTATCCTCCATATTGGCAAAAGATGCATCACTGTAGACAATAATTTTCAATTTATATTGATCACCAACATTCAAGATACAAATCTGAGATCTTTCTCTCTACTTTTCTTGCATTTTTATTCATTTATCTTATTTCCTTCTTTATAGATGCATTAAATGCACAAAGATTAAAGCTAAGATCTGGTTTTGTCTGTATGGCAATCCAATTTAATTTGTTCTCAATTTGTCTCACAACAGTTTCTTCATGATTTGGTTCCCTTTTGAAGCTGGACAAGGAATAGGCTTTAAATAATCTTTCACATATTTGTTCTGACTGTCAAATATAATATAATCTTTTTGCTCAGTGTTTAGATCAGCATATTTGAATTTTAAAGATTCTTACCAAAAGAAGAAAAGGTACGAGGATCATTAGATAAGTTTCCAGACTTTTTTCATATGGGCACTTTTATTGATAGTACAAACATAAAAGTCTAGTCACCTTCGAAGTAATCTCCTCTGGCTGCAATGCACTTGTTGTACCATTCCAACAACTTCTGGAAGGCCCCATGGAAGTCCTCTTGTGTGAGTGTGCCTATGACCTTCATCACAACCTCTTTCATCTTCTCAATTGTCTCATAACGACAGCCTCTGAGCTTAGGGAATAACCAAAAGTCACAAGGAGCAAGGTCTGAACTATAGAGATGGTGAGGAACTGTCTTGATGCCCATCTTGGTCAAATAGTCTGTGACAAGGATGGAGTTGTGGACTGGTGCATTGTCCTGGTGGAAATGCCACTAACCCAATTTGAAGAGTGCTGGCCTCTTCCGACGGAATCTTTTCCTGAACTTCCTTAAAACCTCAACATAGTATTCCTTGTTGACTGTCTGTTCAGTGGGAACCCAGTGTGTGTAGATCATGCCAGTGCTCTCAAAAAAAGTGATAATCAAAAGTTTGTGGGTGGATTTGCTCTGTTTGGCTTTCTTGGGTCTGGGAGAGCCAGCATGCTTCCACTGGGAACTCTGTCTCTTCATCTCTGGGTCATAGCAATAGATCCAGCTTTCATTGCATGGCATTTTTTCCAAGTTTAAAACAGAATTTTATTGCATATCGTTCTTCTAAAGTCCAGATTGCATTTTTTAAATTCACCATCTGTGACAATCAGGCTTTAGTAGGGTGTATTCCAATTCCTGCTGTAGCTGTTCATTTGAAGCTGAAATCATAAGAATTGATCGGTCATCTCATAAGATGTATAGCAATAACATTCTGAATTTTCAAGAACCTACAACAATTTTAAATGCCTGTACAAAAAAGTCTGGAAATTTATTGTATGCACCACGTAAATCTGATTTTATCAATAACAAACATGCAAAAATATTTGAGGCTTCAAAAAATCATCAACATATGCAAAAATGTACCATGTCATTTTTATTTTATGGTACCAAGTAAAGATTGTTTGATCATATTTGAACGTCTTAACTCCTAATTTAAGTAAGCCTTTGATCTCATCAAGGTACTAGGACCTAGAAGTATCAGTGAAACCAATAATGGATTTAGAAAGTTTCCATCTATTTAAGTCAATTAAAGCTAAGACTATTCTAAAGCCCTCCTTTGAGTAAGGGAAAAATTACTTTTGAAATCTCCTTGCAACATGCTTAACCTTGACAACCTTATCCCTATGAACAACTTTTTCTGTGCATACCCACCAGATGGTAATCCTGCTTTGACCATTGATAGTTACAGACATATGCACCTAGTTATCAGTCTTTTTGAAAGCTCTTTTTGCTTTTCCAGTTCAATAGATGTGTTCTATATGGACAACAAAAGGATTTCAGATGCATCCTCTTGGCCCACCAATTCTGAAGTGGACTTTTAGAATCTAAGCCCTTTTCGAAATTCATGAAAAAAGTATCTACCTTCATCCTAGACCTCATTCATAAAATTAGTTTACACTAATGGCTTTTCTAAATCTACTGATAACATTTAAATTTTTAATCTTAATTTCACCTGCTGATAGTTTACAGTTTATCTACCTGGCCAGTTTTGGCATGTCTGTTAGTTTTAATTTTTCTTAGCTGCTGAGACTGCTGCAACTTACCTCTGGTCAGTAACAGGCATCTCTTCTTTCTCATTCTGACTACCTGGCTATTAAGTGAATTCGTACTGTTTATACACATCATCAGCTACTGTAAATACTTCCACTTAGCCACTTCCATTCCAATCACAAGTGTAAATTAGCTGCCAGCACCATCTACTTTCACTACAAACAGAGGGACAATCATTCACCTCAAAAGAAATTAATTGGATTTCAAAATTACAAAACCTAAGTAATTCCCCAGTGTTTGATACAATTTAGAGGAAAAAAGAATCAGTAAACTATAAATGCAAATGACCCTTTAATTGTGGATTTATCTTAATTGAAAGGATGGGTTTGGTGAGCACTGAGGATATCAAGAATATTTGGTTGCAGGTTTGTTATGCTGAAAAGGGATTTATTCATGCAAACTAATAAATTCACTTCCAGTGGACCCCTATGCTTTTATTCACCTTTCTAAAATTCACCAGATATTGCCCGGTCCAATTATCACTTGTTCTGATAGATGGAACATGGCCTAGCAGAGCAGCACTTTCATTCTTATGAAGATGCCAAAAAAGGGGTCAATTCATGGTTAGCCTCAAAAGATGTGTCATTTTTCCAATGTGGAATTCAAAACATGCCAGAAACATGTGAAAAAAAAAGTGGCTAGCAATGAACTCTCAGTGACATGTTTCTTACTAATTTTTGAAAATAAAACATTACTTTTCATGAAAAATCAATGAGAACTTATTCAAGGTCCCTAATATATGCTGTATTTCATATCAAGTCAACATTTCTCAAAGTATTTCTGTTTCCTTTTTTAATCTTTTGTCAATTATTTTTATGTTTGAGTGTGTAAAGTTATATGAATCTCAAATTGTTTTTTTTTTTTTAACCATAACAGACAAATCAGAGGCTAAAATGCACAGTAAATCATAAATAAACTCTTTTTAGAAAATACAGGTCAATGCTAAATCAATGATTGCCAATGTTTCTGTATGCTCTTAACTAATGTACAAATTCTCTTAGATTGTGTTATATCAGCATGTGGTGGCAAAGAAAGAACAGAAACACAGTTGAAAAAACAAAGAACACAAAGGCAAGTAAAAATTTCAACAATTGTATTGAAAACAAATAAGTAAAAAGTTCAAATAACTGGGTTTGTATAAATGTATTGATATGGAATTAAAAAGTGGAAAAATGTCCTATGCTTAGTAGTGGTTGGATTGTTTGACTTACACACAATCAGATGTTACAAGTGTGGAGAGGAGAGGGGTGTTTGGTGATTTATGGCTAAGTCGCTAACTTCAAAGCGGAGAAGAGGAAAGTCAATGTGGGTGATGTGTGGTTTCGAGTTTTGCCTCTCTGTCTCTCTCTTTCTCTCTCTCTCTTTCTCTCTCTCTCTCTCTCTCAGAGTTAGGGTTCTAGTCTGCGGTGTCTGTCTGGCTTCCTTTGATCTGACTCTGCTGTCAAGAAATTTGTCTTTTATATCATTTTTCTCTTCTGATCAGATCAAATTGGGTTTTCTTTGTTTTTTTACCACGAAGGTCACTGATTGGCCAAAAATTACTTTTACTTATTTTTATTTTTTGACAAACTTCATTGATATTTCACTATGTGCTGATCCTATGTGCAGAAACCCCCTTTTCCATTTTGAAGAAAGTCTCAGCACCAATCACATCTGGTGAATGCTCTCATGGGCACTAGTTGCAATCATTATTTTATGTGTACGATAAATTAGAAGAGATCTCTTTCAGTCATATAACAATTGCCTGTGGAAAGGAAGGTCATTTCCATTTCTTCCAACTAGAAAGATCATGAAGAAAATAATTAGTAAACTATTAATGTAAATGCACCTTTAATTCTAAAGAACCACTATCACCAAGGTTGACAAATGTAGCAATACTGTACACAAACAATTGTTGGTGCAAATCACTAAGACTTGGAATGATAATTTATAACTTTTCTTTTTGCCTTCTTAATGTTCATTTATTTCTCTGATAGACTCCACTTTGTTCTCTTTTAGACAACTGGTCAGATTACTCAAGGGAAAACTCAGATCAGGCATTATTTGTGTTGCTAATTTTCCAATTAGCTGTAATAAACATGTAATATGTCACTTCTTTATCATTGAAATGTTCTTTACTGGGCCCATCGTTTTGAAGTTCAATCTGCTTGAGGCCTTTAACATATCCATCTTGACATTACTTTATCACTGATTTACTTCACATTGAAGCCAATATAACAAAACTTATGTAATGTTACAAATTTAGACTTCAGCTTATCAATAACAGCCAAATGAAATATCTTTGTTCCACCTCATCAAAAATCATTCACATAGGTTGAAATGCTACTTGGTAAATTTTGTTTAAGAAATTATCATTTTTTCACCTTGTTCCGGAATGCAATGTTTAAGCACATAACATTTATACATTGTGTTTTGTTTTGATTCAAAGAATTCTATCATTTTCTCCAGTATTTTCTTGGGATTTGTTCCTTCTTCATATACTATAGGCATGTTATATACATGTTATGATTCCTTTTCTATTACAGAAAGAAGAGCTCCAGCTCCAGTCTTAGCTTTTTTCTAGCTCTATGGCCACCATAAAATTTTCTTATGTGAATCTGAAATATGGCCAAGTTTAATTAAGGTTACGATTTATGTCCATTCCCACCAGAAGTAGAATAAGTGATGCCATAATGATTTGATTATATTCATACACATATATGCAAAGTTTATATTACCTTTAGGTTAACATTGCTGGTTAAATTTCACTTTCACAGACCTTGTTATGAAGTTATAACAAAAAACTCAGATAATGATAGGAGATAAGTGCTTTACTGAACAGAACTATCAAAACCTAGTTTCAGTATAGCTATAGTTGCATACTCTATAATCAAATCCATGGCAACAGTTTCATAAAATACTATTGCCAATGAGAAACCCACCATAGGCCTTTGTTTCAGTCTTTTGTTCCAAGGGAATTTCACAAGTATCCAAAGAAACACCTAGTCCTTTATATCAGCACGTTTTTGCCAAAGTGCTCAGTTTGTTCCTGCCAGAAATATTGAACTGCCAGTATAATTCCTTGGCAGTCTATGGTTTTTTTCTCATGTGTGTTCTTGTCTATCTCTTTGACAAAATTTGACTGAACATCTTTTACTCTGTATGAGTAGTGATTTGGTGATAGCACATAATAAGTACCTGAAGAAGTAGTATTCAGTTTAAATTTCCTTCCCAAAATGAACAAGGTATCTTTTTTAAAATTCAATACTTTCTCCACCTTCTTCATTTTTGACTTTCTCAATTGCAAGAGTATGTCAGAATCCATAATGGAAATGAAGAAAAATGAAAAGAATTATTCTTTGTTGTGTCTTGTTTCTGTCATATGCTGATGGTATAAAATTCATTGTAATTGCACCTTGATGGTCCACTTAAAATAGACATCCAGAGGATGAAATACATCTCACTGTAAACATATGCTAAGTGAAAGAGAAAGAATTATTTTTGCAGCTTTCTTTAAGTAGTCAGATATGACTTTATGGCAACTATTTGTGTTATTTCCCTAGCAGTTGTCAAACAAGGGAGATAATCACGTGTCAGCAATTATCCAAATTCTCAGAGTGACTCTTAAACAGGGAAGAATAACTTTTTTCAGAGTGGGTAACTTTCTACCGATGCCAAATCTAAAAGTTCTTTTGTTTTCTTCTGTTGTCATTATTTCCTGTTTTACTTCATGAAGAAGAGTTTCTATGAACCAATCAAACCATTTTAAACCACCAATGTGGCCAAAGTTCCTGAATCCAGGATCATACAGCAATTAGTCTTAACAAGCAGTGTGGCACTTGTTATTTTCTTTTTATCATACAGAATGAAAAACTAACTTCATGCTTGTTCCCACTGCAAGCAACAAAAATGATATTTGCATCATGAATTAAATCATTTTTTTGTTCAATATATGTATTTACCTACTCCTTTGCATAAGCAAGATGTGACACAAAGTCAGTTTTTAAGAGGAGTTTAACATAAGTTTGAATTAATAGGTTTGAATTCAAAATTTTTCTTCTCCTAGACTGGTCGTCATACTAAGGTTAAAGCGCTCAGCCTACTTTACTATTCATCTATAGCTGGAGGGAGAATAGCTGGATGTATACCTTTCCCAAGGTTATTAATGCTATGTGGAAAGCAAACAGCCTTGTTTAGGATTTTTAATTTGGGTCACTATATCCATTTCCTATGATAGTAACCATTATACCATGCGTACTTTTCTATTCCATATATCTCTCATTAAACTCTGTTTCCAAGTATTATATAGAGTCACAGATAGCACAATCTGAAAGTCTATCATCTTCACTATGTTCCAATTTTTAGAATTTCTCTTCCTTCTGTGATACAGCTAACAGGCTATATTTCTTCAACCTTGGTCACAATCATCATTCATGGTCAAGTAACAAGCCACTACCTTCAACCTTTGTCATGATCACTAAATGTGATCATGGTTGTTCAACTCAGTCAGATTCTGATCAGCTGTCAAATTGGTTGTGATCTGCTAATCACCTCTCCTCCATGTGGCATTATTTTTAAATTTGGAAAGGGTCCTTGATAGAGCTGGTTGCAACTCCACATTGAATTAAAGATCAATGGTAACAATTAAAATAAATGTAGACCAAATATAGATACAACAACAATAAGTAAGTAAAGTTGGTGACCTTAGCCGAGGATGACCTGAAGGCTCCCTTTTTAATAACTACTATACCGAGGCATAGGGGAAGGTACTACTCCATTCCCTGGATTGCTTCACTTCACCTTTGATCCTTACCTTATAATGCTGAGTGTTAAGCAAGGTAGCATCAAGTACCATTTTTTGAGTCTTTGGTATGACTCGACCTGGGATTGAACCTCAGTCTACTGGACTATTGACAAACACTCTACTCATTAGGCCAATGGCCTGGTTAATAATAAAAGTATTTATTTTGGTTGGGATTATATGCTTTAGTTAACCCTCCCCACATCTATGTAAATATATTTGTTTGACTTCATATTTTGTGGGAGTCTAATTAATAATTGTTTTCAATTCTATATGGCTGATGATAATAATGAGTTGAGCTTAGTAAGTTGCCTCATGCCCCTAATTCTTCTCCTTTCAGAGGAAGGTGGTGAGGGTCTAAGTCAGGTACAACCTCAACATGTCTGAGTTCTAAAGGCAAATCCAACTGAACTGTGTCTGGTCTCCATTTGAACTCTATCTTGTATGCACTTGAACAGCCCTAAATCTATGTTTTTTATGGAGTTCCTTTTCTCCTTGGAGCCTTCTTCAGATACATTCATGCACAATATCTTCACATACCCATTAATCAGATCTCTCTTATCTCTACTATTAAGTAAATTCTAAGTGATTTCACTTACTCTTTCTCTCAAAATATTTTCAATTCAAAGTCTCATTTTTCTCTTCTTTCTTTTCTTTTCCCCATCTTTTCTTTCTTCTTCATTTCCATAAGACCCCTCCTTATTCAACTATGGATATACAAAAATCAGTTCTTATTATACTGCCATATCAAGATAATCCAATTGTCAACTAGGGCTTCATCTCGGCCTCATGCCCCTAAATGAATGCTTCACAGGTGACAAGATATTTTTGTCTATGATGAACTTCTTTTAGAGGTTTAAATGGGATTAATGAAGTTGGTGATCACTAAGTGATTAGAAATTGATTTTTTTATTATCAAGAAAATGGTGTCCTCAAAATTGACTTAATTTCTTTGGTCTCATGTAACCACTAATCATTAGGACTCTAACTTTAATAGGCTCAAAGTAATGAAACTATGAGATCACAACAATATTCCAAAGCTAATGTAGTTTCAAATCAGAATCAATGTTCTGTTTCAACAAGATATTTTATTCAACATATAAAAAGAACTTAAAACTGAATGATAAGAACAGTTAAGAAAGGTTCATTAAGTGTTATAACAAGATCTGATTCTTCAGAAGATTTCTAAACTATAATGCCTTTGAGAAACAAGAATATATACATATATTTGTATATTTACATGTGTACCAGTATTTGTATGTTGGTCCTACCTGGTGTTAAAAGGACTCTTATGTTTTTGCATATTTTTTACTCATTATGTATCAATACGTATTTAATGAGACTTCTGCATTAAGACAGAGGCAAATTGGTTTTTGTAATGTGGTTGAGATTCAATATGAAATGTCATTGCAAAGTACTGTTGGGAAAAGATTGATATTCTGCACCTCTTCTTTTTATATCTGACTGGTTTCCAAATGAAAAAAGTTTCTTTTGCAAACTGTCTCACTACCCCTCCCTCTCTACCTCTCTGGCCAAGGGCAGATAATCTATTTAATATCTAAATTGACATGGTTTATCTGCAAGACTTTTATATGAAGTTTTATCCAATTCTCTTACTTTCTAGTAAAGCTCTATATTTATTACTTACATTGTATCCAAAAGATGGCAATGTGATCTCTTCTCTCTTCAGATATAGTTTGCTCGAATTTCTCCATCATTTTTGGATATAATTTTTTTGTTTTCCTCAAGTTTGACATTCAAGAGCTAGATTGTTAAGCTGAGAAAGATTATAGATATTATGGTAACAAGAAAAGTAATAAAAGGAATGAACTCAATCGTTCAAGCAAACCTTGGAGTGATTTAAAATGTTTTACTTGGCAAGTCTATCATAAATGATACTACTAAATCAGTATGCAAATTTGGATGGATGACTTTTCAATTCTTGAATCTTTAAGCCAATCACACTAGTATGAATCATCTGAAAAGAGTAAAATATTTGCATGTAGGAGCTGTTTGCATTTACTAATGTTTTTCGGTTTCGGATTCTTTGTTTTATAGCTTATCAACCTTTGTAGGTTATTTAACGCCAAAGCCATCCTTCTAGAAGAATAGCAGTGATGCTATTTAACCCATAGCAGGGAAGATAAGGAGGTTCATACCTTTCCCAAGGGTATTTGTTTGAAAGTAAACGTAATAGTGCTACTGAAGTTCGAACTCGCTTATTACGATTCTGCAGTCCAGTGCTTTAACTATTACACCATGAGGAGCTCCCCCAATGTTTTTAATTCAGTTGAAGATGCCATACAGATTCATGAGAAGATTGCCAAAATAAAGATTCTAATTTTAAGAATGCTTTTTTTTTTAATTTTATATTGTATTTAATCATGTTTTTAATTTTTGATATATTCATTTATTGAAAATTTAATATCTAATGTATTTACAACAACTACTATTTACAAAGTTAATTTTTCATGGCAATATTATCTAGCAGTTCAATTGGGGATCAAATCTTATCAAGTCTCCTCAAAAATTCGTGCAGCCTTATTTTATTTGAAGTAAGCAAGTAGTTTTGCTAACCATTTCACAAGACTCCTCAGAATTATTTCAAACATGCCAATTCTAAACAATGTAACTATCACCTTCATGTTCCACAATTCTACAGTCCAGCTTTTCAGTTTTTTCAATTTTATTCTGTAGACTACTGAAAATCTACTCCTTGTCTGATTTTCTTTTTCTTTTTTACAAAAACAATATCTGATTTTCTGGCTAGGATTTGGTGAGTTTCAATCTTTCATAGAATTTTACTTTTCTATTCTCTTGAACAGCTTCTTGTTTTTGTAAATACCATTAGTGTGTACTGTTAAATCCCAGTCATTTGCACAATTTTCAATAGATTAACCTACTCATACAGTCATGTCTATTTTTGTACATCTTCTGAACTAATTTACTCTGTTCACTGATTATATCCTTCATGGCCTCATCTTTGTTGCATTACAAGTGACATTTATTATTCTATTATGTTTTTCAATCATAATCACCAACATCTTCACTATCGTTAGTAGTAGTAATACTATTGATAATAACAACATATTTATATAAATCAATGTTATTATAATAATATATTTTAGATATCTTCTAAGTTTTTAAAAGATGTTTTAGTTTTTATTGATCATTATTTAAAGATATTTTAATTGATTTAACATGTTTATTAATAGACTTTTTTTTAATGAATTTATTTATGAATTTATAATATGTATCAATATATGAATGAAACCAAATAAGATTTGGCATAGGTTAATCATCTTTTTTGGCCATTTTCAATATTTTTCTCTCTCACTATATTTTCTTTCTTTCTTTAATTTCTCTCTCCACTTTTTTCATCATGTTTGCTTATTTTCTTTCTCACTCTCTCTTTTTTATCTCCCAGGAATCCTTATTTCATGCAAAAATTATTCATCTTTTCCTTTTTATTTCTTTTCCTTTTTATTTCTTTTCCTTTCCATCATGAAAATTTCAGCACTTTATAACAAAAAACAATTTTTCCTAATAATAAGAATGTATATATTCAAAAACATTTAGCATTATTTCATATTAGTAGTAGAAATAAGGTAAATTTCAACTACATTTAGTCATACAAAAGACTCAAAAACAGTACTTGATGCTACCATGCTTAGTACTCAGGATTATATGGTTAGGATTAAGGATAAAGTGGATCAATCCAGGGAAAAGAGTAGCTCCCTCGCCTACACCTTGGTGTAGTAGCTATTGAAAGGGAGCCTTTGGGTCACTCTCAACTAATGTCGCCAACTTTACTTAGTCCAGCTCATTGGTCTAGTGAGTAGAGTGTTCGCCAATGGCCTGAGAGACCAGGGTTCAATCCCAAGTCGAGTCATACAAAAAACTTAAAAAATAGTACTTAATTCCTCTTCGCTTAACACTCAGCATTATAAGGAATGTATCAAGGGTAAAGTGGAGAAATCCAGGGGAAGGAGTAGTGCCCTTCCCTACACCTCGGTGTAGTAGCTATTGAAAAGGGAGCCTTCAGGTCGCCCTCGACAACGGTCACCAACTTTACTACTAATATGAAATCATGCGAAATGTTTTTGAATATATACATTTGCAAGGAAGTGAGTTATTGGTAATTAATAATCTATAGGAAATTAATCAATGCAAACACAATAATACAAGCATGTGTAATGTTAAGGGAGCATTTTTTTGTTTTTTATGCTATAATATGAGGGCAGATAATATTACTATTTATACAAAAATGGCAGTTGAGGTTGTAGAGTTCTGTTGCTCTTGTTTTATTAAAAGGAAGAACAAATGAGTCGAAGATATTGATAGTTTTCAATTTGGAAGTTTTAATAACAGCTTGAAATGAAAAGAACCCTTGTCACAGGATGAAGAAAACAGCTGTAAATAGTTGAGCAAGAATTTAGCATTCAGCCAGAAGTTTTGAGGTCCAGTTGACTTAGGAGGAAGAAATAATTGGTAAGGAATAGCCTCCTAAAAGAAGCAGAGGAACAAATGTTGAATGTGCTCTCTCGAGTTGAAAAGTCACTCTGTCTTCTGCTGGAATCGGCCTGGGATAGAGAGAGAGAGAGAGAGAGAGAGAATGTGCTCTCTCATGTTGGTTGGTCTATCTTGCTGCTAGTAAGTCGGAAGTGAAGAGAGGGCGAGAATGGTTAGCACAGCCTTTTATGTTGCCCGGGTCACCTCCCCAGACAGAATGGCATCAGTCAGTCTCATTGGACGAAATATATAAATTCAAAACTCCAACAAACAATTCCCGCACTAAATAATAATTAGAAATTCTTTCTGCTACAATGCATTTTATGCTCCTTTAATTTGTGACAGAAAGAACTCACCCACCAGATTTATTGATTAATTAATGATTCCCCACTACCCATTTCAGAAAAGAAGTTTAAACATTTCCGGCCAACTTCTAGAGGGAATTGTTACATATTAAGTTTTGTGGATTGGTTGACGGGTTAGCCGGAGGCCTTCGCCATACCTGATAAGAGAGCACAAACAGTATCCAATATATTACTTAGCGAGATATTCCCCAGGTATGGGGCTTCTGAACAGCTGGTTACAGATGATGGCTTGGAAAATGTAAATGAGATTATGAGAGAGACGTTGGGAGAACTGAATATCCAACACATAACTACCTCCTCATACAATCTACAGAGTAATGCTAAAGTTGAGAGATTCCATAAGACTCATGCTGATGTACGGGCCAAATTAGCAGAGCATAATAAGGGAAATTGGGATCTGTTTCTAACCCAAGCCTTAGCATCTGTGAGATTCTCGATGAACGAAACGACCAAGTTTTCCCCTTACTACTTGGTATATGGCCGGGATGTGGTCTTACCCATAGGCAATCTATTAAGGCCTAGGAGGAAATATCAAGGAGAGGACCATCATAGGATAATTCTAGAGCAGCAGCATAAGATCGTTACGCAGGTGAGGAGAAGAATTCGAAGAGCTCAGAAAAGAAGAAATGATAGGATATATAAAAATAGAGAAGAGGTTTCCTTCAAGATAGGTGACCCAGTG
The DNA here is from genome assembly GCA_963585895.1 of Sepioteuthis lessoniana. Lineage (NCBI taxonomy): Eukaryota > Metazoa > Mollusca > Cephalopoda > Myopsida > Loliginidae > Sepioteuthis > Sepioteuthis lessoniana. The sequence continues at coordinate 60,750,075 of OY757906.1, read as the reverse complement.
TATTATAAAATACACCCGAGGGACAGTAAATTGGACCGGAGGTGGAGTCCCTATTATAGAATAGTATGGCAAACAGGCCCAGTGTCCTTTATAATATAGGACCAATTAATGGGCAAGGTAAGGAGAATACATGCAAATGACATAAAGTTAGCTGAGATAGAGGAATGGAAAGTGGATGGTGCAGCGACAAAACAGAAAAGGCCGAGAAGAGCCACTCTAATGGAAGCCGAACTGCTAGAAAGTGATAGTGAAGCTAGCGAGGAGATTGAAATTAGCCCTACTACTCTTCAAAGGTTGAGGGAGATAACTCAACCTCCGGTTGGGCTCTCTGAGAAAGAGACTATTAACCCTCAGTGATAACGAAGAAGAAGACAGATTGAGTGATTGGGAACCTCATGACGAAATTACATTAGCTCAATTACGTAATCAGCAACAGGCTGAAAGAACACCTGATAATGACAGAGAGGTACCACTGAAGCTCCATTTGTGTGGAGCGACGTCCTTAGAGTAGACAAATTAAATGAAAATAGAAAATTGTTATTCTATTTTTTGGCGGAGGCTGTGTTGGGTGAGTGGTGCTCTGATACTGATGTGCAGTCGTCATCGGCATTATGTAGGCCACGTGGAAGGGCCTCCATGTGGACTCGACACTGGTGGCAAAGTGAGTTAATCTTGTGACATGTCATTCCACAGTGCAGCCATCTGACAAAAATTAAAACAGGATAATTATATAAGATAGACTGTACCCTGACCCCTTTAGACAAAAACAATGTGTTATTCCCCCTTGACTATTTTGGCTTTACTCTTTTGGCTGTGGTACACAAAGACTGAATTATGGGATCTGATTACGAAAGAGGTCCCCCAATTTTCGTTGAGGAAAATGCCGGGGTTGCTAAAATCTGTAGATAGGATTGATTTTGGGATGATTGAAATCGGGATTAATTAGACTAATTAGGCAAGAGTCAAGTTGGGGAGATAAAATGGGTACTATGGTAAGCTGGCCAACTGTTGTGGGGATTATGCTAATTATAGTTATGGCTTCTTTGAGTTGGTGGTAATGGAAAAAGAGAGAGATGAAAGAGTCAGGTGTGAAAGTTAAATTGGCAGAAAGCGTGAGCACGGCAGGCGTTGAGTGCTCAATTGTGAACCTTATCAAGATCAAATCAATCAAGTTGCAATAGAACCTGTAGCCGATATGTAAAAATAGCCCCTCAGTTGCTGTGAGAGACTTGGAATCTGAGAAGGGTCTAATGAGACCTGTTGTCAAGATCCGGCCCAGTCGTAAGACAAGGGTGTAAAAAAAAAGAATATATGAAGTTTAAAGAGAAAGAAATGAGTGCTTAATTTTAGAAAAAAAAAAAGTATTAAAAATGTGTTGACAAATGAAAGAGAAAAAAATGAGTGTAATTTTGAAAGAAAGGAAAAAGAGAAAAAGTGTTGAAAAGAAAAGTATTGACAAATGAAAGAAAAAGATGAGTGTTTAATTTTGATGAAAATGTTGAAAAAGAAAAAAATGAGTATTTAATTGTGAAAAAAAAGTGTTGAAAAGTAAAAGAAAAAAAAAATGTTGAAAAAATTATAAGAGAAAAATGTGAGCATAATTTTAAAAAAACATATGAAAAGAGTTTGAAAAAAAAAGGAGTATTTTCTTTTATATATACATAGGCATCAGACAGAATTATTGGAGAACTTCGATCTTCCACCAAGGACAGCGGCACGACCCTGTTTCTATTGTTATTGTATTATGCATTATATCCAGTGTGTCATTTACTAGTAAATGACAGATGAGTTAGGGAGGAATTGTGACAGAGAGAACCCTGCCCCAGATTTATTGATTAATTAACGATTCTAAGGGATTAAAATTAATTTGTTAATTAAATGGACAAAAGGGTGGATTTGGAAATGAGTTCGTTTTCTTCTGTTAATACAGGGAATAAGTAGAGAAAATTCCTACATTTTTTCTTCTTATTTCATTTCCTCTCTTATTTTATTTTACTTTTTTTTTAACTTTTGAGTGATGTCTTGAGATTGAGGGATAAATTTGTTGAGTGGATCTTGCGATAAAAACAGTAATGAAATCTGTGTGGTCTAGATAAGGAAAAAGTTCAAGCTAGAGATTGAGACAACATAAGTGGATTTTTTCCATTTCAAGTCTTGCTGGTCTGGCGAGAATCAGCAGGGCTACTAAAATCTATTCTTAGTACTTCTTTAAAAAAAATGCCGATCATATGTGAATGAAGTTTGGCTAACCGGGCAATGTACATATCATTATGCATGGGCATGCCCAAAAATCGTTGAGACCCCGCCTCCAATTTATATAAGCAGTGCGCAGCACCCATAGATCAGTAGAGATCAGATCAAGGAAGACGAGAGAAGAGAGATCAAGAGAGACAGAGAAGGAGTCAGTGCAGAACCCATCCAAGAATTAAGGATAGTCCCAGAATTGTGGGCAAAGTAAAGATTAGTCCAAAACTGAGAGTTCAAAACAAAAGCCGAGACGAACAAATATTTTTATTAAGATAACCAAGAAACGATAGTCGCCTCCTTTGCATCTTCTGTTTGATCTGACATATTTTCAAACAAATGAATAAGTTTTGTAAGACCTTTTTCTTTCTTTTTGTATTCTATACATTTCTGTAAATATGTATATAGTTTGATAAAAACAATAGCTTTGAGAAAATTGTATTATACAAAAATTGAAAGCGTTGTTTTCCTTCTTTTTGTGTATTTTTGTGAACTGCGACAGGAACAATTTCTCTCCGAACAGCGATTTTACTTTGGCGTGGATTCCAGCCAAAATTAGATCAACTCCCACAGTGGAAACTGTCTGAGGTAGCTAAAACACCGCTATTCGGATAAAAAATTCACAACATGGTGAATGGTGGCAATTATCTAAGACTAACAAGGAAAGCCGAGGGATCTGAGTCCAGTGAAAACTCCCCGGCTAAGCTAGACACATCAGCCAGGGCTGGATTCACAACATCAGAAATGAGAATTTTTACAAACTGTAAAGTATTGGAATTTGACCTGCTAATGAATATGCGTATAGTGTTCTTGCTTTTTTTGATCAATGAAGGATCTTTGTGTAAAATTCTATTTCATATTAGGAAAATATTTTTATGAAGATTTTTCTCATGTTGCAATAGGTCAATGGTGATGATTGTTTGAACCGTATGTAATATCATGAGTGGTATCAGCATTTCAAATCAGAAAGAATATCTACCACAGATGATACCAAATCTGGATAAGCTGAATAATGTTAGCATACAATTGTGATATTGAGAACTTTTGTTGATGCACAAGATAATTTTCCTTCCCTCATACACCATAATCTGTGAATTTGGCCCCTTTAGATATTTTACTATAACTAAAAATGAAATCTAGTTTGACTGTCATTAATTTTAAATGAAAAAAAGTAATAGAAGAAAATGCACAAGACTTTCATAATTCTCTCCAAATGGCTTTCAGAATTCCTTCCAGTTAGAACTCGTATATTAAAAGTGGAGGAGACTGGAATATATATATATATATATACAAGAAAAAGAATCACTCATTGCCTAGGATTAGAACAATGTACTAAATCATATTTTTACTTTCAGTATGAATGAGACCTGTAATAAATTTTCTTCTGAAAATTCTCAGTTTACTCACCAATGATTTTCTGCTGCTGATGGCAATTTTATTGCTTTCAGGACAAATTAAATCTTTCTGATATTTTTTAAGCTAAAATCTTTCAGTCACCCTTGGAAGCTGGAAGTTCACAGCACTTCTCCTACAGAGTTTCTCTCTACTTCATACGTCTTTAAAAGTAAGTCAAGGTTCACATGCAACATTTCATCAAGATTTGCTCATTAGCCAAGAAGTCTGTGGGTAGAATGTGTCCTTTTCTGCAACCTTTTATCATCTGTCAATAAAATGGCAAGGCATCTTCCCACCATGTTCTTAAATACCCGAAATCAAGAGCCTCCCACTTTTACTAGAGTACATTTAAGAGGTTTCCTTGGATCAGGTAGTGGAGTCCCGTTAGTAACATTGGAGGCCGTTTGAACCATCCAGGTTGAATGTCTTCTGTGTTTCGAGGATCCTCCACCATTCATCATTGTACATTTGGTGAAGTCTTGCAAAATTCAATTTGGGTTGTTTGTCAATCATTTTAAGAGCTGAATGTGGTAATCTTCCTGTGTCATTATTCTGACTTCTTTAGGTTTCTTTGTGAACTTGAACCCCTGTTTCTACTTTCAGATATATATATATATATATATATATATATATATATACATGTGTGTGTGTGTGTGTGTGTGTGTGTGTGTGGATGCATGCATACATGAGTGTGTGCATGCATGTGTATATATGTGTGTGAATGTGTGCACTTTTAGTTTAATAAGGAAAGATTATGTGTTTATTTGTAGGCATATTATGCATCTCTATATATATGTGTGTGTGTGTGTGTGTGTGTGTGTGTGTGTGTGTGTTTATCAGGGTCATAAAATAAGAAAGGGGAATTTAAAAAAAAAAAAAAAAAATTTTTTCCGAATTTTTTCCCATAAATTTAAACTCTGTCGTATTCGGAACTGGGTTATAGCAAAAATTATTTTAATCTTGCAGAAATATTTGTTATGAGGCTATTCAAAATGCAAGCAAATCAGAGTGCTTCAGGTTTAAACAGAGGTTTGTTATCAAATTTTTGGTGGCTGAGAAGTGCAAACCATGTGAAATTTACAGAAGAATGCATGATGTTTATGGAGAAGTATGTTTTAGGCACGAAAATGTTTACAAATGGGCTAAACATGGGTTTGCCACTACAAGACTGAGAAGCTAAAGTAAAACTAGATTTTGAATATATAAACAAAGGAACTGGTGTAAACTTTCAGAAAAATTAGTATCAGAAAATGAAGAAAATATTGATTGGAATAAACACATTTGAGACTGATGAGATGCAGGAAGAATTCAATAGAAAGATGAAATCAATCATGGAAAATATTCCAGAAGTTATTATAAAATGCTCTAAACAAGGAGATTAATTTGGAAAATTACCTTCAAACATTAATCAGCTATCTTGTAAAAGAAAAGAAAAAGATAAAACCTAGAAAGAATCTGAGATTATTCCAATTATGAAAAACTATTAAAATGCTTTAAGTAAGCAAAAGGAATATGAAAAATTGGAAGTAAATGAAGAATTGAAACAGGAAAATAAAATTGTTACAAATTTTACATACAATTGTAAACCATAATTCAACTATGTAAAATCAAAAAGTAAAATTCACAAAAACATTAATATACTAAAAAATGATTAGACAGGTAAATTAATAGACACACCAGTTAAAACAGTTGGTGTAGAAGCAAGATTTTTTTCGATGTGTTCATTCTTTAGAAGAGTTTGGGCCACTACAGGAAAGTTGTTAGAGGAGGGTACAAAAAATTACAAATAAACTAAAAATAGGAGCTATAGACTTAAAACTATTATTTTCCTAGTTGAATATTAATAAATGTATAAGATCTGATGAAATACATCCCCAAAATATTAAAATACTTTCATTAAATGATAGTTTTATCAGTGCAGTAAGTAAATTGCTTGGGAAATGTGTTGTATTTTGGCCTTTGACCCGGCCAAAAATGCCATTCCGAGGTGATGCACCGGAAGTAAGTGACACATTCTAATGGCAGTTATGAGAGGAAATCGCGTGGGCAGAAATTGGCTGATCAAATGGGACGAGGTAAAAAATTCCCATGATACTCTCATAGACTGATGCACCGGAAGAGAGTGACCTCTGAACTGGATGACAGTTATTTCCGCTTGATGACGACTAAACATGCGATTTCAAAGATCAAGTGGGCAATCGAGTGGACGTTGAACTATTATATAACTCAGAAGTCAAGCCAGTTCGAGTCCCAGTTGCAGTTTAGTTGAGTTCAAGTTCCAGTGACAGTTGGAGACAGAGTTATAGACGAGATGTGGTAGGGAAAGCCACATCAGGCCGAAGGGGCCTTGAGGCCCTGATGAGTTGAGGTCCGGAGAAGATACTGATAAGATGCAGTAAAGAAAGCCATCACCCAGCAGAGTGGGCCTCTGGGCCTCCGGTTGAGCATCTGGAGAACAAGAAAGACACAATGTTGACGGCCATAAGTTTGGGGTCAAAATATTTCAGTTATGTTTGGTCTCCAGCTCCCTCTCACACTCAAACCTTGAGTAACCCTTTTTGAACCCTTGCAATAAAGTGAGAAATAATATTATATTAAAGAAGTCTTTATGCGTCTTTATTATTGTGTCGTTATGATGCTGCATGTATGCATATGACAATATAACAAATGTATAGAATACGAAAAGGTTCCATATATTTGAAAGACAGCAATTGTAATAACACTACATAAAAAGGTTTGATACATTTAAAAAGTAAATACCAACCAGTTTCTTTTATGCATATTTTGTGTTAGGTTTTTTGAAAAATTGATTAAAAATTACATATCAAATTTTATTAGGGAAAATATAAATTGTAATCAACATGGTTTCATCAATAGTAAATCAACATTATTTAATAGTCTGGCAAGTATTGATATTATAAATCAATATTTGATGGAGAGGTACGAGGCAAATATTATATATTTAGATTTTAATGAAGCATTTGATTTGGTATCTTATTACTCTTTATGAGTGAAAATTAGAAACTTAGGTATCTCTTGTCGGGAATAGAAAAGGGAAGAATGAAATAAATAAAATGAAGTAAATTCAGGAAGTGCAGAAATTCCCAGATGCCCTTGACAGGAAGTGGGGGTGATGCATGCCCAGAAAAAAGACTATCCCTATGCAAAAAAGAAATTCGACCTCACTTCAGCCTCTACTGTAGCACTGAACAGACGCTCTTTCACACAGCCGCTTGTGGTGAACACATGCCCTGTTTAGGTCTTGCTGCCTGATACTTAGCCATGTCTACCAGTAGCGAGCCAACACCACCAAAATAAGCATTACAAAAAGCACCCAATTTGGAGTTATCAACCACCAGAGATGACTAGTATATTTTAACACCTAGTCTGGAAGACGTGACCATTTCCATTGGTTTCAGGGAGAATTTCCTCACCTACAGAATGGTTGTTGAACCCAGAAATAAAGTTAAAATTCAAAAGGTATCTCTTATCTTCATCTCCTTCCTTTTCTTCCTTTGCAGCCTTTACAGACTAAGAAGCCAACAAATAAAATGGGGATAGAGAAGAAAACCAAGGGAGTCAGATATCTAAACCCAAAACCAACTACTATCAACCTAAAAACCTAATAACAACAACCAACAAACTCTTTAAAAATGGTAAATATAGTACAATATTTTTAACTGCTAGAACTTGAAAGTTAAAATTTGTAATTGTTCTGTATTACAGTTTATATTCTTTTATGTTCTTCAGGGATCAGTATTTTATCATCAAACATCACTACCTTTAAATTTTGAATAGTCTTATAAAAACACTTTATAAAAATTCAATGGCTTTTATTCTCATATTTAAAATTGTTACCATAATTTTCTGCTTAATTTTTTCCTATTTCCTGATTCATTGTTAAAACTTATAAACATAATTTTAAGGAAGTGATGAATGGGTATGAGGCACTCTTTATGAATATGGATACAAGTTTATACTTCTATATGCAGGATTGTGTAGGAATATATCAGGAACAATGTTCACTGTTACACAAGTAGATATTCTATAATATTCTTCAACAATCTCATTTAACATGCTGTAGCTCCAATAAAGCAACAACCACAAAAAGATGTGTTTGCTAAAGTACAACGATGTGTCCATGTATCAAAAAGAAAACCATCTTCACAATATTTTTTTTTGATGACTCCAAACTGACATTCAAAGTAGGATTTGCATTTTGATTTAACATCTGGAAATCTTCCAACTCTTACCATCAAATATGGACATGGTGGTTCCACTGAAAAATATAATATATATATTTTTATATATAAATGTGTGTGTGTGTGTGTGTGTGTGTGTGTGTGTGTGCATGTGTGTGTGTGTGTGTGTGTGTGTGTGTGTGTGTTTCCACTCAACAGTTAATTACCACCATTTTTTCAGCTAGATTCAAAATTGATTGCCATTGTGAATTTTTACCAAGATAAAATGCAAAATCTATATGTTATGCAATTGTGAGTTCAGATAAAGAATTTATCAGAGAATTTCATCCATAACACATGTAACCAGAATAAAGGGTCTCTTTTAAAGAATTTTTAACATTCTAAATTGTTTTTTAAAATATTTTAGTCATGAGTACGCTACTGACAGCAATATCCATATATATATATATATGTGTGTGTGTGTGTGTGTGTGTGTGTGTGTGTGTGTGTGTGTGTGAGAGCATAAGTGTGTGTGTATGTATGTATGCATGTATGTATGTATGTTTGTACATTGGAATTCAGTAGTGAGAGTTAAAATCAAGTATACAGTAAAAAGCTGTGCTTATAAAAAAAAAAGGTAATGATGTTGATTATAAGGATTGTTGAATACAATTAATGTTAACTATTCAGTTTAGGCTATTTACCCTTTCAATAACTATTTTCTTGTTATATCAAATAAGAGAATATTTTGCTTAATATGTACTGTCATTTTTTTTTTTTTGATTCAAAGTATTGGGGTATTAACTCTATTTATAAGATCAGCAGTAATTTCAAAGTAAGATAATGAACAATGCAGTAACATAATAAAATATAAAATCAGGCTAAAGGCACTAATATTCATAATAATGTTGTAGACATTGATAGAAATATTCTGATGATTGATATTTAATGTCAGTTACTTAAAAAATAGTAATTTTTTTTTTCAAAATTTAAATTTTGACTTCAATAAGATACAGTTGGTTATCTTTTGCAAAAATTAACTAATTTCTAAAGGTTAGTTTGCTTGATATTAGTAGATAAAAGAAGTGATATAGGAAGAAGGATATGAAAAGAAGTTATGATTTTTGTAGTATTCTAAATTTGTCAGATGAACCTAAATATGCAATCATATATGTACTCCTTTTCTTATCTATCTATATGTCATGAATAATAAAATAAGGAAAGGAGAAGCTTTATGATTATTCTTCCCTTATAGTATTGTGGGTTAGCTAACCTATTTTGCATTTTTTGATAAAAATACCAATTTTGGAACAGAGGTAGACCAATATATAATGAACAAATTTGGATATGAAGCTATAAGCCAACTATCTCCTTGTGGCCATGGAGGATATTTTCTAAAATGGTTGTCAGCAGACACCCAAAAAACACGCAGAAAGATAATATTTGCTGTAGGCTTTAGTGAATGTTTATTGAATAATTTGAATTGAAACATGTAAAATATCTCTTAGTCAAATTTTGGGGATGCTGCTGATATCAATTAGCATATTTAAGCTAACTACAGATGAAATAGTGACAAGGAAACCCATGATCAGGCATCAAATGCTGACATTCCTTGTGAATAAGCAAGATTCATTTAAGTTGTTAAAATGTTATCTGACCTTCTTCCCCTGTCGGTCAATAGCTATTTATAAACACTGCCTATTAAGATACCAGTTAACAAAATTATCAACACAATTATGTTAATTACATCAACAATACAATGACAACAAAACCAGAGAGTGATAATTATGTTGACTTACTCTCATCACATCAATTCTGAGCAAGTCAAATGTTATACTTCTGTGGTCAAAGGGCATTATCACATTTAATTATCATGTTAATTAACACATAATCTGCAAGATGCAATATGCTGATAAGTTCACTATTTTACTGTACCTGTGTACTGTCTGGACCAAAATTTTCATCTTAATTTTGCAAGTTCAATTCTGACAATACTTTCAACCACAAACACACAGTGATGTACATTCCAGACTGGCCTTCTTGCACTTGTTTTTCTTGATGCAGCCCTTCAGGTACTTGCAGAAGCCTCAAGCAGATATTGGATGCCTTGGGGAGCATTGTTCAGAGAGGTTTGTACATGTCTTGATCCAACCCCAGTTAGTAATGGCAATTTTGGTGCAGGAACCTGGTCCTGACCCCAGACATTTCAACTCTGGTATATTGCTCATTGGATGTCCTGCTTCTGGGCTGCACTTGTTAGCGAGATCAGCTGGTCATTGCTCTTCTTTGCAAACAGTTGGCGGTGTGCCTTATCAATATTGGTTGCAGTACTTGTTCTCTCATAAAGCAGGGTGATGAACCTCTCAATGGTGTGAATAGTATCTTCATCTATATGATTCAGTGCATTTAAGAGGTCAGTGAGAGTCTATGTCAGTTGAAGTAGATGTTCACACTGCCCATGCTGTTCTCTTGCCATATCCGGTGAAGCATCAGACAGTGTTGAAGCCTGTCATAGAATGAAGCATTGGTAGTGCCAGTGCATTCTCAGAGCCCAGAGCCAACACCATCACATGGGTGGTCAAGAACTAGAAAACCTTGTCTGTACCGAAGGACACCCAGCTCCTTGTCTGCAAACTGGAATGAGTCATGAAGGACATCAGGGATGAAGCTGAATAGCTCTGACTTGTTCTTGTTGACTCTGAGAAAGCTGGCCCAGTTCCTGAGGATGGCTGTACCACCCACCACCCATCTTTTTACCCCTTTAGCAAGCTTAGCTCTTGATGTATCCTTCAACAAGTCTGTATTGCAGCAGTCCTACACCAGGTTCAGTTGCATGGCTTGATGGAGTATTAAGAGTATGTAGGGCACAAAGACCTGCTGTGCATATTTGTTAAAGCTTTTTTGCTGTTGCTGATTTCAGATGATGACCAATCCATCTAACGCAATGCAGCTAGTTGGAGGCACTTCAGACTTGGGCTGACTGAAGTCTTCTAGACAAGTGAAAAGAACACTTCTGACACCCAGCTGGATGCCACCACTATCTGATAATGCAAGGGTTGCTGGCTTGGTTTTCAAGTTGGAAGAATTTCTCTAAATTTCCATCCTAGTTCTGGCACCCTATATACAGATAAGATAACAGGTCCACATCATCTAAAGGGATTTGATCTGCTGCTTGCCCTTTCCTGGAAGTTTAGAAGCAGACTGACCAAATCTTTTCAGCTTGTTTCTGTGGTACTGGGACTCCTGTGCAACTATGTATACCGTATTTAGTTGCATCAAAAGGTCCATATCATCCAGAATCAGTGTGCCCAACCTGACACACAAATAGAATGTTGTAGTTTCATGAAGACCAGCACAACAAAAAGCTTCATGGCAAAAGAAGCATTTTACTTCTTAGTGTTTCATCACAGTACTTGATGGTCTTGACAGATATCAAGTTTGCTGACACGTAACAATTTCCTCTTTGTCAACACCTATTTTCCAGTACCTCTTCCCAGCTCCGTCAAACTTGGACTTGTTATACCTCAGCCTGTAGCTCTCATGGTATTGTGCATTGTTGATGCTCAATGCTGCTTCAACACTACTGACTTCATCAAATCATCAGAGTTGGGGAGGAATCCAAATTCAGTGAACCTTATCAGATGTCCTGCGAGAATGCAGTAGCTGGTCCTCTTATCTTAGATAAACTTGTCAGTGACTCTGGTATTGTTTCTTGGCAATATGAACCATAATGAGCAGTCTATCTCAGTTGCTGGCTGGGGGTAGGTAGACTGAGCTGCTTCTGCACCATGAGGCTCTATGAGTTTGAAGCTCTTCAACATTCTTCTGGAAATGGAAAATTGCAAAGTTGTATGAAAGGAGCAATCATAATCCTAGTGAATTAGGACATGTTCAATTGAGAGATGTTTGTCACTGTTGTTATGCTAATGTATAAATGATTCAATAGATAGATAATAAGGTAATATTCTAAAAATACCTTTCTTTGTTGTCAAGGGCTACTCTACATTAGCGACAGCGTGCACTATAATGTTTGCACAACATTGTAGCTTCAAAACAATCATTTTTCCTGCATATTTGCTCAGTACATATCATTCACCTGGGGATAAATCTTCTTCTGCAGCCACATGGCAGCCATTTTGGAAAACATCATCGCTGTGAGGGGGAATTTTGCAATGGCTTTTCATCCAAATTTATTCATAATATATTGCTCTACTTTTGTGGCGAAATTGGTGCTTTTATCAAAAAATGCACAATAGGTTTGAATATCTGAGGCAAAGTGCTCCATGATAAGTTTTACTCTCGGGATATAAAATACAATTTTAATCTCATTCATTGTTACCTCTTTATTTCCAATTTATCTTGCTATTTTCATAGTTTTAGAGTATAATTACACAGATTTTGTGATAAAATACAACAATAAGGGAAAATAAAAACTAGTTAAAAATTAATAATGAAAATACTTCATGTAAGAGTTCAGCTAAATTTTAACTTAGATTTCTCCCTTATTACTTGGACACTGCAAATGAACAAAGCTCAGGATTAAAACATTTTTTAAAAAATGATTTATATAAAAAGATAAGATCTGACAATCGGCACAAGCCAACTGTATTCTGATTTTACTTACTCAATTTATATTAAGGCGTCAATATGATTCTTAGCTACTCAAAAATACATCACACTTTATCAAAAAAAGCAACTTTCCTTTAAACCAAAAATTTTTTTAAAAAAGATTGAATTCCTGCTTAGACTGTATGAAGTTTTGTCATATAACTTATTGTTCTCTTCTTTTGCATATTAAAAAATTTCTAACAGTAAAAATCCTGTCAGAAAGATTTTTATAACTTAAGCTTAGTGACCTTGATTTTGTGACACTGACTAATGATCTTCAGTTTTTTGGGTAGGTAGGGTTATTGCTATTCTTCTGTATGTGCCACATTTTCTTGAATCTAAAACACATTTTATTTTCATGATTATTTCAATAAAGCTTTGAATGAATTGTTTATATCTTTTCAGTAAACAACCCAGCTTAAGTTCTGAAATTTCAATAAATAGTGGTCAGAACTATAATCTTCTTATTATTGTTTTTAGTATTATGCTCCAATAATGATGAATTGATTTTGATTTTTTTTAATAGTTATTGATTGCTTTTTCTTAGTTGTATATATTAGAATATCAAAACTGCTTTTTAAACCAAAATTTTAACCATTTTAAACCAAAATCTTTTAAAGTTTATTATAAATAGAAATGATTTTATTAAATTAAGCATATACATACACATATGTATATATGTATATGGCATATATTGAGATACTAAGAAGTTTTCGAGAAGAAATTATAATTTCCATTATTTTCATGTGATGCATAAAGGCAAATAGAACATGGGCAATATATCATTGTATTGTTTTGTGATGGTCATGATATTCTTCCAGCCAAGAGATATGGCAAACATCTGTTTGTCAAGAGTGTGCCAGAAACAAAGAAACTTTCTATGATATAACAAATTTACAAAGAAAAGGATAAAAGATAACTTCATAAATAGAGGGATTTATCATTAAGAGTTGAGAATATTTCTCCTGATCAAGTGACATTAATTGGGTATTTTTTCACCCAATGCTTGGTAACATGAAAGATGCATATTTATATGAGAGAGGGATTTCCCTGTTTGAGACATTAAAGAACAGAATTACAACACATGTAATACTTCATTTGTTCTTGGTAGAACCAAGTCATACATCTTCAGAAGTGTATAATTTTCTACTTTAACCAAGATATTGTTGGAGGAACCAAGAAGACATATATATATATATATATATATTATCTAGTAAAGACAAATTTTTTGTCTGTACAATTTATTAAAGATCCTTTCGAGTTTCCTGATGAGTGTCTTGGTTTCAGATTGGAATTGATGGATGAATTTACCAAACTTGTCCCGAGCGCTTTCGGACCCTTCATAGGCCATCATCAGGGGTTGCTTGCTTGTGTAAGGAGTGTAGTACTTTTAAAATGAGTTTTGAAAGTTTTTTGTTTTTTTTTTTTAATATTCTGTATTCCTTGATAGCATTCAATTTCCATTGATAGCATTCTATTTTTTAATTCATCAGCAACTCAGTTTTTATCCAACTCTGCATTTGCATATTCTTGTTATGTTATAAAAACTTTCAAAAAACTTTCTAAACTCATTTTAAAAAAACTACACTCCTTACACAAGCAAGCAACTCCTGATGATGGCCTATGAAGGGTCCAAAAGCGCTCCGGACAACTTCGGTAATTTCATCCATCAATTCCAACCAGAAACCAAGACACTTATCAGGAAACTCGAAAGGATCTTAAATGAATTATACAGACAAAATTTGTCTTTATTATTTAATGAAACATGCTTAAATAAATGACTGCTGCCTAAATACACATATATATTATCTGTTTATATGAATATTATCTGTTGTATATATATATATATGTGTGTGTGTGTGTGTGTGTGTGTGTGTGTGTGTGTGTGTGTGTGTGTGTGTGTGATCAGTTAAAAGAGATACAAAGTTTTAAGTTTTATACATGACAGCAGTAATCAAATAAAGCTCATTTTAAACTATCCTCTTGTCAGAGAAATGCTGCAGATTCCTGCATGATATCTTTGATAAGGAAAATAAATTCTTAAATATCGTCTTGATAATAAAGATCTTTTGGTGCCATGTTATGAATCAGGGTACAAATAAAAGTCCAGAAATAGATGTATCGAAGAATATATGGTTTTGACCACAGAGTTTTAGTTTGAAGTCCTGAAGGTGTAATGGTATTTGGTCAAATGAAATTTATCATATTTGGCCTCATTACTTGAAAGTCATTGTGTTTATTTGGTCTGACAAGAAAGTTGAGGAGAATATTTACCAAAGACAGACACTTAACAACATTAGTGAAAGTGGATAGCATATCACAAGCATTACAAATGTATAATCCTTCATTTGGTTTTAATAGAGTCAAGTTATACATCTTAAGAGGTGTATAAACTTCTATTGTAACCAAAATATTCTTGTGTGTGTATGAGTGTGTGTGTGTGTGTGTGTGTGTGTGTGTGTGTGTGTGTGTGTGTGTGTGTGTGTGTGTGTGTGTGTGTTCAGATACAAATACAAAGTACGAATCAAAGGTTTTTAGTATTTGAACCAATATATACAAACAAAATATCTTAAAAACATTAGCTAAGGTATTTTATGAACTGTAATGTTTTGTGTATCAATCTGTTGACTTCTATGGAGACTACTTTAAAGAAAATGCTAGGTAATAGAATAAATTAGGTCTTTTTTTCAGGGTCAAATTCCCAGAACTTTTTGGTAGCACCAGATATATAGGTGGTTTTAAATTCAGTTCATGATACAGTTCTTACTAAGAGTGACATAAGCCATAAACCAAAAAACTCATCAGCTTTCATTATTACAATAAATTTTTTTAAATATTTTACTTTATATAAATTTGTACTTACATGGGTTTCTTTTTGCTATTGGACATTCAACATTGTCAGGATGGTCACATGCATTTTTTGTAGGATTGAACATTGTTCCAGCTCCACACAGCAGTATAAGTTGCATATTAGTACCACCACAGACAGTAAATTCATTACAGTGGCCATTTGGGTGTGGTTCATATTGTTTGCAGTTGGAGACATCATACCGAAGACGTTCTGAAAAAACAACAACAACGTTTGGAAAGATATCTTATTGGATTAAGAAGACAATTGCTTTTAAAAATAGATTTTGGGTATTATTACTCCATGTATCATCTTCATTATTTCTCATCAGTCAACTTGTTACAGCTAGATGTTCCTTTAGATGAAGATTGACTGATTATTTTCTTTCTTCTTTTAACTGCATGTGATCAAATTTAATATATTAGGATCTCAAAAAGTATTTTCAAATATCAAATATATTTGAAAAAATATCTTGATCACATTTTGATTTTACATTAAAACATTTTTGATGGTCTTCAAGTATATATAAGAAAAATAGCCAATACTGTATAGAAATTGGAAATTTCTGCAAACATGTTACTAATGTGAGAGGAACTTCACTAAAAATAAATTTCATAAAAAAACTAATGTAATTTTCTTAAATTTAAAAATGCTTTCCATGTGAAATTTTCAATTCAACAGTGACAGAAAAAATTAATAATTTTGATTTAAGATTTTAAATTTTGTTTATGAAAAAGATAGATTTTTTTACTTCTCTTTATGGGTACTTTACACAAGCATGTCATAGGATTTTTTTCTGGATTAGTACAGGTATATATATACGTTTCTGTTGGTGATGAAATCACAAAGTTTCCAGGATTTGCTTTAATATTCTTGCATTCTAAACAAAGTAAAAAAAAAGTATAAACATTATCACATCTGATTACATCAATTCTATTTTGTATAATGAACATTTTTCAATGAAATGCAAACATTTGAATTTTCTTCTTTTCTTTTTTTGGATTCAATGAAATTGTTTCATAAATTGAATAATAAAGAAGAATTCTTACTTGGATATCCACCAGAATACTTCCTTTTGTATTCACCTAAAATGATAGAAATTGTGCATTTTGTACTCTCTGTTGGGCATAAATCTAAATTAGTAAATACTTTTAAATGAAAACTCTTTTTTAAGAGTAGAATTATGCATGTGCATAATGAAAAATTGCTATATCTTTATATAAAATAATGCTGTCAAAAGATTATACATTTCATAATCTTTATATGAAATATGTACATTTTTACTATTGAGATAAAGTCTGTTCTCTCAAAAAAATCTTAGAAAGGCATTAAAGAAGAATGAGACAATGCAAAATTATTAAGTATACATATTGCTATCTGCTGTATTTCAATGTTAAATAAGGGTTGCTTATCTCACAGATCATTAATAATGGGTCCAATCCCCACATTGTGACATATCAGAAATTATCAAAACTAACTAACAACCGTGTTCTTTATTGTATGTTTTTATTTTCTTCATGTTTCTGGTGAAAGTTTTTATCATAAAATAATTTAATTTCCTCTTAACCAATACAGTTATTTATTTGGAATATTTGTATTTTTATTTATAGTGGCTAATTTGAAATTTCCTTATTTCATGTTTTCAGTTGTTTTTATTAAATAGTAAGTAAGGATATTAACATGACTCTTAGTAATTTAGCACAAAGTAACTTGCTTGGCAATTAAAACAAATGAAACCAATATAAATTTGAGCAGCATAAATTAACTTACCTGGAAATTCAGACAGGTCAATAGGTGCTTCATTTTGATCAAATACTTTGTAACCTAAAGGATTACAATTTATAACTTTATTTAATCTGAAAGCAAAACAAGCTGAATATAATAAAGTCCACTTGTCTTACTCTATAGATCTACAATTGTTTCTATATATATCCTATCATAAAAAAGTTACTTAGCTAATTTGCATTATGTTTATGTTGATGATATTAATAATTCATTATATTTAATATAAATATTATCTAATGTAATTGCAATTAGAGATATTGCAACCTTTTCATATACAACAATTCTCTTAGACTATTCCTAGAAGCACTTAAAACAGGGGAATCTATTACCATGTTTGAATCTGTAATTTATCCTTATGTATAAATGAGTTCTATTTCTCAACAAAATTTGACTGGTATTTTTTTACAATCTAATGCATTTAATATCATGGTGAACTTACTTGTTACAATTGTAGCTATTAATCCACAGAAAAGAATCTTCCACCACATAGTTGCCAGTGAAATGAAACTGGAAAATTGTATGAAAATCACTTTTAAATTGCTCCTTCACATTAAAAAGAGTTTTTTTCCTTTAATATAATCAATCCAATATCTCTCTTTACAATTCTTTTTGTAATTTTGGAAAACATATGTACTGTGTTGCATTATATTACTCAGTAAAACATTGACATGTTATATGATTAAAAGTCTGTAAACAAGACCTCAAGAACTCAAATATTCTAGACATTTATAGATTGTCAATAAACTGAATATCAACCTCATTGCATTTCAGGTTTTAGTTTTGCAGAAAAAGACATGAGCTGTTTTTAAAAAAATCAATTCATTTAAAATTCAGTTTACAAGATCAAAATATTAATATTGAATAGTGTACTATTGCATTGAATGGGTTCTAATTGATTTGTTAGAGGGATCTACATTTATCAGGACAATCAAATAATCATTTTCTAAATTATACATTCAGCAATATCTTTTTGTTTCTTTGGCTAAGATCAAGTAGTAAGTAGCATGTGAGGTACCAGTTCAATGAAAAATCAATCAAGCAATTTTTAATATAGATTTTGAAATGGTTATATCTATAAATAATATCTCATTCTCATTATGTAAGTGTTATAAAATTTCCTATTCCTGACTCTTTTATAATCATGTTGCTCACAGAAATAAGAATTCTGTCTATTATTTGTATGGAATACATTTTGTGAATATTATAGCATTATAAAGTTAAGAGATTTCTGTCAAAGTAGATTTGCTAATCTTAACAGCCAGCATGAAGATTGTTGTAGAAAGAGTTCAACAAATATTGTATTTCTTAACTTCATTTTTGAAATAATAATGGTTCATTAGGTTTCTTGCTTATAAATTCAGAGAATGAAACTCAGCATTTTTCCAAAATGCCTCTCTAAGCAATATTTCAACAACCAATTAACCAAAACAAAAAGGGTCATAACTTTAGCCTTTATAAAACTAACCTAAATAAAAATATTTGTTTATACTTTTCCTTTTCTGAATTCTATAATTATCAAAATGTTTTCTAGCATCCACTAGATCCTTTGATATATTTGAAGATAGGGTACCTATCTTAATTAAGATATTTGCTACTTGGTAATTCTGTCGAAGCCAATTGATCTCATCAGTCTCCTTTCAACTAAATATCCCCCTAAAATGCCTCTCTCATCTTGTAATCTAGGGTAAGTGAGTAGAATTATTAATTCTTGAATTGTCTTGCAAATTATAGGAATCCTTAACAAGGCACTTAGAACTTTATGGATTTAAAAGAAGGAATATTTGAATTCTGAAAAAAAAATGTATATCATTTTTTTCAGCAAGAGAATAGTCTTTAGTTGTATTGGAGTAAGTAGCTTTAATGATTTTACAATTCTTTTATATTTTGTTATCTTTGAGTCGGTTGACTTCTAACAAGAGAACATTTTTGCAGCTTGCTTAAATCATTGTAAAAATAAATTCTCCTAAACCAATAAGGTCTAAGTTGTTTGCATTATATTTTTATATTTGCTCCAACTGTATTCAGTTTTCATTCCCCTTGCCTTTTTTCATATAGTTAACTGCATGTTAGCCTCCTTTTGACCAATTCATAAAATCATGAAATGAGCTAAATTCACAAATATCAAAGCTAAGATCTAGCTTTGCCTATGTGGCATTCCAATTTAATTCGCTATTAATTCTTGAGCCACTCTCACTAACATAAATCATCAACCAATGTGAAAATGTATTTTTCTTACCCATCTTGAAGTCTCCTTGTTTTTGTTTTTTCCTGACACATTCAATGTTCAGAATCAAATGTTATGTCAATAACAGAAAATAGTTTACTATGTTACATTAACATAGATTCTAATCAGCCAACTATTTTGTTTAAACAGGTAATAAAATCAATTTGTACAAGACTGTCTACAAACTCTAGTAATAGAGACTTTTTCAACAAGAAAAACAATAATTAGTAAAAGCACTAAAAACAATGGATACCTATTCAAATTCTTATTCCTAAATGGAAATGAGTATAATTATAATGATAGAAATAATAGTAATAGACTAACACTAGTAATAATAATGATAGTAACAAAATTAGCAAAAAAAGAAGAAACATAAACTGTACATTTAAAAATGACTGTTTCTTTGGTGGCAAATGCTTAATGGAGAAGGGTATATACCAAGCCAGTGTAAAGACTGATCATGGTTGGTTGGTTGGTTGGTTGGTTGAGTTTTATGACATATCAACCTTTGTAGGTTATTTATTGCCAAATCCATTTTTATACTAATAATCAGTTCTATTTCAAACAATTCAGTTTAGCATGAGTACACAGTTTAATAGTCAGAACATTTCTATTTCAACCAATTCAGTTTCGTCATACAGTTCTAATTCAAATAATTCAGTTTAGTAAAAGTATAGTTTTTGTCAACACACAGTTAAATGTCAAAACAGTTCTATTTCAAGCAATTCAGTTTAGCAAGAGTACACAGTTTAGTTCTATTTGACCCATAGAGAGGGCCTTATCAGGTGCTACCACTTCAGGCCAGAGTAGACCCAGTAGGGATGGCAATGAAGTGGTGCTCCGCGTTCCCCAAAGCTCCAGCATCCCTGTAACTTCACCCTCAGATTGTTTTGTGTTGTATCCTGGATACTCATTGAGGGGATCTCACCCCTCTGCAGAGATGCAGTCGGTATATTCTACAGCCCCAGCCAACAAGTAATAATAATTATAAAGATGGTAATAATAATAAAAAAAGAGCATAAAAAGAAGAAATATCATCTGGTTTTACCTGCTCTTCAACAATGCAGTTAAAATTCAAGAGGAAATGGCCCAGTTGGCTGGGGCTGTAGAATACACCGACTGCATTTCTGCAGTGGAGTGAGACTCCCCCAATGAGAGTCCTAGATATGACACAAAACAATCTAATGGTGTGGCTCCAGTAATGCTGGGGTTTTGGGGAATGCAGAGTATCCCTTTATTGTCATTGCTCCTGGGTCCACTCTGGCCTGGAGTGGTAGCACCTGATAGGGTCCTCTCTATGGGTCAAATAGAACTAATCAGTGTGCTTATGCTAAACTGAATTGTTTGAAATAGAACTGTTTTGACATTTAACTGTGTGTAAATAGATGACTGATGTTTAATTGAATTGTTAGAAATATGTGCATTCAATAAGTTTCCCAACATTTTTTGTACAGGCATTTAAAATTGTCGTAGACTCTTGAAAATTCAGTATGTTATTGCTATACATCTTATGAGATGACTGACCAATTTTTATGATTTCAGGTTCAAATCAACAGCTACAGCAGCAATTGGAATACACCCTACTAAAGCCTGATTGTCCCAGCTGGTGAATTTCAAAAATGCAATCTGGATGTGAGGACACTTTAGAAGAATGATATGCAATAAAATTCTGTTTTAAACTTGGAAAAATGCCACAGAAACGTATGGAATGCTTAAGACTGCTTTTGGAGCATCTTGCATGAATCGGGCATCAGTTTTTGAGTGGCATAAGAAATTCAAGGAAGGCAGGGAGGCTGTGAGGGATGATGAGAGGTGTGGGAGGAGTAAGGAAGTCAATACACCATGGCATTTCCACCAGGACAATGCACCAGTCCACAACTCCATCCTTGTCACAGACTATTTGACCAAGATGGGCATCAAGACACTTCCTCAGCCTCCCTATAGTCCAGACCTTGCTCCCTGTGACTTTTGGTTATTCCCTAAGCCCAGAGGCTGTCGTTATGAGACAATTGAGGAGATGAAAGAGGCTGTGATGAAGGTCATTGACACGCTCATACAAGAGGACTTCCATGGGGCTTTCCAGAAATTGTTGGAATGATACAACTTGTGCATTGCAGCCGGAGGAGATTACTTCAAAGGGGACTAGAGTTTCATGTGTGTACTATCAATAAAAGTGCCCATACGAAAAAAGTCTGGAAACTCATTTAATGATCCTCGTACATAGCAATATTTGGAACCATTTCACTTTATTTACTAAACTGAATAGCTTGAAGCAGAAATGTTTTTGATATTTAAACTGTGTATTTATGCTAAACTAAATTGTTTGAAATAGAACTGTTTATATGTATAAAAATAGATTTGGTATTAAAATAGATTAGCATGCCTCAATACAAACTACCAAAAAAGAGAGGGCAAACTATGGACATACACGTACGCAAACAATACTAAAGCACAGATAGACTACGTCCTTATAAACAAGAAATGGAAGAATAGTGCATTGAATTGCGAGGCATACTCCTCTTTTGAGGGTGTGTCCACCGATCACCAAATAGTCACGGCGAAAATACGGTTAAGCCTACGAAAAAACGCCAAACGAACAGCGACCACCAAACACTATGACTGGGCCCTATTAAACAACAAAGATGTAAGAGATAAATACGTATTAGAATTAAGAAACAGATTCGAAACACTACAAGAAAAGACGGAAAAAAGTACACCAAACGACGAATACGAAAATTTCGTCAATGCACACCTCGAGGCAGCAGCAAAATACATTCCAACAAAAATTAAAACTAAATATAGAGTCCCATGGGAAACTTTAGTGGTGAGAGAAAAACGTGCACTAGTGAAAACAGCCTCCAAAAACTATCGAAAAAAACCAACAAACACAAATGCCTTAAAACTAAAAATGGCACAATATCAATTAGCAGGCATATATATAAAGGAACAGACAGAATACATTCAAAATCAGATAGATAAGATTAGAGACTCGGTGGAAGATAGACAATCTAGAATAGCCTGGCAAACAATAAACGAAGTGAGTAGAAGAAAGAACACAGCCAAAGCAAAACTTAAAGCAGCAAACCAACAAGAAAGAATAAAACTGTGGAAACAGCACTTCGAAAACCTACTTGGAAACCCACCAAAAATAACGCATGAACCAATCACCAGAATAATTAGCAAACAATTAGATGGATGAAGGGATGCATACTCCCCTTCCCTAAAAAGGGGGACCTCGGATTAGCCAAAAACTACCGAGGCATAACACTTACATCCATAGCTGCCAAAATCTACAATGCCCTACTACGAAACCGAATAGAACCCAAAATCGACAACATACTTAGAAAAAACCAAAATGGCTTCCGAAGAAATAGATCCACGACCTCACAAATATTAACCATCCGCAGAATCCTTGAAGGTGTACGGGCAAAGAACCTACAAGCGACATTAATATTTGTCGACTTTACCAAGGCTTTCGACTCCATTCACAGAGGAAAGATGGAACAAATCCTACTAGCGTAAGGCATACCTAAAGAAACTGTAGTGGCAATAACGATTCTCTATAGAAACACTAAAGTAAAAGTACGATCACCGGATGGAGACACAGAATACTTTGACATTGTAGCAGGAGTACTACAAGGGGACACACTGGCCCCGTACCTCTTTATCATTTGTCTAGACTACGTACTTAGAACATCGATTGACAAAATCAAAGAGAATGGCTTCGAACTGATGCAGAGAAGAAGCAGAAGATACCCCGCAACAACAATTACCGACGCCGACTACGCCGATGACATAGCGATACTGGCAAATACACCTGAACAAGCCAAAACACTTCTGCATAGTTTGGAACGAGCAGCAGCAAGCATAGGCCTCCATGTTAATGCACACAAAACGGAATATATGTGCTATAACCAAACGGGGGACATCTCCACTCTAGAAGGAACCCCACTTAAACTAGTAGACAAATTCACGTACCTAGGAAGCAGCGTCGAATCAACCGAAAAGGACATCGAAACGAGGTTAACGAAAGCATGGACAGCTATCAATAGGCTATCGATTATATGGAAATCAGACCTAACCGATAAAATGAAACGCAGTTTCTTCCAGGCAGCGGTCACATCGATACTGCTATATGGATGCACTACATGGACGCTAACAAAACGGCTGGAGAAGAAACTAGATGGCAATTACACAAGAATGCTGCATGCAATCCTGAACAAGTCCTGGCAGCAACACCCCACGAGACACCAACTGTACGGCAACCTGCCCCCTATCACGAAAACTATTCAAGTTAGACGAACCAGACATGCAGGACACTGCATGAGAAGCAGAGATGAACTCATAAGAGATGTACTCTTATGGATCCCCACACATGGCCGCACAAAAGCAGGACGACCAGCTCGAACGTACATTCAGCAGCTATGTGAGGATACAGGTTGTTGTCCTGAAGACCTACCTAGGGCGATGAACGATAGGGAGGAGTGGCGAGAGAGGGTCAGGGATATCCGTGCTGCCAGCACGATATGATGATGATGATGACAATAGTTGATATGCCATAAACCCGAACCAAACTAAACCAAGTAGGAAGAATATTTATCAATCTAATTAATGAACACTTTTCCAAAAACTAAATATTGAACAAAATCTCTAATAGAAATATGATCAAATTAAGTTATAGCTGTACCAAAAGCATGCTCCAATTAATAAAAAACACAATAACAAAATACAAAATAGTAAAAGAATATTCTTCTCTGCCTCCACATCACTGTAGATATAAAAATGACTGTTCGCTTGGTAGCAAATGCTTAATGAAGAATGCTCTATACCAAGCCTGTACAAAGACTGATGATGGGCCAAACATGATATACATAGGAGCCAAAGAATAATCTTAGAAATTAAGGTTTTATAATCAAAAAACTGTGTTCAACAAGAGCTATTGTACCAAAAGTACAACACTAACTTCATAGAGGAATAAAGATAAACTCAGTTTATCACCCATTGTGGAAAAAAAATAATAAAGGTGCAAACACAGAGAGCAAAATAAAAAAATTCTGATTACATTTAAAAAATAATCTATGTATTATTACTTCCCTTGAACTGAATCATTTCTTGAACAAGATGTCTGAACTCATTAGTCAATGTAGACAAGAAAATAAATTCTTACTATGTCTATTAGCTGCTATTGAAAAACAATTATATGTGTAGGATTAAATAAAATAATATTCATGTTTATATTTTGTGAGCACAGACTGTGAATATTATTGTCTCTGCCTTATGAGTGGAGGAAGTGGTGATTGCTGTTGGTACTTACAAATAAGAATTGAATTCACAATATTACATCTGTGTAAGTGTCTGGTGAATCAGCCAGTTATATTAAACCTTATATTAATCAATAGTTTTTAAAACACTTTTTAAAAAAGGATTTAAATTACAGTTTGAAAATAATCTTAAACTATGCCTATCTATCTATCTATCTATCTATCTGATTGATGACTTTTTTCAGAATTCATAAGTACTAAAATTTATATCCAAATGCAAATCAAAATTAGAACAAAAATTGCAAGACAAGAAATTATTAATTAACAGTAAAAAAAGGCATTGTAGATTATGACATATTAGGAACTTCATCTAAAAGATATTTGAAAAAGTCTTTTCTTTTTTATCTTGATAACATCAGATCATCAAAGATACAAAAAATGTCTGTACCTCAATCATGGGTCTGGAGAAACAGAAAAAGAAAGCAAAGTTTGAATCTTTCCATACCATATTTTTTACCCCTCAACTCTTTCATGACAGTAGGTGATACCACTTGATTGACATGGGGGAAAGTATTTTTAGAGTTTCTAAGGGAAGATAACCTAGTTGAGATTCTCATTTATTTATAGTAACAATAAAACATATTGTTACTGTAGCTGTAGGAAAAGGTTTAAGAAGCAGGATGAAGAATTTTTACAGAAACTCAGATTTCACAGTTCTGTCTCTTCTCATCAACATTGGTTCTACATTTATTTTTAGGTATGGAAGATAACCTGGAAAACTCTCTCTCACTATGTTTTACCTGTCAGAAAATTGTGTTGTCTACTTGTGATAATCCTTGCTAAATTAGGTGAAGGCTTTGTTCGACTTGCCTCTTATTTATTTGTTTTTCTAGTTTATTGATAGTTGATATCATTCACTCCAAATAGTTAAACTCCTCACGTAAATGTATGTATTGGAATTTTTCAGAAAATACATGAAATATATAAATATACTCAATAATTAAGCACTACCATTTTGCTTTTTGCTGACTTTTTGTTAAATTCAAAATTAAGTTGACTCCCAAAATACCATGGTAGATTTTTATCAAGACTAAATGCAAAATTTGTATATGTTATGCAATTGTTGGTTCAGATGAAGGGAAAAATAGCATTATGCACAGAAAATATGTATTTTAAAAGCAAAATTGTCAGGAAGATGATTTCATTGGTCTATGGATAGAGTGTTCACCAATATTCCAGGAGACATGGGTTCAGTCCCAGGTCATGTCATACCAAAGACTTTTAAAATGGTACTTGATGCTTCCTTGCTTAACACTCAGCAATATAAAGTATGTATCAAGGTTAAAGTGGAGTAATCCAGGGAAAGGAGTAGCGCCCTCCCCTACACCTCGGTGTAGTAGCTATTGAAAAGGGAGCCTTCTGGTCGCCCTCGCTAACTTTATTTACTTTTACTATATCAGAAACAGCTTTCAGAATTTGTTCAAAACAGTATGTAGCATTCTTGTATAGTTCCCATTTAACTTTTCCTCAATGCACTTTGCACTTTGTTAGCATGCAAGCAGTGCATCCATACAGAAATCCCATTTTTTTTTAATTGGATGGTTCATTCATCTATATGATCAAATAACCTGTCAATTGCAGTTCATGCGTTCGCTAGGTGTATTTTGACATCACTTTCAGTAGATTAGATGTTGCTTTCAAGTTATATGAACTGGTCTACTAATATCAGGGACTTACCACTTAGAGTGGAGATGGCTTCTTGTTTGAAATTCATAAACTCTGTTTTATTTGTATTCACATGAAGTCCAATGTCTCCTGCTGCTTACTCTAGCCAAGACAGCAGGTATTTGGCTTGGGCAGGTGCATTTGCAAGAACTGCTAGATCCTCTGTGTTGTTTGTGTCAAAGTTTCTGTCGGATATAGTCAGCTTCTTAGCATTTTTTTAGCATAAAATCATTTTGTTTTATTAAATCTATTGACATTCAAAGTACTTGGTTAAGACAAATTATGAACATATGGTGCTAATGTATCTCCTAGCAAGAATCCAGTAACAATTTTGAAGAATTCAGTGTCATCATCAGGTGAGTGAACTCTTGCTTTCATATTTTTATAAAGCATCATTATAGCAGTTACAGTTTCTTTAGGGAAACCATATGCTAGTTGTATTTAGTCCATCTTTCCTCTGTCTATGGAACAGTAGTGTTACCTCAAGATTTTTTGCTCATACTCCTTCAATGATTTGAGAGATAGCCAGAATCAGTGATGTTGTGGATAGATTCCTTGGAAAGCTGTTCTGATTTTTCCAAAGAATTTTCTCAATTTTAGGTTGGATACAATTGAGAAGCAGGGTATTATAAACCGTGGTGTAATGGTTATCGTCGTAGGAAATGGACACGGCAACACAAGTTCAAATCCTGGACGAGACTGATTGCATTTCACATAGCACTAATACCCTTGGGAAAGGTATGAATCCAATTATTCTTCCTCCAACTATGGGTAAATAGTAGGGCAGACTAGGCAACTAGTCTAGGGGAAGGAAAACTCTGAATTCAAACTTGTTAAATTCCACTTAAAAATTGACCATGTGTCATATCCTGCCCGAGCAAAGGGGTTGGTAAATCTGATAAACCTAAATAGTAATATCAGTAAGAGTAGTTCTTAGAGATTGTTAGGTCACTTTTTTTGAGGAAAGGGAGGATGCAACCTTCTATCCATTTTTCTATTGTGTTTTGTTTATACACAATGTTGCATAATAAGAGAAGTACATTATCAGATGAGGGGGTATTTCACTGAAGCCTGCAACTTTCCTGCTTTTAATTTTTTTTTCTATACTGCACCAAATTCTTTCTCCAGGAACTCCACTAGTTTAATGTCTTGTTGGCTATCAATAATTTTTGATAGGTTTTTCAATAATTTCAGGAGAGTTTCCAAGCAGATTCTTGAAATCATCTTTCCACTGCTGAAATCTTTCTTCTTGGCTAGCAATGTTTAGTTTAGCTCTCAAAGTCCTTTTCCTTCTGCTCACTTTATTTGTTGTCTACCATGTTATTCATGATTGTCTATCTTCTACTGAATTTCTGATTTTATTGATTTGGCCTTTAATGAATTCAAATTGTTCTTTTTGGTGTGTTGGTCAGTTCTATCTGGGTTTTATTATGTACTTTATTATGCACTTTGGCATTTGTTGGGTTTCTTTCATTAAGCAAGTTATCTCATTTTTTCTTACTATCAGTGACTCACATGACACTCTACATTTGGCTTTTCTATTTGCTACTGCTTCTATGTTGGCAGTAACTAAGTTTTCATATTTCTCATTTAGAATTTATCTTTCAGATGTTTCCTGAAGAGCATCAAACTTGTTTCTTACAGATACTGTATATTTATTGCTTATATCTCTTTTCGTAAGTGAAGACCAGTTATAGTGGTTTTGACTGTTTCTTATTTCTGCATAAACTCAGGCAAATCTTTGCCAAGACTATTCTATGATTGTAAGGTACACCTTCCAAAGAGGAATCTATCTCATAGTTCAAAGCACTGTTAATACTTTTCTTCTTTATGAGTATATTATCTAGCAGTGCTTTAGCCAAAATTTGGTTGGTGTTGGTCCATAATTTTCCCTCCCTTTTTTTGGAATTTAGCGTTTAGATATGGAAGAATGTTAAGTGAAAAATCTGTTAACTATTTGCCCTTTCTTTTTAGCAGGTTGTATAAGGAAAATTATTGTTATCATCTTTGTCAATTTGAATATTTATGTCTACACTGATGATTAGGACACCATGTTTGGAAACATGATGAGCAATGGAAGATAACCATTTGTAGAAGGTGGTGATATCTGTTTTATCTCTGACATTGGTGGGACTGTGTGGAAGTTGTCATTAAATGTAGCACACATAATTCTTCATCTGGATTTCTCTAAGCTATTTAGTGATTTTAAGGCATGAGGAGTGAGAAACATTTGTACACCTCCTCTGGCAACATTGACAGAGTTTTTTCCATGCAAATACCAAGACAAATGTCCACCCATTACCAGTATCATGATACTTTATTTCTAATTCAATATGGTAATATTTAAGTTCTTGCACACATATGTATATTATACTTGGCTGCAGATGCGGTTGTAGCTGGTTTAAAATGTTTAAAGTTTTAATGTTAAATCTCACTATGTTAACAATGTTTTGCATCTAAGTAAGTTGGGTTTAGTCTCTGTAGCTAATTTTTCAAGTACAAGGGCCAGAACTCCAACTTCAGCTGGTCAATGTGGTTTGGATATATGGTTTGGATTAAAGTCATTTTAATCTTTTGTCAGCTGTTTTTATTTTCTTATCAATAGACGTCACCCTTAAAGATGAGTAGCAGTAGTTTCCTGAAAACTAGTTGATCCTGAATTGACCTATGAGGTCCTTCCATGCAGCATCTGGTGAAGCTCGCTATTAAACCAACTTTAAAAACATCTGGCTTGCTTCACATCCACCATGAAGCATCCCATGGTTTACATTGTTATATGTTTGTGTGGCTCACAAAATATTCTCCTGCCTCAAAGACTGTTTGTTATCCAGCAATAAGCTGAGGCAGCATATCTGAGTGGTTATAGAGATGGGAGAAAAACCTTACCCTTTGTTTTCCTTTTGTTTAAAGTTCTAATATCCCATCTTAGCTTGATCATTATCTCATTCTATCATTGTGCTTCGACAGAATTATTCTGGGGAAAATGGTTTGGAGTTTTTTGATGCAAATGAAATATTTTTATTCTGGTGAAATTTCTTTTATTTCTACATACTTTCAGACTTTAAGGTGTCTTTATTCCCTTTCTGCAAAACAGGACTTGTAAAAGGGAATAATAGTGAAGCTACCATATACTTATGACTTTTAAATTGTGTAATTCCTAACTTAGTATAAGTGTGCATAATTCTTTTAGCAAAGTAAATAGAGCTTTTTTTTATTTGATATAAAACAATAAACAAAAGTACCAATATTATTATTATAATCTAGAATAAACATATGATTGGCAGAATGTAATGTCTTTTTGTAGTTCTCAAAATAACTTTTTATATACCTCTTGATGTTATATGAATTTATTCTGAAGAATGGTTAAATTAGTTCCAATTTTTTTTAAAAGAATGTGTTTTTAAAGCTTTCCCAAGTTTTATTGCTACAATTATTCCCTTTGATAATAAAAGTGATAAGGAACAAGGATCAAACTTTGAAATCTTAAGGGTTAAAAAGAATATACAGAAGTGAAGCCACTAAAACTGTAAATAACAAGCATGTTGTCATAAACGATGTAGTTTATTATCTTTCACCACTAGATGAGAAGCTAGCAGTTAGATTCTACATCCCTTCCCATCTTCCCAGGATTCTCACTCAGTACCAAAATATCAATGAATATAGAAAAGATGTTTCAGACAGTAAAGTAAAAATATTTCTAGCTTTGTTTATTCAAGGAAATTGTACACTTTGTAGGTAAGTGCATACCAAGTCAGACTAAAAATCTGCAGGAATTTATACCACCTAAGTGGGAGTTTAACATGCCAATATTCCTGTTTCCCAAGTTAGCTTTGAATATTTTCAGTCCACAGTTGATATATCAATACACAGTATCATTTATTGACCTGTATAGGAGTTGGCCTGAAGCATTCTTGGTATTAAATAAGATGAAACTGTGACCCACTTATTATTAAAAGAATGAAGAAATAATCACAAGGTTGGGCACCCTGCTTCAAGTGTTAATGGATGATATTACGGAAAATATAAATAAATAATGTCATAGAGATGCTAGAAACTTTAGATATCCATTACAGAACAACATCATTTTATCAATCACAGAATAATGGAAGGGTTGAAAGCTTATGTAGGATTATGTATGATATAGTTGCTAAAATGGTTAAAGAAGATTAAAGATCCTGGGACTTGTATATTAACTAAATGTTAGCAGCCATAAGATTTAACGTTAATGAAATAACCAAGTTTTCTCTCTGTTACTGACTATATAATAGGGGCATCTTTTTACCAGTTGGCAACACATAAAACCTTGCAAACTATACTATAGTGAACAGTATCATAAAATAGGATTACAAAAACAGCGATACCCTTTTAATCAAATATCATTATGATTCGTTATCCTTTTTTCATCATCAAAAAATAGGATGGTGCAGGACCACACGACACTGGCTAACTGTTTACTACACAAACAGAGAGATGGACAAGTTAAATGTCCCCTTTTTGGTCAAATGGAAAACACCACAATATGCCCACACAAATATGATTCCGCTCTATCATCATCAACATGCACACATGATGCACACTCAACAAAGCTCCCTCTGTGCTAACAAGCACAATCTGTATAGAGTCCTCAATCAAGAGGGTCTTCTTCCATGTTGCCTAAGTAAAAAGTTGGCAACCATGGTCGAGGGTGACCTGAAGGCTCCCTTTTCAGTAGCTACAACACTGAGGTGTAGGGGAGGGTGCTACTTTAATCCCTGAATTGCTCCGCTTTACCCTTGATCCTTACATTATAATGCTGAGTGTTAAGCAAGGCAGCATCAAGTATCATTTTTTGAGTCTTTGGTATGACTCGACCTGGAATTAAAACCCTGTCTCTTGGACCATTGACGAACACTCTACTCATTCGACTAATGGCCCAGTTCCATGTTGCCTAAGAGACCCATATCATGGTCATATCCATTTTTATTTTTTAAATGAAGATTATCAATCATTATTAATATTAATCTTAACTAACTTTCTTCATCTTGACTTTTTAATCAGAATTAATTTGAGTTGTGATCTCTACAGCAGCAAGAAACAACACATATTGAAAACAACAATAAAAGATTAAGTAGAGATAACAAGCCAAGTGAATTGTGATTAAAAGGCAACCAAAATTAAGAAGAAAAAGAAAAATACTAATCAAAATTAATAATGATAATACTAGTTGATAATATTCATAAAAAAATGAATGAAAATAAATGAGAGGTATCTCTGAAAAGTGATGGGACTAGTCTCACAAACAATTTATTTCAATTCCAAACAAAAAACTACATAGTTTCCTCCTCAGAATAATCCCTTTCAAATCTAATACACATTCCTATTCTTCTCTGCTACACTTCTATGCACTACTGAAAGGATTCTTCTGGAATGCCACACAGTTCTGTCATAGTATCAGAATATACAATTAATACTACTTGTGTTTAAGAACAATAACAACAAACAAGGTGCCAATAAACCAGTGATGAGACTATCAAATAACTTTATTATAATTGATATTTTGTTGACTGCAATAGCATTGCTTTTGTAGCTTAGAAGCAAATGCAGCTGGCACAGAAAACCAGGCTTTCCAGAGGTAAAAGTGAACATGACTTTGAGTTTCACTGGGAGCTTATCCTTTAAAGTTGTTTCTGATATGAGTTGTTCCTTGTTGTCATAGAGATAATGACCTGTATGAGTGTGATTAAAAAGTAATCAAAATTAAGAAGATCAAGAAAAATATATGTTAGAATTAATAAGAAGAATTACCTTTTTTATTATCAGACATCAATACATTAATATTTTGAATAGTCTTATAAAAATACATCATGCAGATTCTCTAACTTTTATTTTTATAATCAAAATTGTTTTTTAAATAACAAAATCTTCTGAAAAAGATTTTTCTTTTTTTTTTCCTATTTCCTGATTCAAAATGAGAATTTTTCATTGTTAAAACTTTTGAATATAACTTTCACGGAAATAGTGAATTTGTATTATGCACTCTTTATAAATATGCACATAAGTTTGTTCATCTATTTACAGGATTGTGGAGGAATATATCAGGAACAATGTTCACTGTTACACCTGTAGATGTTCTATAGCATTCTCCTAAAGATTACTTTAGCATGTAGCAGGACTGTTAATGTTACAACCACAATAAGATTCGTTAGGGAGGTTACAACGATGTGTCCATATATCAAAAATAAGATCACCTTTACAATCTTTTTTTCTAATGATCCCGAATTGACATTCATAATAGGATTTGCATTTTGAATTAAGATCTGGAAATTTTCCAACTTTCACATTAAAGAATTTACAGGGTGGTTCAACTGAAAAATATAACATATATAAATATACATAGATAGCACAATTCAAAATTGTATCCAATCTTTTAAAGAAGACATTAACATTATAGCTAATTTTAATTCTTTTTAACAATTTGATATGTAGAGGTCATAAATTCAGTATGATTATTTTGCATATTATCTGGTTTTTAGACTTGAGCATTTTTTACTAGATAAAATACATGGTTAGTGAAATTTGTTGCATGTATTACACTTAGAATATTCATATTATTGATCTCATCTTTATTATTATAATAACAATGTTTCAGCCGATATGTCCTTTGGCCTTCTTCAGGTGTTTCATGTCAAACTCTGGAGTCCACTCAGAATCTTGAACTGAATCCTTTACTTGAACCACTTGGATAGACTGTTCTAATTCTGTTAACCATGACCAGGTAGAAGAGTTTAATTATTGTAAGTCTTCCGTGTTTGTCTTAACTGTTGTTGGGACTGAACCTGCAACCTCCAGATGATTTCACTCATTAGCACCTTCCAACAAAATGCCTTATCCAGACACCACGTGTCCTTGCTGGACAATTCAGAGTGAATTTTTTTGACTTATAAATCAAATGTCTCCATCAAGTTTTTTGGGGTGGTTGGGGGGGGGGAGTTTGCAAGTTTAATCCCAACAACTAGTTAAACTAACAAGGAATACTTACTATAACTTAACATTTGTACCCAGTCATGGTTAACAGAATTGGAACAGTCTACCCCTGTGGTCAAATAAAGAGTTCAGTTTGAGATTCAGTATGAGCTCCCAGGTTTGACATGAAACACCTGAAGAAGGCCAAAGGACATATCAGCTGAAACACTGCGATTATAACAATAAAGATGAGATCAATTGTCTGAATATTCTAAGTAATAATAACTTTTTAAATGTTCATAGAAATAAATGAATAAATAAATATATCTCTTTCTCCATTTTGAAAAAGAAGTATAATATACAATACTATTAGATGAAGACTAAAAGAATCTAATCAGGAGAGTAAAGGCAGTTCTGGATAATGATGGTGGCCACACAAAATATTGACAATTGACATGGCACATGTTAAAATTGACAACCTTCCCAAAGGGGTGTACTCAATTTTGTTGGCAGGGGTTTAGCTTTTAATGGTTATATTTTGAGTTATTTTGAGGGGAAAATAAATTAACTCTGTTATATAAGCTGCACACAGACTACTTTTCATTGTGTCAAAGTGTCATTTTGTCAGTGTTGTCCCATGAAGAGATATACTGCAGAAATGTGAGGGGTGTACTCACTTTTGTGATACACTGTATATATATACTTATCTCACACTTCAATTGTAAGAGTAAAAATCAAAACAAACATACTTAAAAAAATGACCTTATAAAAAAATGATGTTGATTATAATGATTGTTAATCAAAATATAGTATGAATAATAGAATGATAAATTGAGTAGCTGTAGAATTAAGCTTTCTTTAGTCTCTCCAGATATGAAATGAAATTTCATTTGCATGATGGACACACAATAAAACCACTCATCAAATCCTTTATTTCTCAGCTTGATGAACCACAAACACATATGGTGGGCATCTTACCCACTTCAGCACATACTACTTAGAGGTCCCTTCTAAACAGTTGTACCCAGTTATGGCTGTAACACATTTGCTTTGGCTGTAACTTGTTTGCTGGGCCACTAACCTGCCAAAGCCCAAGTATGTGTGAGTTGGCTGGCTGGCTGGCTGTCAAGGGTCAAGATAGCAAGAAACCAAGGATATCAGTGTCTCAATATGATTCAGGGCTATTGCTTATGGTGCTTTCAAATTGGTCAAATGAGTAGAGTAAGTATTTAGCTGGTGTTCAGTATGGATGGTATGAGGATCATTAAATAAGTTTCCAGACTTTTTTCATATGGGTACTTTTATTGATAGTACACACACAAAAGTCTAGTCCCCTTCGAAGTAATCTCCTCCGGCTGCAATGCACTTGTTGTATCATTCCAATAACTTCTGAAAGGCCCCATGGAAGTCCTCTTGTGTGAGTGTGTCAATGACCTTCATCACAGCCTCTTTCATCTCCTCAGTTGTCTCATAATGACGGCCTCTGAGCTTAGGGAATAACCAAAAGTCACAGGGAGCAAGGTCTGGACTATAGGGAGGCTAAGGAAGTGTCTTGATGCCCATCTTGGTCAAATAGTCTGTGACAAGGATGGAGTTGTGGACTGGTGCATTGTCCTGGTGAAAATGCTACTGACCCAATTTGAAGAGTGCTGGCCTCTTCCGATGGAATCTCTTCCTGAACTCCCTTAAAACCTCAACATAGTAACCCTAACCCTGACCCTTTGGCCAATCAACTCTGGTGTATTGACTTCCTTACTCTTCCCACACATCTCATCATCCCTCACAGCCTCCCTGCTTTCCTTGAATCTCTTATGCCACTCAAAAACTGATACTCGATTCATGCAAGATACTCCAAAAGCAGTCGGAAGCATTCCATACGTTTCTGTGGCATTTTTCCAAGTTTAAAACAGAAAATTAATGGCATATCGTTCTTCCTCACGTCCAGATTGCATTTTTTAAATTCACCTGCTGTGACAATCAGGCTTTAGTAGGGTGTATTCGAATTCCTGCTGTAGCTGTTCATTTGAAGCTGAAATCATAAAAATTAGTCAGTCATCTCATAAAATATATCGCAATAACATACTGAATTTTCAAGAGTCTATGACAATTTTAAATGCCTGTACAAAAACAGTCTGGAAACTTATTGAAGGCACCACATACAATCTTACTTTTTGAACTTGACAAAGAGTCATAAGTCATGGGAAAATTTGTCATAAATATAGGTAATATAATGGTATAGACTGTTGTGTTAAAATAAAAGGAAAAAAGAAAAACTAGTCAAAAATGAATTATAAAAATACTTCATCAAAAAATTCAGCTAAATTGCAATTCATATATCCACTTGGAGACTACAAATGAACAAAAAATCACTTTTGTAAAAAGAGTAGGATCAAAACATTAAAAAAATGTTGACTTAAAACATAAAGTTAAGATCTCCTGAGCAATTACCATAAACCAAGCAGAATTTTTCCATCAGTAAAAATTAGGAAACCTGACACAAAAAATCATTCTTTCTGAAGATAATCAAAAGATATAGATAAAAATTCTGATCTTGCTTTGTCAATTGGCAGTTAGGTATCAGTATGACTATGCTACTAAAAGATAAATTGGATTTATCAAATACACACACATCATAATATTCATTTCTTATTCATAAACAATAAATAAAATATAGTGATATTGCTGCAAATGCTATACAGATTCCCATTAACATTGTGTTTATTTCTTTATTATCAGCTATGAAGTATTGGAAAGACTCCCTGCTTTCTTTACACCTTAGACAATATCAAATCTTTGTCATACAACTTATTGCCTTCTAAGAATAGGACATATGCCAAACTAATGTCCCTGGATCCCTGTTTGTTGAGGAGGATCTTTTAATTATTTTCCAATTAATAATAGGTGTTAGTCCTATTTCTATCAGATACCAGTAATACCTAGATAGGGCAGTTTTGATTTTTTAATACTTGATTTTTTATTCTTTGGGAATATATCAATGTATGTAATGTATATATATTCAGATACAAATAGAAGGTGCTAACTGAAGGTTTACATTATTAAAACAGCATACACAAACAATTTACATAAATCTTTAGCCAATATATTTTATGAACTGTAATGTTTAGTGAATATCTTTGCTGACTTATAAGGACCTTACTTTGAAGAAAATGGTATAAACTAAGTTTTAAAGTAAGTATGGGTTACTTTCATAGTCAATGTCCCAAGAACTTTTCAGAAGTACCATATATATATATATATATATATATATATATATATATATATATATATTATTGTTATTATTATCATGTTTGAATCTTTTTTGATATGATCTGATTTTACAAGTATATTGCTACCTTTGATTATAAAACTAACAATATATATATGTATATATATATATGTGTGTATGTGTGTGTGTGTGTGTGTGTGTGTGTGTGTGTGTGTGTGTGTGTGTGTGTGTGTGTGTGTGTGTTTTTAAATTAGATTCATGATACAGGTCTTATTCAGAGTGAGGCATCAAATCATCAGCTTTCATTATAACTATAAAATTTTTGAAAAAATTTTACTTCATAATGATTTGTACTTACATGGCTTTTCATTTGGACATATAACACGGTCAGGATGGTCACATGCTTTTTTTTCAGGATTGAACATTGCTCCAGCTCCACATTCCATTATAAACTGTATACTACTACCACAGATAACAAATTCATTACAATTGCCATTTGGGTGTGCATCAAATTGTTTGCAGTTGGTGACATCATACTGAAGACTTTCTGAAAAAAAATGCTTGGAAAGATATATTAGAGGATTAAGAAGACCATTGCTTTTAAAAATAGATAATGGATATGATCATTACATGTATCATCTTCATTATTTCTTGTCAGTTAACTTGTTTCAATGAGATAGTTTTATGAAGGTTCATTGCTAATTTATTTTGCTTCTTTAACTGCATATGATTAAATTCAGTATATAAGAGTCTCATAAAAGTGTTTTTAAATAATCAGTTATATTCAAAAATAACCTTATCACACTTTATTGTTACCTTAATATGTAAAATTGAAACAAAATGATGTTTAAAAACTGAACATTTCTCAGAACAAGTTATTAAAATGAGTCAGAAGAGGAACTTCTCAAAAATGATGTTTTATGAAAAGCAAATGTAATTTTCTTCAACAGACAATAAAATCAACATATATTTGAAAATTTATATTTCACTAAAGATATGAAAAAAAAGAAAAAAGAATAGTTTTGTCTAATAATTGTATTGTTAAAATCTTAAATGTTGCTTAAAAAGAGAGAAATTTTCTTACTTCTCTGTATTGGAATTCTACACAAGCATGAAGCAGACTTGTTCTCACTTTTAGAACAGGTATTGATAAATGATTCTGTTGGTGAAGAAATCTTAATGGTGTCAGCATTTGCTGGAATGCTCAGGCATTCTAAACAGAAAAAAGAATAAACATTGTCACACATTTGCTCAATTTGACCTTAAATTTTAATCCTATATTTCAGCATTAAACTTATAAGCAATTTAATTAAGGATTGTTGACACCAGATAATTAGTAGGAACCAACACATTTGTAGTTAAATAAGTTATTTTACAATCAAATGGGAATGTTTCAGGAATCAATTGCTATGAGCCACATCAGAAGTATAAATTTATAATTTATATTTCAGATGTGGCTTATCATATGCTTCTATTGAAAATCAAATAAAAATGATATGATCAAACATGAAAATATGAGTTGAACTCAATAAACTTCCTTGTTATCAAATATTATTAAGCTTTTTATCATAATTACTTTTATTTTAAAACTATTTGATTATAGCTAAAAGAAATAAGTACATGATTACAATTATCATTCTTGCTGTTCTGTCTTGGAATTTTTTTGAGAATCGTTTTGATATTTATATTACTGTTTGCATTGATTTTATTTTGTATCATAAATATTTTTCTATGAAATACAGTTATTTGGTATTTGTTTTTCATTGAATGAAAGTTTTCCATAAATTGAAAAATAAAAAAAAAATTCTTACCTGGATATTGAAACCAATACAACTTCTTATATTCACCTAAAATAATACAAATTTTAAACTGTGCATCTTATGTTCCATCAGGCATAAAATCTAAATTATTAAATAATTATTCTTAAATAAAAATTCCTCTTAAAGAGTAGAATTATTCATGTATATTATGAAAAAACTAAAACATCATTAGCATAAAAAGGATATTCTCAGAAGATCATACATTTAATAATCTTTATATAAAATATGTACATTTTTAATATTAAGATAAAGTCTGTCTTCTCAAAGAAATGCTAGAAAAACTTTAAAGAAGAATGGAACAAGACATAATGGTTAAGAATACACATTTCTTCTCAATTTGGTATGTCACTTTTGAGCAATGGTTTTACAAGCTTGTCTCACAAACCATTAATAATGAATTTGATCCCTACTCATCAAAGCTAAGCATCATGAATATACACTTCATCATAATGTCATTGTTCACAGGCTATCAGAAGTTATTAAAAGTTACTAAAAACTGTGTGACTTGAAATTCTATTTTCTAAATTTCATTTTCTGAAAGTTTTTATAGTAAAATAATTTGATTTCCTCTTAACTAATACAGTTATTCATTTTGAATATCTGTATTTTTATCTATGGTAGCTAACTTGAATTTTCCTTATTTTGTATTTTCAATTTCTTTTGTTAAATAAGGATGCCAACATGATTTTTAGTTATATAGCACTTAGTAACTTACTTACTCGTGGTGTAATGGTTAAAGCGATGGACTGAGGAATGGTAGTAAGCGAGTTCAAAATTCCAGTCAAACTCTTATGTTCACTTTCGGAAAAATACCCTTGGGTAAAGTATGAATTCCCTTATCCTCCCAGCTATGGGTTAAATAGTACCACTACTATTCTTCTAGAAGGATGGATTTGGCATTAGATAAGCTGCAAAGGTTGATATGCCATTAAATAAAGAAACCAAACAAAGATAAACCTTGGCAATTAAAACTAATGAAACCAAAATAAAATTCACACAGTATAAAGTGACTTACCTAGAAATTCAGACAGGTGAACAGATGCTTCCTGTTGATCAAATACTTTGTAACCTAAAGGATTACAATTTATAACTTTATTTAATCTGAAATCAAAACAAACTGAATGTAATTGAAATGATAGTATTATGTTATTTGTACTTAAAAATGAAATTAAATAATGATTTTTGATTATAGAATTGTTTTCATCAATTTCATATGTTGCCTAATACAGCTTTTAATATGAAAATATACAGAAAAGATGATTATGTTTTTTAATTAAAGACTTCAAAACATTTTGACAAATGATGTACATTTCCATATGTTAGGCATCAGAGTTTCTAACTACAAATCAGAAACACACCAAATTATGTTCAGTAATAACTTATATAATTTTGAACCATTTTTTTTAAAGGGATTTGTATCTACAGATTAACTTTGAATCACCACTTTGAGCCAAATTGTAGACAAAGTTATGAAACTCTTCTTTACTTAGAAAAAATAGGTATATTCTAATTACTAAAAAAGTAATGGAAACTATCTTCTGGAACTGAAATGAAAATTGAAGACTAACTAAATTCTAAAAGATTTAATAATAATCATAGAAGAATATTACAAT
The DNA here is from genome assembly GCA_963585895.1 of Sepioteuthis lessoniana. Taxonomy (NCBI): domain Eukaryota; kingdom Metazoa; phylum Mollusca; class Cephalopoda; order Myopsida; family Loliginidae; genus Sepioteuthis; species Sepioteuthis lessoniana. Next base: position 60,710,203 of record OY757906.1, on the reverse strand, counting down.
ATCTTTTTGAGGGAGCTTCATGAAAACATTATGTTCAAGCTCATTAACTATATATTCTAATAAAACACTATACTTGTTCATATGTCAATAGTTGCTAAAACTGTCATTCTTAGCCCACCACTCTTACTTGATATTCTTGTTTCTATATATTCCCTTAAATAGAAAATTATTTGGCTAATTTGCATTATGTTTATATGGATGAATATTAATACATCATTATACTAAATGCAAACATTATCCAGTGTAAACTGTAATTATAGAGGTTATAATTAATTCATATATATCAGTTACCTTAGACTGTGAGTTCATTTTGTAGCAATCTGAAAACATTTAAAATGAAAGAATTTATTACCTCAATTAAAGTTGTAATTAAGCCTTAAGTATAAATCAGTTTTGTTTCTCAACAAAATGTGACTGGTATTTTTTACAGTGTAATGCATTTAATATTATGGTGAACTTACTTGTTACTATTGTAGCAATTAAGCCACAGAAAAGAGTCATCCACCACATAGTCACCAGTGAAATGAACCTGGAAAATTGTATGAAAATCACTTTCGAATTACTCCTTATTATCTTCTTTTACAGTAAAAACAGCCTTTTTCCTTTAATATAATCAATCCAGTGTCTCTCTTTACAATTTTTCAGAAATTATTGGAAAACATATGCTGTGTTACATTATATTACTCAGCAAAAGGTTGACATTATATGATTAAAAGTCTGTAAACAAGACCTTCAAGAACTTAAATATTCCAGACATTTATAGATTGTCAATAAACTGAATATCAACCTCATTGCATTTCAGGTTTTAGTTTTGTGGAAAAGACATCAGCTGTTTTGTAAACTCATTTAAAATTCAGTTTACATATAAAAAGATCAAAATGTTAACATTGGATTGTGTACTATTGCAAAGTTTCTCTCTATTTCATAGGTTCTAAGAAATCTCTTGGCTTGATCTACATTTTTAAGAGCAACTAAATATGAGGGTCATTCAATAAATAAGGTGAATATTGCTTAAGGATTTGGTAATAGGAAACACTGTTTGCAGTTGTATATTTTTAAGGAAATCAATAGTGATGAGTCGTTTCACATCCTAGAAGCTGTTAGCTTGACCATTTTAACTGACTGCTGTGCCTGGAACTTTTTCTTTACCTGCAAGTCAGTGTGTTTCTACTCCATAGACCATCTTTTTAACTTAGGTTCATTGTAGTAAACACTTGTTTCACGCATTTGTAAACATTTTTTGAACGGAAACAGGCTACATCATACGTATCACACATTCTTCTGTAAATTTCACATGGTTTGTACTTCTCATCCTGTAAAGATTTTTGAAAGACCTCTGTTCAGGCCAGGAACACTGTATTGATTAGCCAATATGTTAAATAGATTCAAAACAAATATTCTAGTAAGATTGAAATAATTTTTGTTATCAACCAATTGCAAACAATGCAGAGTTTACATTTATGAAAAAAAATCTGTAAAAAGATTATTTTGCTTTTTTCCAAAAATTCCCTTTAATTATTGAATAACTTTAGGGTTTTAGAATAAGGATAGAATTATTTATTGAATCCCATGTCAATGTTGAAATATTTAGGATAGAAAAGAAAAGAAAAAAGAAATAAAAAGAAAAGGTAGGGGACAAACAAATAACTGAATGATCCTTCCTCCACCCACCCCCTCAAGCTGTAGAAACACATATATCTGTATAAAAGTAAAGTTCAGAAGAGTATTCGAGATGGACCGTGTTAAACATGCTTTGAAAATACTAAGCATATCCACTCCCAGACGGGCAGAGTTCAAAAACTGGTTAGTAATATATTGTCTTTTACTATATTGTCATTTAAAAATGCATGAATGATTTTATTTATTTTTTCTTTGTAAAATCACTGCTGTATACTATCTGTGTCTTAAATGCAAAGACAATTTACTGTAATTCCAAATTAAAATTGAACCTGGTCAAGAGAAGGTAACACTGTTGGACTTTATTTGAACCTAAAAACCTAAGTTAGCATAAAATAGAATGTCTATAAGAATGCAAAGAAGCATAAATAAGGGCTGCAATGAATTAAAAAAAATAATAACTAGATTAAAACTTAATAATGACAGAAGGGGGAAGAAAGAGGGGTGGGGGGAAAAATCTTTTTTTTCAAAAGCCATGGAAAGCAGCATGGTGGATGTAAAGGCAAGCAGATAAACCCTCTGACAGCTCAACCCAATGCCTAACCAGGTCCTGAGTGTATGAATCCTACAGTTCAACAGCAAGGTTCTAATAGTTCGATCGAGGAACTACTGTTGTTCATCTATAAGGGTTGCTTCTGTAGATGAGAATAAAAACAGCCATCGAAAGATTACCATGACCCACACCCAAACCACTGGTCCAAACTGCATCACTCTATACGCGTGTAAAAAAGGCGCACGTCCTGCTGAGGTTGAAGTCCTGGCCTCAGTGTTCGAAAAATCAGCTATAGAGCTCAAACAAAAATTACTAAAATGCAAACGCACAATACAAATAGTGACATTCAACATTAGAACCTTAGATAGAATAGGACAACTACCAGCACTAACTGCACCAGCCATAAATCATAACATAGACATAATATGCATTCAAGAACATAGATACACAGTGAGGATATTGAATATCACGAATCTAGCAATAGATGGACGCTAGCCACTGCATCTGCATGGAAAAATTCTGTTAATGCCACAATAGGAGGTGTAGGTATGCTTATAGGACCTCGAGCCCTAAACTCACTAAACAGCATAGAGAAAATACAACCTAGGATGATGGTAGCTATTTTAATGGCAACCCCAGTACAACAATCATCTCCTGCTACAGCCCTACCAATGTTAGTGAAAAAACTGACCTCATCACCTTCTATGATGAGCTATCCTCCCTTGTTCGTAGCATCCAGAAACACAACGTTCTCGCTATTGGTGAAGACATGAATGCCCAAATTGGTAAAAATGTAAACCACAAATTCAGCCTACACAACTCATCAAACAGAAATGGGCAATATCTTACAGATTTCACTCTAGAAAATAGATTAATATGCCTCAATACAAACTTTCAGAAAAGAGAGGGAAAACTATGGACCAAAACATATGTAAATAATACTAAAGCACAGATAGACTACGTTTTTATGAATAAATAGAATAATAGTGCATTGAATTACGAGGCATACTCCTCATTCGAGGTTGTGTCCTGCGATCACTAAATTGTCACGGCAAAAATACGAGGATGTCCTCGTGGTGTAATGGTTAAAGCGATGGACTGCGGAATCGTAGTACGCGAGTTCGTACTCCAGTCGCGCTATTACGTTCACTTTCGGGCAAATACCCTTGGGAAAGGTATGAACCCCCTTATCCTCCCAGCTATGGGTTAAATAGTACCAGTACTGTTCTATTAGGAGAATGGTTTGGCATTAAATAACCTAAAAAGAGTTGATATGCCATTAAACAAAGAAACCAAACCAAACCAAACAGCAAAAATACGACTGAGCTTACGAAGGAATACGACCCGAGCAACAACCACTGTACACTATGACTGGTCCCTGCTTAATAACAGGTATATTAGAGATAAATATGTGTTAATACTAAGAAACAAATTCGATGCACTACCAGAGAAGACAGAAACACATACTCCGAATGACGAATATGAGAATTTCGTCAATGCCCACTTAGAAGTAGAGCTAAACCTAGTGTCCCATGGGAGACATTAGCAGTTATGAAAAAGCATGCAAACGTGAAAACTGCCTCTAAATATAATAGGAAGAACCCAACCAATACCAATGCCCTGAAACTTAAAAAGGCACAAAATGAATTAGCTAAATCTATCTAAAAGAACAAACAGATTACATACAAAAACAGATCAATAAGATTAGTGAAGATAAACAATCAAGGATAGCATGACAAACGGTAAACGAAGTGAGCAGAAGGAAGCGCACCGCGAAAGCTAAACTGAAAGCTACCAACCAACAAGAACGAATACAACTATGGAAACAACATTTCGAGAATTTACTCGGAAACCCTCCGAAAGTTACACATGAACCAATCACAAGAATTATAAGTAAACAATTAGACATCAAACTAGGACCGCTTATGCAAGAAGAACTCGACTCGGTACTAAGAAAAATTAAAAACAGTAAAGCAGCAGGGCTTGATGAAATACCCCCAGAAGTATGGAAGATTAGACAATTCGACGACATACTGCTCTGACACTGTAATGCCGTATATAATTAAACCCAATAGACAGATGGACAAAGGGATGCATCCTCTTCTTCCCTAAAAAGCGCGACCTCGGATTAGCTAAGAACTACCGAGGTATAACCCTTATACCCATAATGCCCAAGATATACAATGTTCTACTTCCCAACCGAACAGAACCCAAAATTGCGAACATATTTTGGAAGAACCAAAATGGCTTTCGGAGGAATAGATCCACAACGTCACAAATTTTGACTATCTGTCGAATTCTTGAAGGTGTACGTGCAAAAAACATAGAGGCAACAATATTATTTATCGACTTCAAGGCCTTTGACTCCATACACAGAGAAAAGATAGCGCAAATACTACTCGCCTACGGTCTACCCCCCCAAAAAACGTCGCAGCCATAATAAAACACAAAAGTAAAAGTCTGTTCCCCGGATGGAGACACAGACTACTTCGACATTGTAGCTGGTGTACTGCAAGGAGACACATTAGCCCCATACCTCTTTATCATCTGTCAAGACTATGTGCTCAGAACATCTATTGATAAAATGAAAGAAAACGATTTCAAGCTAACAAAGGAAAGAAGCAGAAGGTACCCTGCATAAACAATTACGGACGCGGACTACACCGATGACATAGCGCTTCTGGCTAATGCACCCGCCCAAGCCGAAACCCTGCTACATAGTCGTGAACGAGCAGCTGCAGGCTGTCAATGCACACAAGACGGAATATATATGGTTTAATCAAACAGGTGACACCTCCACACAAAACAGTAGCTCTCTGAAACTAGTAGACAAGTTCACCTACCAAGGAAGCAGTGTCTCATCAACCGAGACTGACATCAGCACTCGACAAACAAAGGTATGGACAGCTAACAATAAGCTATCGGTCATATAGAAGTCAGACCTGACCGATAAAATGAAACGCACTTTTTTCCAAACAGCTTTGTGTCGATACTGCTGTATGGATGCACTACATAGACGCTAACTAAACCTATGGAGAAAAAGCTTGACAGTAACAGCACAAGAATGCTGTGAGCAATTTCGAACAAAGCAGCAGCTGTACGGCCACTTACCGCCCATCACGAAAACTATCCAAGTTAGACGAACCAGACATGTGGAACACTGCTGGAGAAGTAGGGACGACTTATAAGTGACGTGCTCCAGTGCACCCCTTCACATGGACGACCAGCTAGAACCTACATACAACAGCTCTATGCCGATAAAGGATGTATTCCTGAAGACCTGTCGGAAGAAATGGACGATAGAGAATGGTGGCGAGAGAGTGTCAGAGATATCCGTGCTGATGACGCGACATGATGATGATGATGATGATTAAATAATGCTTGTACAAGATAAGAGAGAAATGTCATAAAAAATAGGAACTGATTCATCTGGACCTCACATCTACACAATTTAGAAAAAGTCTTCGGTTTTCCTATTTGATAATAACTATATCATAGAAATAATAAATACATAATTCATTAATGAAATAGAAAAGCAGTGAGTTTGTAATGATTTTCTAAATAATACATTCAGCAATATCTTTTTGTTTCTTTGGCCAAGATCAAGTAGTAAGTAGCATGTGAGGTACCAGTTCAATGAAAAATCAATCAAGCAATTTTTAATATAGATTTTGAAATGGTTATATCTATAAAGAATATCTCATTCTCATTATGTAAGTGTTATAAAATTTCCTATTCCTGACTCTTTTATAATCATGTTGCTCACAGAAATAAGAATTCTGTCTATTATTTGTATGGAATACATTTTGTGAATATTATAGCATTATAAAGTTAAGAGATTTCTGTCAAAGTAGATTTGCTAATCTTAACAGCCAGCATGAAGATTGTTGTAGAAAGAGTTCAACAAATATTGTATTTCTTAATTTCATTTTTGAAATAATAATAGTTCATTAGGTTTCTTGCTTATAAATTCAGAGAATCAAACTCAGCATTTTTCCAAAATGCCTCTCTAAGCAATATTTCCACAACCAACTAACCAAAACAAAAAAGGGTCATAAATTCAGTCTTTATGAAAATATTTGATTATACTTTTCCTTTTTTTGGATTCTATAATTATCAAAATGTTTTCTAGTATCCACAAGATCCTTGATATATTTGAAGATAGGGTACCTCTCTTAATTAAGATTTTTGCTACTTGGTAATCCTTTGGAAGCCAATCGATCTCATCAATCTCCTTCCTCCTGAACATCTCCCTAAAAATCTCAACTCCTAATTTCTTGTCAAGGATAAGTGAGTAGAATTATTAATTCTTAAATTGTCTTGCAAATTATAGGAATCCTTAACAAGTCAGTAATATGCGTCAGTTCACAAATAAATAATAATAGAACATGCAAGCTTCAGGTAGATTCAGCATTGTCAGTGTTTCTGCTGCCAGAGTGTTTTTGACAATTCTTCTTCCTCAAGATTATTGTCTCCAAAGTGGTTAATATCGACCCCTGGGGATCAATGGGACTATTTAAAGTGTTTATAATTGCCTGAGGGTTACAAGGAGGTCAATAAGTAGTAAGCACAATGGTAGCAACTAATGTTAAGAAGTGCAAACAATATTCACTTGAGTATTTGAATTTTTGATTCGTACCTTCATTTACTAATGAAACAATGTCTATGAGCCTTTTATGCAAGAAGACTTTTAGTAATGATACCATGAAACCCGAAGATGAAAAACAAAATCTTGATTTTTTTTAAGATGCTGAAAGAAAAATTTAGAAATCAACCAAATGTAAGGGAAATTATTAAAGCATCTGCCATTGCCGATAATGACGGATTGAAAACATCATACAGTATCTCTCTTAATATAACAAATAAAGGAAAACTGTATCCCATTTGGGAATATATAAAACACCCTACACGGCCAGTTTGTTGTTTGTTTAGGTCGTTTGTCTGATCGTCTAGTGGAGTGAACCCTGTTGTTAATTCTCACACCAGGCCGTGTGGGCATTTTACAAGCTGTACAAAAAATAAAAATAAATACCAAACAACAAACAGAGGGTGGAAGGAAAAAAAGAGAAACATGGATTCAGAACTGCAAAACACTGGAAGGTAAATTTTGGCACTTTTAAGCATTGCTCTGTGTGTTATGTGTGGCTATTGCGAGAACTCAGTGAAAATCCTACACAGCTACCCAAGATGCTGACACATCTGGTCATCATCTTCAATGATCCGTGTCTTTATTCTTGACTCTAGGTTTAGCACCCTCGCCTCGACTCTCTGCTCTGGGGTTTCACTCCTGACTGACCAAGACCCTTTCTCCTTGCTTTTTCTTCCAGTCTCACAGGTTCACGCAGTATGGTCTTCGTGCTGAAATAGATAGAGGGGTCCCTCTAGACACTCTGAGGCTGGTCATCCACGAACACTCACAGAAACCCACAAACATACATCCATATATATATATATATATATATACATACATGCACACATGAATGCTCATTATCGAGCCACAAATAGATCATAATACCAGTAATTAAAGATGTAATTAAAAATGTTATAAAGAAAGACTCTCAAACTGTTGTAAGATTTATACTGTTAAGTGCAAATACAGTGCAACGGTGCATTGATGAGATGACTGATGATGTGGGAGAACCTTGACATCTGAGTTTCAATATTGCAAGTTTTCTATTCAACTCAATGAATCAACTCTTTTATCATTAAGGGTTTTCGGACTATTGTCTTCATCTTTATTGTTATTTCCACAACGTTTCGGCCGATAATGTCCTCCGGCCTTCTCCAGGTGTTTATTGAACTCGAGAACCTACACTGAACTTCAAACTACCTCCTTTATTGAATCCACGGGGGTCGCCTGTTCTGATTCCGTTTGCCATAACCGGCTACAAGTGTTAAGTATTCCTGTATTGTTACTCGCCTGCAGTCAGGATTGAACCTGCAACCTCCAGATGATTGTTTCCTTAGAAGTTTAGGGAAACAATGCCTATAACCGTTACGCTATGTATCCTGATGGAAATTTTAGAGTGAATATTTGGGATTTATAAACTTGAGGTTCTTACTTGACTATGACTGCAGGCTAAACAGACCTGAACAATTCACTTTTCCTAAATAAGGTAAAAGTTCACGTTAATTGATACATCCATGGAAACTTTTCGTGTACGATTCACTCAATAAAGGCCTGATATCTCAACCTTACCCTCTTGTCCTTGTCATTTGTCTTGTCCTCTGTCAATCATTTTATTAACAAACGTTTGCAGGATCAACGTTCCTGAAACTCCTAAATTCAAAATTCAATGACGGACAGAAACATCAGTAAGGTAAAGATGTTACTATCATTCAAGCCCGAACCATCCTAATAGACTTCCAAGTCAAAAGGGCTATTTAAATGTTCGTTGGCACGTAGAGATTTAAAATATTTTTCAAACTTACGGCAAATGGAAGAAGATAAAAACATTTCAGACTGTGATTTTAGAGATATATATGAAACACCTTGAAAAATTAAGGGAAGACATTAACGAATCTTTTTAGGGCCTGGAGAAAATACATGTACCCGATTTGATTGTTACATCGTTTGATTTGGAAATAGAAAATGCAGACACTAAATCACACTTACAAGATGAACTCGTTGATATGTATGAGGATCTCAAAGCTAAATCAATGTTCAGAAGTAAAAGCTATAAAAATTTATTTCTTACAATAAAATACAACCGACCACATGTGGCTCTTAAATTTTACCAGAGTGGAAAAGGGAGAAGTATTCACCGACAATAAGGCGCAAAAAAACTGCCGCCCATAATTTTTCAAAGCTACTACTAAATTTGCTGTGCGAATTTGGGACCTAGACTATTAAGCCAGGAAAAATTAACCAGCAGAAAGGTTTTGTCAATCACTTCTTGAACAGCCAATAAGTATTCACACAGGCAAGAAGCTTACCGAGAAATAAAGTCTACCGAAAGTCAACTCTCCTGAAATTCAACTATGTTTATCAAAAGATAAAAATTCAACCAGAGAATTCTGCCGAAAGTCAACTTTACAGAAGACTCAATTAAAATTAAATGAAAACAAAAATTCAACCTAAGAATTCTGCTGAAAGACAACTTTACAGAGAACTCAACTGAATTAAACGAAAGCTTAAACTCTTCAACGAAAGCACAAAAATACTTAGATTCAAAAACTTTGTTTTCCGGTCACTCTCTCTCAGATCATCATCATCATCATCATCATGTCGTGCCGCTAGCACGGATATCCCTGACCCTCTCTCGCCACTTCTCCCTATCGTTCATCGCCTCTGGTAGGTCTTCAGGGCTACATCCCGTATCCTCACATAGCTGCTGAATGTATGTTCGTGCTGGTCATCCTGCTTTTGCCCGGCCATATGTGGGGGTCCATAGGAGTACATCACTTATGAGTTCGTCCCTGCTTCTCCGGCAGTGTTCTGCATGTCTGGTTTATCTAATTTGGATAGTTTTCGTGATAGGGGGCAGGTGGCCGTATAGTTGGTGTCTTGTGGGATGTTGCCGCCAGGACTCGTTCAAGATTGCTCACAGTATTCTTGTGTAATATACCGTCTAGCTTCTTCTCCAGCCGTTTTGTTAGTGTCCATGTAGTGCAACCATACAGCAGTATCGATACGACAGCTGCCTGGAAGAAACTGCGTTTCGTTTTATCGGCTAGGTCTGATTTCCATATGATCGAAAGCCAATTGATAGCTGCCCATGCCTTCGTTAACCGCGTGTCGATGTTGATGAGACGCTGCTTCCTAGGTAAGTGAATTTGTCTACTAGTTTAAGAGGGGTTCCGTCTAGTGTGGAGATGTCACCTGTTTGATTATAGTACATATATTCCGTTTTGTATGCATTGACATGGAGGCCTATGCCTGCGGCTGCTCGTTCCAAACTATGCAGTAGTGTTTCGGCTTGGTTGGGTGTATTTGCCAGTATCGCTATGTCATCGACGTAGTCGGCGTCGGTAATTGCTCTTTGCAGGGTATCTTCAGCTTCTTTTCTTTGTCAGCTCGAAGCCGTTTTCTCTGATTTTATCAATCGATGTTCTAAGCACGTAGTCTAGACAGATGATAAAGAGGTATGGAGCTAGCGTGTCTCCTTGTAGTACTCCTGCTACAATGTCGAAGTATTCTGTGTCTCCATCTGGTGAATGTACTTTCACTTTTATGTTTCTATAGAGAATCGTTATTGCTGCTATGGTTTCTTTAGGTAGGCCGTATGCTAGTAGGATTTGTTCCATCTTTCCTCTGTGAATGGAATCGAAGGCCTTGGAAAAGTCGACAAATAGTAATGTCACTTGTAGGTTTTTTGCCTGTACGCCCTCAAGGATTCTACGGATGGTCAGTATTTATGAGGTCGTGGATCTATTTCTTCGGAAGCCATTTTGGTTTTTCCTAAGGATGTTGTCGATTTTGGGTTCTGTGCGGTTTCGTAGTAGGGCATTGTAAATTTTGGCTGCTATGGATGTAAGTGTTATGCCTCGGTAGTTCTTAGCTAATCCAAGGTCACCCATTTTAGGGAAGGGGAGGATGCATCCCTTCATCCATCTGTCTATCGTATTTTGATTATAGACTGCGTTGCAGTGTCGGAGCAGTATGTCGTCGAATTGTCTGGTCTTCCATACTTCTGCGGGAATCTCGTCCAGCCCTGCAGCTTTCCTATTTTTAATTTTTCTAAGAACTGAGTCGAGTTCTTCTTGCGTGAACGGTCCTATTTTAATGTCCAATTGCTTACTAATTATTCTGGTAATTGGTTCATGCGTTACTTTCGGTAGGTTTCCTAGTAGGTTTTCGAAATGCTGTTTCCACAGTTTTATTCTTTCCTGTTGGTTTGCAGCTTTCGGTTTTGCTTTGACTGTGCTCTTCCTTCTACTCACTTCGTTTATTGTTTGCCAGGCTATCCTAGATTGCCTATCTTCCACTGAGTCTCTAATCTTATCTATCTGATTTTGTATGCATTCTGTCAGTTCCTTTATATATATGCCTGCTAATTGACATTGTGCCGTTTTTAGTTTTCGGGCATTAAGTCCGCAAATTACACCAAAATTTGCAAAGTTTTATCCTTTCCATCTTTTCTTTTTTGTTTTTGTTTTTTTGTATAAAATTACTTCAAAAACTTTATAGTCTATATTATCTTTTTGAATTAGTATCTGAATTAGAAAACTGCATAACTAACTGTTTAAACTTACCATCACAGGCTCTCTAAAAACATTGTCCCCTTATATATTAAATTTGGCTTTTACTATCATTATATAGTGTCGGGTTAATAGCAAATTTGATTTTCAACCCTTTTATATTGCGAATTTTGTAATTTAAATTCCTTTATTACAATTTTGATACTATTAAATTCTTTTATATTGCAATACTTTTAAAGCCTCAGCGACTATTGGAGCCATGTAAATACTGTAAATAAATATCCCAAGCTTAATGATGCAGCTGAGGCATTTTTACTTGCATTCTTAAGTTCGTACATAGTTAAAGCTTGTTTTAGCCACGAAAATGCAATTCTAACAAAATAGAGAAAGAGATAAAACTTTAAAAATCGTGATGACTTACTGCTAAAACTCACCAATTTCCAACCAAATATCAACGCCCGTTCTGATGCTCATCAAACACATCCTTCTCATTAATGTGGACCAATTTAATAAAAAGGTATGCTTATTTATTTTTAATGTATTTAATATTAGGTGCCAAATGACAGCAAACAAATTCTCTTCTCTTTTTATTGCCCAAAATTTCATGCAACGTATTCATTTATCATTCTGTATTTCTACGTATTTCAATAAAATTGAACACTTTTATGTTGAATTCCAATAGTATATTCAATATTTTTGTCATTTCTCATTTTCATTTGTACAATGACAGTAAGCAGTTTTTCCTTTTTGCTTCCCTAGATTTCATGAGAGATATTCAGAAGGGAGGGTATACAGAACAACAGTTTTGCAGGGCTTGGTATGCAGTTTTCCAGATAGGTTTGTAGAGAAGAGGAAAATCTCGTATTTTGGTTTGGCGCGCAATTTAATTTAACACTGAATTTCACCCAATCAGGATGACTTATCCTATTCAGCCCGGGCCTTCATTTCCGGCTAGCAAAACGGGTGAGCGGCCAAACCCAGTCTCTTCGGCGTGAGACGGCGACCAGAACAGACGTTCGTCTGACCGTCCCTGCTTAGCGATGCTTTTTTAACATAGCAACACCAGCAGCAGCAACATGGACACTTAACGAGGGAACCATCTAATTTATGGATTTTTTTACGAGGAATCCCAGTTGAACATAAATTAGAAACATTCAGCATGCCTTCCACAGGCACCACTTCATGTCACCCCAAAAACTTGGCTATGTCGATCCGAGCGTAACTCCGCTCTCGACACACTAGCTCATATTTCACTTCTGGTCCATATGAATGGAGATAACGCATACTCTCCCCAAATACCAGATACAAAACTACACGGTGACTATAAATACAATCCCTCACACGTCCAGCAACACGCTGCCATCTCAACAGCCCGCTAAGCCATTTCGTCTCCAACACTAACAAGCCTAAACTCCACGAGTCTTGCAGCACCAAGAGCAAACCATATTCAAAGCTGCAAATAAAGAACTTTCGTTGTTGTATTGTTAAAGCAAAGTTTCGTAATTCATTTGTGTGCCTAAAAAATATAGTGTTAGGGAAAATAACTAATTCCTCGAAACCGCTATAGGTTTATATAAAAAGCAGGATTTGGTTTGCAGTTTCTACCACTAATAAATTTAGAAACTGCGCATTTACTTTATTATTATTATTATTATTATTATCTTGTAAATACCCAGGAGTCAATCAGGGGGTCAAGGATTCCATGAAGAGATTGATGGTCAAAAAGTTTGGGGACCCATGTGTGGCTGCCAACTTCTCCACGAGTGTTCTATATTTGTAGTCGTCATTGGTTCTATCCACCCTCTGAGCAACGGAAGTGTAGCTGCTTTCTCCCATATAGCTCCCTACAATTCTCCTAGCTTCCAGAAAGGAAAAATTCCTCTTGTGTTTAACCTCAATTATTTCTTTTTTCTTTTTGGTAAACAGCGCAAGTTCTTGCGTAAATCGGATGACCTTGTTGGCAGTTTGCATATCGAATTTCTTTCAAGCAATCTTCCTCTACTTGGTCCGGGTCTTTTTCACCGCATTTGGCACATTCCTGTCGTCCTCTACAGGCTTCCCTTTTGACATTTGAAGTTCCTCAGGGGAGCTGGGACGTACTGCTCAACTCTCTCAAGACAATAGCCGATCTTCACCTCTTTTGGAGCTCGGGGCTTATTAAATGTTAGGATGTAAGTGTTGGTCTGGATTCGTTGTTCATTTTTTCTGGTGGAGATTCTCTTTATATTTGTAACTCCCTGTGTAACATATTGACCTTCGACCCAGCCGTCAATCAAGGAAGAGGTGCATCCGGTCGAAGATATCAGGGTATAACCTTGACTGTGGACGGGTTGAATTGGGTGCAGATGCGACGCTCACAGGAAGCAGGTGGATGTCAAACAATGATATAACCCGGTGCGACAAGAAGTTCAGTTAGTTGGAGTCAGTCAAGTTGGAGATAAGATGCTGTAGTGAGAAACAGCTCCCAGAGAGGGCTGGGCCCTCAGGACCCCTGGTTGAGCAGCCAGCAGAATGAGAAAGAAATGCTGCAAAAGCCAGGGGAACTGGGAGTCAATATGTTGCAGTCTGTTCAGTCTCCAACTCACCTCTCACACATAACCCTTTCGCAACCCTTTCGAATAAAGTGTGAGAGGTATATTTTTCTAAAGAAGTGTGTTCGTTCGTCATTATTGTTGATTTTGTTTCCGCATGTATATGTATCATGGTTGTTGTAAAGTCTTTATATCTGAGGTAATAGATACTTGCTGGGTATGGACTATTACCAATATGAATCGATAGGATGGATGGTGATTAAAGACAGAGCGAGAACGAACATCTGCTGCTATGCCTGGTACATTCCTTTATTGACTAAATCCCCCGGATGTGGTAGGGACCGTAACCCCTGTGGCATCAGAGGTTATTTCCCTTTTGTTAGGATATTACAGTTGTGACTATGCAACCCCTGTTTTCCCAGGCTGATGCAATCTCTTTTTCTGTAGCCAATGCCAACGCTCTACTCCTGATAACTCCCTTGGAAGTGTTGAGTTTTTCATGCGGGTACGCTCTGCATTTGGTCGTATGAAACGTTTTTATTTGTAATGTTTTCTGCTTGTTTCCGGCTGTCTACTTCGACAAGCAAGTTACCTTTCCTTGTTTTCTTAACAGTTTTCGGACTAGCTCTTGTAGATATTACTTTTTCTATGAGGAAAGGCGAGAATTTGGCTGGGCAGACCTCCTCCAAAGATTCAATAACTATGAATCTGGGGAAGTCTGCTGCCTCATTCTCCGAGTCTGATTCTAAGAGGTTTCGTTAAGGTTTTTTGTTTGAAGACGCCATATATGCTGTGTATTTTTCACTGGCCCTGCGCTCCACCACCCACCACGGAGTCCAACTTGTGTTGAGAATGAGCCAAGGGAGTAACCCATTCACCTTGGTTGAGACGGGGGATAGGCGACCAGTATACTCGAGTTGAGGGTAGGCTTCCGAGCCGTTGCCAATTTCAAGTTCTCAGCACTAGTCAAATTCCTATTCTCAACGCAATTGACCCTCAGCCACCGCCTTCTAGCAACTAACAGATAAGGTTTGGGAACTTGCTGCAAGTGCAGATTTAAAAGTACGGTCGGGATAAAATATATAGTTGCTAGGGCTTGACATGACCAACCGATTGATCGGATCGGGCCCAATCCGTCCGCCCGTCAGACCAAATAAGGGCCAATGTGGTGTGTGGCAAGCCATTGACCTCTCTGTCGCCGGATCAATGACTGCTCAACTACCAGGGATCCGTCCTAGCGCCTTACGAGTCACCACCCACGGCTAACAGGTGGCCTCATTGGTGGGGGTCTTACCTCTCTGCAGAGGTGCAGTCGGCGTATTCTACAGCTTCAGCTGACAGGGCGTTTACAGTTTTGTTCACTTGTCTTATACACTCAATTCTTTCTTCATAAATGAGCTGAACACACTAATATCAAAGCTAAGAACTGGCTTTGACTATGTTGCAATCCAATCTAATTTGCCATTAATTTGTCTCACTGCTGTTTCCCTCTTCCTGATTTTGTTTTCCTTTTCCAGTTTTTGAAGTTGGACTATGAACAGACTTTAAATTCTTAAATAATATTTTTTTGCTCAATGTCTAGATCAGTATATTTGAATCTGAATGTGAGTTTGTGTGTCTGCAAGTGCAAATATATAGCAAATGTGTGATACTGGACTGAAGAAAGTTTTTTACCATCTTAATGCCAGAAGACTTTTTTTTAAATTCCAAACATTAATTTTCAATTATATCATTAGGCTATTTACCTGTCTGCTGAGCTGTTTAATACTCTCTGCTCTATGATAACATGCATTATTATCTTGAAAAATGACCTCATCATCCCTAAACTTATTTTTGATTGATAAAATAACAAACGTGTTCAGATTTTCCATATACACAAACTCATTGAATGTTGTTCCAAAATTTTTGGGGTCATTACCAAAATCCGACTTTAAAACAAATTAACAAAAAATAAAATAAAATAACTACTGGACATAAAGGTTCAAATGCTAAAAATAAATAAGTTGGAGCTGAAACAAACAAGACACTTATAACACAAGTTACATATGCTTTATTCTATAAAGTGGACAAAAACAGACAACAGCTAGTGGGTTGCATATCAGTCCTTTCGGTGTAGATCCCAGCCTAATTAACTCCCACAATTGAACTGATCTGAGGGAGCTAGAACACTGTTGTTAGGATAAAAAAAATTCGCTATGTGGCGAATAGTGATGGTTCTTTCAGCTCAACAGAGGGAGTCGTGTGATTTAAATTCGGCGAAAATTGTCAGACTAGATGAGACATACCGGCCAGTGGCTGAGCTCTATGTCAGATTTTTCCATTTTTTCAATAGACAGCTCTCTTGTTAGAGTCAAGTTTCTTTTTAAATGGTTTACTCCAACAGCTTATTAAGGGCTGCAACCATTTTATCTTAACTGTTGACTAATTTGCATATTTAGAATTATACTGATATTTGTTTTAGAATAAAATTACAAGGTGATTCCATAATTCTTTCCTTAACATTAAGTGATTTCCCAATTTTTCTTCTACTAGTTTTGAAAAAATATGCTGTTAGTTTGAATAATATATTCTTTGTTTGCAGTATGAAACCAAAATGTTCAGTGATTAAAGAAAATTTTGATTTGTTTTCTTTTCTGCAAAGTTAAAAAGCTTTGTTAAATTTTTATAAGTGTGGTGATTCTATATTCTTTGCAAGAGATAGCATTCAGTTCAACAAAAAGTTTAATATTTGACTAAATACGCTTCACATTCTCACTTACATTTGTTCATATTATTATAGATATAATCTTCCAGAATTCTATTACTGTTCACACATTTTGAAATTAATCTTTAATTGTGCTGGAGTTTATTTTTACTGAAAAATATGTTCACTAAAAACTTTCTAGATCTTATATATGTTTGGTTTGGTTTCATTTGGTTTCTGACATATCAACCATTGTAGGCTATTTAATGCCAAATCCAGTTTTTACATATATATGAAATATATGATCTGTAAACATTACTCATTGTATGAGTATTGCTATAAATCACAAACAATTCAATTAAACATCACTCATTTTTTTTCACACAGTTAAATGATCAAACAGTTCTATTTCAAGCAATTCAGTTTAGCATTAAGTCATCTGTTTGCACACAGTTTAAATGACCCATAGATAGGACCCTATCAGGTGTTACCACTCCAGGGCTGAGCGGACCTAGGAGCAATGGCAATGAAGAGGTACTCTGCACTCCGCAAAGCTCCAGCATTACTAGAGTCTCACCTTCAGATTGTTTAGTCTCATATCCAGGACAGTCATTGGGGGTGTCTTACCCCTCAACAGTGATGCAGTTGGTGCATTCTACAGCCCCAGCTGACTAGGCAGTCTTGTTTCTGTGTACAGACAGAAAAGTTCAGATAACACATACATGTATGCTTGTGATGATTAAAAAGTACCCCAAAAGACCTTTTATTGAAAGAAAAATGATTGCATATGGTAGAGTTTTCAAAGCATCATAAAAGAATTTTGCAAAATCTTTCTTGTAAAATATTTACTCTTATCTCTTTGGACAAAATGTTTAATATTGAAATATATACTGCATGAATTAATGCATCAGCAAAGGGAGTAATCCACTTTTAATAAGTTATGAAGAAAATATGATTTTATTTTATTGCATGTCTCTTCTTTTGCAAAAAATTTCATTTTATTTCTTTTCCCAGAATTTATTACCGAAAAAAAATCACTCTCTAGGCATCTATAGTTTAAAACTGAAAAATGTTTTATTCATGAACAGCACTAAATATTATGATTTCTTTTGTATCTCCTACCAGTCAATGTATATCAGTAGATTTTCTTAACCAAATATAGATATCTACATCAACCCTATTGTGAAAATGGTTGATAAAAAATTTGGAAGCATATTATTTGCCAAGTTGTAGTATAAAACACAAGATAAATAAGTTTCTAGGTTTCTTTGTTTTATGGCAAATCAACCTCCTTAGGTTATCTAATGCCAGAGCCTTCATTGTAGAACAACTGTGATACTATTTAAGCAATAGCTAGGGTGATAAAGTGGGGGGTCATAACTTTTTCAAGAGTATTAGTCTAAAAGTGAACATAATAGCATGACTAGAGTTTAAACTTGTTTACTTTAAGGCCATAGTCCTGCACTTTAGCCATTATGCCATGGTGACTCTGCCCCAATCCAGATAGGAATGATAAAGTTTACTCCTAGGGATTTTACAAGTACTAAACTGACCTGTGGGAAGTCCCAGTGGCATATTGGCTCCAATTTTTTTAAATTTTGTTGTTACCAAAATCCATTCAACAAACTTCAACAGGTGTACATACAATCATTATAGAAAGAGGCAACAGTATCTTTTTAGGTAAAGCAAATTAGAAAATGGTATATTTACGGTAATGTCTATATATCAATATCTTCCTCACATGTTCATCCCAGTCAGCTGAAGTTGAAGAATACACCAACCATCTCTCCGGAGGGTCAAGACCCCATCCCAATGAGCATTCTGAATATGACACTAAACCATCTGATGGTGAGCTTCCAGTCTTGAAGCTTTGGGGAATGTGGAGTACCCCTTCATTGCCATTACCATTGCTAGGCCCACTCAGACATGGAGTGGCAGTACCTGCTAGGATCTAATCTATGAGTCAAATATAACTGTTTAATAATTTACTATAATTAAAACCATTAATCTGTGTGCTACCAAATGATCAATACTATATTGAATAATTAGTATTAGATAGCAATGCTTGAAACCATTTAACTGTGTGTAAACAAATGAGCTTTGGCTCATTTAAAAATGTTACCTACAAACTATTAATCTACAAATTATATGTATTACAGGATTTGGCATTAAATAACCTACATGGGTCGATATACCATACAACACAACTAACCAACCATCTATCCTTACAAGTTTTTTTTACAAAAATTTAATTATCTTATAAAACAAAGATACCAGGGTTTAATTATTTCAAATGGAAATGATACAATCAAAGCAAATATTATTAGATATTATTTATTACCACACTCAACAGCATTAAACCTTTGTAACCAAAAATACAATTGCATAAATTTATATAAAGAATATACTTAATTTTAGACTGCTTCATATTTATATTTTTTGTTATAGAGATTCAATACTATAGAGCTTAGTAATAAATAAAATCTATGTGTACTTATTCATGGATGATATTGTATCTTACAAAAATCAGTAATCAACTGATTTAAATTACCTTTAATTTTGAGATAAATCATTATCATTCTAAGAATTGTTTGGAGTATTGATCTCATCCTTCTTTTAAATTTTATTGTTTTCATAGTGTTTTGGTCAATCTATTCTAAGGCTTCCTTCAAGAGTGCAATATTTATAGAAAGAGGCCAGATGCTCTTTTTCAAGCCCAGCAAACAAGAAATGTCCAATTCATTTGCCACCCTATGAAGATAAAATATAACACATAGTCTTTTTAATGTGAAAGAGTCTTTATACCCACCTAATATGGTAATTAGTTCATAGTGTGATGATGCCATTAAAATATTTATCCCAAGAGGGGAGTTTATTTTTCGCACTTGTGAAGACAGGGCAGCCTGGCACTCGATCCCTCGCAGAATAAGTCCTAGTTAAGAGTCCTTTCTCGGGCATATAGGAACTGGCAGATAAAGCGGGGGTTAATTTGGGGCTAGACTGACCGCTACTGGCAAGGGGTTTCCAAATTTCATGTTACACACACACCCACCAGACCACTACCTCTTCCTACCCTTAGGATAATGGAAGATATGGGTCTCTAGGTTTAGATATAATAATATTAATTATCATAGTCGACAATTCCAGTTTCCCGTGTAATATTTTTAAAGGTGAGTAGGACATTTATTGAGAATAGATTTAGGCGAATGAATCTAAAAAGGAATATGCAAAAAGACAACTTGATAGGCAGACAACACAATGAATAAATTTCAACACGAGGAGAAATATAGAATATAACAAGGTTTTTAATACATGCGGACACACATATTGAACATGTCGGCTATATTATCAGCGGATAATATCAAAGTACAAATGTCTTTCTTCCTTATTCTTTTCTTTCTTCCTTCTTTAAATTGAGAGAGAGAGAGAGAGAGAGAGAGTATGTAATTGCAGTACTTAGGAAGCTTTGCTTGAAGGCGCCTGTTATCTTCTTGTCCAAGATTCTTTCCGCTTTTCCCCAGGAATTTCGGCGGCAGTTTCAATACATCTTATCACATCAACTACTGTCCTGAAAACCCCAGTTCTGCTTCTTCGCCCAGAGTTTGGCATGAGATTCGCCCATCTGTTCACGGCGATATCTGTCTTCAAAACTGATATTCTTTATCCCTATTTCTGCTGACAAAAAGGGTTACTTCCATTTTTAGGGTTCTGGTCAATCATTCGTCCTCTTTCTCCTTCCTTCACCCTGTCAGGCGATTCATTCGGACTACTATCTCTTCCACCCAGGTGAGGTTTCAGGGTACAGATAGCTTGACCTACATTTTTTTCTTCCTTCAACAGGCCGCCCTTAGTTGACCTACATTCCTTATTCCTCTTTTAACGGTCAGTCTTTGGCGGCCTGTTAATTCAAACACGGAGGGGTAGGGGAAATTCCTTATTTCTCTCCTCTCAGTGGTAGACCATGTGACAATAGTTATAGATTTGTGATTGGTCATCCAAAAATAGCCCTGTTTCTTTGACCATTGCCCCATATATCAGAGTATACTTCCAACCTTTTCTCCATTAATATAATGGGGTGGCAGTGTTTATTTTTTTATTTGCCTTGTCCAAAAACAGAGACAGGCCAAATTATTAGTGACAAACCAATGAATAATATAAGACATGAAAATGGGACCAAAAGAAAAAGAAAAAAAATGACATAAATTAGATCAGCCCATCATATCAAACATTACTATAATGCATATAACACATGTAATTTTATCTTTTATATTTGGGGTTGCTCTTCATTACTTTCTTTGCTAACTAAAGAAATTCTCAAAACACTGAAATCTATACTATGTTTTATTTACTCTTGTTACGTAGACCTCAACAGATTCAAGGGCTAAACATTATCAAAATGAATGTCTTACATAGGTGATGCTGGTTATTATAGAAAACTTATGGGATGTCAACCTGGCTGATTCCTATTTTGGTAGAAGCAAACAAACAGTAGTGTGATCATCTAGTAGGGAAGCAAATCAACAAATACCACTTCTCAAGAAATGGATACCTGTTATTTATTTCCTGAGAGGTTCTTTTAAAAGATGGAATCAAATGAAATCACTGTCAACTGAGCTGAATGTTTAAAGTTATGGTTTACTTTCAGGACTTTGTAATTTTTTTGATCTTCTTCAGAATACCTGCCTGACCCCTACTCTTTCCTTCAAAGTTCTCCTCGGTTCATCCCTATCACTGGATTTACAGCAACTTTTCCCAGACTAAATCTGCCAGGCCATATATATACATATCTCATGATTGACACACCACTTTGGTTGACATCTTGATCAATGTGGCCTGAGGATATATTTATATTTTAAATTTCAATTTTTAGTTTCAGAATTTCTTTTAAACATAGACATTCTTGTTTACACAGTCACTTGTCAATCAAATGATTTTGGTTCACATTTTCTACTGTAAATTCATCTTTACAAAACCAAATGATGATATCATAACATTATTAAGATGTTGGCTGGAAACTTCACTCCATGATCAGAAATTGATTTTTCTATCATTAAAAAGATGAAGCCCTTAGAATTAACTAAAGTCCTTGGGCCTCATGAAAGCACTAGTTATTGAATCTCCAATTTTTATACAAAGTAATTGAAAGACTATTCAAAAAGCAAATGTAATTTCAAATAGTAAACAATAAACAAGTTGTTATGTGTATTTAATCAATGAGATATTTTATAACAATATATTAAAAGAACTTAAAAACTTGAATGGTAAGAAAAGTTAAGAAAGTTTCATTAAGAGTAATTGCAAGTTATATAAGTTCAGAAGATTTTTAGCCTATACTGTCTTTGAGAGACAAGAATTTTAAATAATATTTTTAGAGAAAAATGGATCCTATATTTGAAAGTATCATCCTTCTAAAAATAAATTCTAGCTATTTCTTGCATCAAGGCTCAAAAAAGTACATAAAACCTAGACAATGAATGTACTAAGAATCAAGGAAATTTTATAAAATGCGATTATAGATGTAAACAAGGTCATGTGACTGAAAACTAAATGTTATATCCTGGTTCTGATGCCAGTTACTATAATACCTGTGTATGGCAATGCAAAGAAAAGAGGTGAGGAGGAAAGGCTGTTTTGATGAGAAAAACATGGTACTACTTGTTATTGGGGTTCTTCAGGCTAGGAAGAAAAGTATGGCTTCATTGAATGTCCACCATTTGAGCTAGGTGACATATCTAGGCTGCTGGTCTAGCCATACGTTGTAGCTAGATTGAGTTGGGGCATTGATTGTGGTACCTTCCAGTTTGCAACAAAGGTCACATGACTATCCATGATGAAAAGGGTCATGTATCATAATGAGATTTGACCTAGATCTGTGTTTCTCAACTTTTTTGCCATATGTACCATATGTCAGAAAGTTATTCTTTTCATCTTCCAAAATTGTCTGATTCAAAAGGTGCTTTCTAAACACTATGCATGAAATATTTAAAATCTTTTATCTTTATTGCTAGTACATAGAAATTTGCTTGGATAATTTTTAATAATGTGGTTTTATAAATTCAAAAATAGAAAATTTTTATGGGTTTTAAAACGTGAATAAATATACTGTAATTTTTTATATTCATAACTAATTGCTTAACTGAAGCATACTTCAATAAACAAAAAATTCAATAGAATACCAGAATATTGTAATTCACTTTATTTTGATAAAGTTTACAGTTAATGAAAAATCTATGATTGCTTTTTCTTAGCTAATTCATAAATATGTGGGGGAGTGTTTGAAAGGTCACAAAGCCAATTATTTTCAAACTCTAATCAATTTTGTAGCTTCATTTTCATTTGCAACAAAGTTGAAAAGCCTGACTTCAAAAGATATATTAACACAAACAGAAGTAATGTATGGATTACATATCTACTTTTGGATTGGAATCAACTGTCAAGAGTCAAAGTTTTATGATTGGTTTCTCATTAAACATATCTTTTGGAATCAGTATTCAGCTTCAGAAATTCATCTTGACAATGGTCAGGAACTTTTTAAACTGATAATTTAAGTAGATTTCACACTAAATCCAATTCATCATCACTGAGTTCAAGAAAATAAATATCAGCTGAATTTGTTTCCCAATGCTGTATAGTGTTGCCGCAACCTTGTCTATAAGTTAATATTTTTGACCTTACTGTTTGGGAGATTGTATAAAGTCTGATGGACTGTGATCCCAATTTCCCTTCCTGCTGAAACTTTGAAATTCACTATAGCAGAGAATTACCCTTTGATTTAGTATGCCTGATACTTCTAACTTGCAAGACCAAAATTACCACTACCATTACCACAACAAATATATAGGTATAGTAAAGAATTTTTTTCATTGATTGTCTGCATTTTGGTCATGTTAAAACATATATATTTTTTATTCATTATATACCAATATGTATTCAATGAGCCTTCTAAATAAGATAGAGGCAACTTGATTTTGTAATGTGGTGGAGATTCCTTATGAGAAAAGAGATTGATATTTTACACCTCTTCTTTTTATATTCTTTGTTTAATGGTGTATCAACCTTTGAGGGTTATCCAAAGCCAAAGGCATCCTCATAGAAGAACATTTGTGGTATTATTTAACCCATTGCAGTTGGGGTGGATAAGAGAGTTCATGCTGGGACAAGTAGCCTTGGGAAAGGTATGAACCTCCTTATCCCCACAGTTATGGGATAAATAGCACCACTTCTGTTCTTCTACAAGGATGGTTTTGGCATTAAATAACCCTCAAAGGTTGATATGACATTAAACAAAGAAACTGAACCAAACCAAATAGATTCATGAGAAGACTGTCAAAATGAAAATTGTGATTTTCATTTTTTTTCATTTTCTGTTGCCTTTAAATATGGTTTCAATTTTAATGTATTAATTTATTGTAACTTCCATTTTTGATGTATTTATTGTAAATATTTACAAAGTTTAGAAAAGGCTAAACTAATTTTTAAGATGATTCTATAGCTTTATAGAATTCCTTTTAATTCTATTGCTGTTAAGTCTCATGAGAGACACCATTAATGATAAAAGTTTCTTAATGAAGTTTCTCAGAATTCAAGTGTGATTAAGTTTTTCTTTCTTGTTTTCTGTAAATTCATGATCAATAAATTTGCTCTTTGAAATATAGTATAAATGAAGAATACAAGTTTCATTTTGTAAAAATAAAGAGTTCCTGTGTAATAGCTGAGAATATGGAGCACTTATAATTCTAAATGAAAATAAAAACTAATACAACACTTAACTCTTTCCCCCCAACAACCTGAGACTGTATCATCTCTCAGACTTGTTGCAAGATTTCTACTTCTGCTGAAGACTTGGTGATATCTGATGAGTTTATGACTTGTACTTTTAAGTTAAGATACTAAAAGTGTATTAATTTCAGAAAAAATTAGTTTTCTCTGTTTGTTTGTTTGGTTGGTTATTTCTCTCTCTCTCTCTCTCTCTCTCTCTCTCTCTCTCTCTCTCTCTCTCTCTCTCTCTCTCTCTCTCTTTTGTCAATAAATACTTTCTAAAACTTTTCTGCCAAGAGTTATTTTCAAGGATTTTTTAAATTCTTGTTTAATCAATCCAAGTCCACTTGGTTTGTTGTATATCTACTCATTTATTTTTTTATATGCATTTTGTTCCTACACACACTAATAAACCAACACTGACTTGTTTAAAATACAAAATTTTCCCTTTCATTTCAGTTTTGTTTTTAATGTCATACTCCACCTGGTATTTTCATAAAAGACAAATAATGGGTTGTAAATGTTGTAACACACACACACACACACACACACACACACACACACACACACACACACACACACACACACATATATATATATATATATATATATATATAAACTGTATTTTCTCTTTTAAACATGTTTGATTAAATAGGACAGACTCTTCCTGTTTGCTCTATCCATCTTTGATCCATTTAAGTCTTCAAATGACTTGTTTGACTTTTGGCTGGAATGAATTTAAGAAGGCATCATATTTTTCCCATGTACTTTTAGCCCTAACTGGAGTCATCTTCAAATAATGAAATGACAAACACAATGATGAGTCATATAGATTTATATAAAGAGTAAGAGTCAAAACAAGTGGGACTTGAATTTTTGGAAGAAAATAATTTTACTTGAAGCAAGAGGAAAAACTAGCAGGAAAAGTGCTATTAGCATTTTAGAATGTGGCTGCTATATTTGAAGTTGATCTTGTTTAAGGAAGGTTTGTTAATCTTTATATAGAGAGCTTCAAGAAAAATATGAGTCTTCTTTATGTTGATACCGAGACATTAAGTTGAGGACACATTTTCTCGTGGACTGATTATGATTGTCTACAGTCATGATTAAGATGATGATGATGATGGCTGATGATCACACAGGATTGGGATAATGGAATATACATTCCCTATTAGTCAGAGGGAAGTAAACAAAAAATAACAAAAATTTAAACATACAAACTTGTTTATTTTCTGTGCATTCATTTAGAGGTCATGGAAAAATAGCAGAAATATTGCAAGGCATGGTTCTTTATTATGACAGCAGAGTCATAAGTCTCTTGCGTTTGTGCGATCTTTCTTGAAGGTGAATTATTTTATCTTGTGTCTTAGGTTTTCTTCTTCACTTTGTAAATTCAAATCGACTCTTTTAGGTTCCTTTTTAGCTGATTGCTCATCCAAGTCTTGTCACTTCTCTGCCTCTGGGAACTGACTCCTTCCCAGTACCGACTATCTGGGTCTCTTTATATATCTGCATCCCTCGAATGACTTCTGAGACTGACTGCTTGTCTAGTATTTATGCTTATTGTTGTTCTGATCATGTACATTCATTTTTACATTATAATATAGTACTTTTGAAATCACACCCAAAATGAACACAGTTCACTCTGCCAGCAACTCAAATAAACAAAATTAATCAATGACATATATTCATCCTTCAGCCACCTGTGGATGACATACAAGCTTGAAAACATCTGGCTGGGTCCCATCTAGTCATCAAAAACAACAATGCCACCTGTACATATCAGATAGCCTCAATCTTATCAACAATATCACAATAAGGATACAAAAAAGAGAAAATATCACAAAAGCAATTACAAATCTTTTGACAAGTTTTCTTTCATCAATTTATATTGCTTTTTTTTATTTACTACTTTATTCAAAGAAAAGTTTTAAAATTTTTTGATGGTTAGGTACTTCATCTTAAAATATCAGGTTTTGAAATTTTGAGTTGAAGTATCTTAAATCTACAACTGCAACAATAACAAAATAGAAGCAGAATTGGAAGATAAGCCAGAAGCATTAGACTTCAGATGACTAAACTATCAAATTAGATTGTTATGGTTCCTAAGTAATATAGTTTTAACCAAAAATAGATTTTGAAAAACAAAAACATATTTTTCTAAATATTTCCTATCAGTAAAACACATAAATTCTAAAAATCAGACTAACCAATTCTAAGTCAGACTAACTAATTCCAAATTTTGATTCAAAAATTCCCACAGTTAACAGACATACCACCTTAGAGACAGGAATTAACTAATAGAATTTGAGAAAATGAAATTTTACTTCAACAAAAACTTAGAATTCTATGGGTAGATAAAAACAACTGATAGGATTAAGAGAGAAGGAGAGAAAGTTAGAGAAGAGAAAAGGATTATTAGTAAAAAGAACCCTTCAAACTCATAAGACTCCAATGTATTTAGAAGAATAAGAGACTAGCTTTATACCAATAACCAAAAAATATTTGAGTTAGTAACTTCTTTTTCTTTTACCTACAAGCACATATATACGCAAAGAACTTTTTTTTTTATCATTAAGGGTTTTTGGACTATTGTCTTCATCTTTATTGTTATTTCCACAACGTTTCAGCCTATATGTCCTCCAGCCTTCTTCAGGTGTTTGTTGAACTCTGGAACAATCACGGAACACCTGAAGAAGGCAGGAGGACATATAGGCCGAAACGTTGTGGAAATAACAATAAAGATGTAGACAATAGTCTGAAAACCCTTAATGATAAAAATCATCAGGCTTTGTCTCAGAAATTTAGACAACACAAAGAATTGTTTCAAAGAGTTTGGCTCCATCACCAAAAATAATTGCAGACTAAGGACTCTCTTCACTATAACATACATAATTCAAAAAATTCACTGTTATTATTTGCTCCAAGAATTTATGTGTTCCTGTTATTTCTTGTTTGTCAAAATTCTTTTGTCTACTCCATTTCCTGAGGCCAAGATTACTACTATCCCCCAAGCTGACAACATTTTTAGTAGCTTAATTGCTTCAGTCATTTTATGAAAAATGAACTCCAGTGTAGAAGTGAATTTGAATTTTATGTGAAGCAACTTCTTTATTCTGAATTTTTGTGTGTATAAAAATTGGCATTTATAAAACAAGTTAAAATATTTATAAAGATGAATATACTTCATCTCAGAATCTCAAAAACAACTTATGAGTAAAGTGATTAAAAATCAGTAGTTATGAATATAACATGGAATAGAACCACCTGTAAAGGTCAATATCAGAAATCTTAAGATGGAAACTCTTACTCATCATGAGAGCTTTGTTAGCCTAAGAGATTAAAAGAAAGCAGTCAAAATATTTTGTAATGATGAAAGTATATTCTTTAACTCTTAAAACAATAGTATCAAAGCCGATATTGAGTATGTGTCATTTATGCAGATATTTTGCTCTGCATATAGTTATGCTTATTTTTAAATGTATCATTATGTTAGGCAAAAAATTATTCATCTTTTCACTTCTATTTCTTTTATTTCTTCCATCATGAAAAGTTCCACCCTTTATTAAAAGAAATAATATTTCTAAATTGCAAGCATCCAAAAAGGTTTTAATAATAATTTACTGAGGTAGTCAACAAAAATTCCTATCAAAAAAGAATACAGTAAATTTTACATCAATAATGTATTTTCAAAAATGCCAAAGATTATTCAAAAGAATATTCTTGTAGGTGATATATAATAATTAACAATGATGAGAAACAATTTAAAAAAACATTTAGTCATTTTTTTTCATCTTTTCTTTGAGGTTTTTCAATATAAAAAAATGTTAATGAAACATTCGCAATTTAATGTGTGATCATTTCATTGAATTTAAAGAAAAAACTAAAACAATGTCCCTAGTGACAAAATAGATGTGTTTGCATGATTATTTTGAAATGTTTAATATTTCATTTTATAATATGTAAACAGATA
This sequence comes from Sepioteuthis lessoniana, assembly GCA_963585895.1. NCBI lineage: Eukaryota > Metazoa > Mollusca > Cephalopoda > Myopsida > Loliginidae > Sepioteuthis > Sepioteuthis lessoniana. The sequence continues at coordinate 60,681,947 of OY757906.1, read as the reverse complement.
TTTTTACAGTGTCTTTTATCAATTACTAACAGGAATAATTGGCATTGCCTGTTTATTATAACAAATAAACATCAATAATGAACAATTCTTCTTTTTTTAAACCGGATAATAATTGGTTGATGAACAATATTTATTCCAATTAAATTAATAACATTTTTTTTTTTATTCTAACTTACTGTTTAAACAGAATGTCCTTCAATTTTTAGAAATATGATGATGGTGTATTTATAATGTACCCATATTTTTTTCCATTTTAATTCAATAATTTTTCATTTTTATATAAGAATTTTAAGCATAAAATTTTTCAAATGAATAAAATGGCTTTAAAAAATTTATTTATTAAAAACAAACTCAATTCTTGTAATATGAGACAATTTTTATTTGCTATATTTTTTAGCAAATATAATATATTTCATTATTATAAATATATTCTAATATTTCACAATGAACCAATTTTTTTCCATTTTGATTAAAAATATTTTTCACTTCTTAAAAGTAGTTAAATTAAAAAACAAAAAACAAATTTCAACTTTTATCCATTTGAACAACTTTAAGTAAGGAAGAAAAAAGAGAGATTTTAATTTACAGAAAAAAATTAAACTTGGCACCTCTCTTAATCAGAAACTTAATTAGATGTTCTGGTGCATTTTACGAGATGTGTATGAAAAGAAACTGAAAAAAAAAGATTTTAATTTCTTTTTAGACATGTTTTATTTAAAAATGTTTGTCACTTGAACGATCCCACAAAATTCATTAAAATATATTACTGATATAGATAAATATATATCAGTACAAATGTGTGTAGGCACATATTTTATTGATATGTGTGTATGCACATGTGTTTGGTTTTGTTTGGTTGTGTTTTATGGCATATCAACCCTTTTGAGTTATTAAATGCCAAAACCTGTTTATACTTACATGATTTGTAAGCAAATAGTTTGTAGGTAACATTTTTAAAGCCAGAGCTCATTTGTTTACACACTTAAATGTTTTCAAGTATTGTTATCAACACTAATAATTCTATTTGGTATTAATTAATTTTTTGCACACAGTTAAAATGGTCTCAAGTACGGTTATTTAATACTAATTATTATATTCAATATTAATTGTTTGCATACAGCAAAATGGTTTCAAGAAGAGTAAATGGTAGTATAGTTCTATCTGACCCATAGATGAGACCCTAGCAGGTACTGACACCCTAGATCAGGGTGCCAGTACCTGCTAAGGGTACTCTACATTCTCCAAAGCTCTAGCACTGGAGCTTCACAATCAGATAGTTTAGTGTTATGTCCAGGATACTTGTTGGAGTAGGGTCTTACTGCTCTGCAAATGTGCAGTTGGCACATTCTACAGCCCCAGCTGACAGGGTGGATACATGGGTATAATTAAGTGTATATATATATATATATATATATATATATATATATATATATATATATATATATATATATATATATATATATATATATATATATATATATATCTTTTTATGTAAAAGCAAAAAGAAAAATGAAAAAATTCACTTCCTTGGTGTCATCTATGTATATAGTCTCATACATACATACATACATACATTTGGTGTATGTATACACATATGTATGTATGTATGTATGTATGTATGTATGTATACAGAGGCAGTATATCACAGAAATCAAAACCTCAGATAGTTATTTATAATCTCACATTTCCATGATCATCATTTCTGAATTATATTGCCATTATATGTTCTGTCCCAAATATTAAGGTCTCTTTTTTCATAGATACTGCAACCTTTAAACATAGTAATTATATATATATATATGTTGAAATGGCAGATTGTGTTTAATATGACAAGATGATATAAATAAGTAGAAAGATGGATGAATCAGACACTTACATAGATTTAGTAGTAGTGATATTTTATTCTTTATATATATATATATATATATATATATATATCTATATATATATATATATATATATATATATATATATATATATATGTGCTGCAAAACTTTATACTCTGGATAAAATTGCTATCAACTCTATTGTTCTTAACTTCTAATGAATCATGTACGTTTGACCCGAGTATAAGTTACACATATTTACCTTAACAGAAGCAATATAGCCCAGCATTAATAAAGAAACCGAGCTGTGGTTTAACAAATTTTATTCTACCATGGCATTGTGTATTTATTCATTCAAACAGTGGCAAGGGAAATAACCATAACTTGATTAATAAGGAGACTGATTGTTAGAAATAATAGGAAGGTGCATGTATTGATAATCTATTGACAACATATCACATATCTCACCTCTTTAAGCTCAGTTTGCTGGGATTATAGAATACACTGACTGCATATCTGTAGAGGAGCAAGATTCTCTCAACAAATGCCCAGAGTATAACATTAAACCATCTGATGATGATGTTCCAGTCAGTGGCGCTTTGAGGAATATGGAGTACCCCTTCATTGCTATTGCTCCCAGATTCACTCTGACTCAGAGTGGTAGCACCTGATAGGCTCCTATCAATGGGTCACATAGAACTGTTTGATATTTGAACTCTGTGCAAACAAATGCCTTATATTAAACTGAACTGTTAGAAATAGAACTGTTTTACATTTAACTGTGTATAAACAAATGACTGTTTAATTGGATTGTTAGTAATACATAGCAATACTAGAAACTCTTTAAATGTGTTCCTAAATTGAATTATTTGTATTACATTGCAATACTTGGAACCATTTTACTGTGTACAAATAAATGAATAGTGTTCAATAGAATACTTAGTGTTAAATAGCAATACTTGTAACCACTTCACTCTATGAAAACAAATGGTTAATATCAAATAGAATTATTAGTGTGAGATAGCAATAATTAAAACCATTTAACCTTAGAAACAATAACAATACTTGTGTGCAAACAAATTACTTCTAACTCATTTATAAAGGAAAATACCTACTATGTGTACAAACAAATGATTGATGTTAATTTCTGACTGTTATATTGCAATACTTGAAACCATTTAACTGTGTACAAAAATAATGAGTTCAAGCTCATTTAAAAATGTGATCAATAAAATGTGTTTACAAATCATATATCTAATATATATATACAGAGGATTTGGCATTAAATAGCCTACAATGGTTGAATGCCATAAAACCCAAACTAACCAAATCAATCAACACTTCAGTCAATAGATACTAAATGTTAAATACCTGTTCATTAACTGGCAGCCTATTTCATTCTCTTTTACAGATATCGCAGTCTTTTAGATTATGAGGCTTAGTATACTGCCTGCATGGTTATCTGTTCACTGATTCATCCTACTGTTGTTGTTTGTGTGGTTAACAGTTGCTTGTCACAAGACCGGTAGACTCCACTAGTGTATCATGGTGATCCATTGATGTATTCTCCAGTTACTGTTCTATAACTGCTAGTAGACTCCATATATTTATTACCGATGGAGTGTCATTGATACTTGAACTGTCAGTATCCACCATGGTCCTATATCCACTTACATGGAGAACATGACATCAAATAATTAGCTCATTGGGCAATCTTATATGTACTAGGCCTGATTCTGACTTCTTGTGTATTGCCTCTGAAACCCATTTCCCACAGACATTAAAATTACACCCAAAATCCAAATCTTCTTCAACAAACTTTCTTTGCTTTGCATGCTAATCATGTTCTTTTATGATTGATCGTTTTTTGTAAATGTGCTATTGCTGACCTGGATAGACTTGACTTATTCTTGTAATCAGCTTCCTCATCACCAGCTGAACAGCCGGTGATAATCTTATGATTGTATATGGAATGGTACAGTATTAAAGATATCTTCTATACACATGTTTTTCAATGTCACTATCTGTTATCTTTTTCAAGCATTCTTTAAAGGTCTATATTGCACTTTCTACTGGACAATTCATTAGAGAATACAGATATGGGACTGATGTGATGTGTTTTATGCCATTAATGGTCATGAAATACTCAAAATCTGAGCTGGTAAAATAAGTTGCATTATCTATCACATACTGAGAAGCCAAATCATGTTTTGAAAATGTGTTCATAACTTTTTAATTGTAGCAGTTAATGTATTCATGGAATTTACATCTAACCATTTGAAATATGCCTCTACAATGATAAGAAACATTTTCTCTTGATAGGGTTCTGCATAATCCAACATGAGACCATTATTTCTTAGTACATTCTCAAGAATGTAACTTGGCCACTGTGGACATTTTATGCTTCACCTGACAAACAGAGTAGCTATGAACATGTTCTTAAATGTCTCTATCAATTTCAGTCCTTCATAAAAAATCCAAATTTTTCACTTGAGTTTCAAATTTTTGAGTGTTGATGAATACCCTTCAATAATTAGATAAAATGTTAATCTATTTATGATAAAAATAGGCTGTAATTATGGAATACCATATTCACTTCCTGCTTTCAGACTTTTACATATACTATTGGGTATACATACGAGTATATCTAGGCAGCATTTTCTCTTTAAAACACATTTGATTAAATAGGATAGACACTTAACATCTGTCTACTCTATCCTTGATCCATTCAAGTCTTAGTATGAATTGTTTGACCTTTGAATGGAATGAATTCAGGAAGGTGTCATATTAACACTTCACCAATCTGATACTAATTTCATGTCTTAACACCTCAAAACACATTTATGCCCCTCCACAAAATACAGAAAAATTCTGACTGAAAACACTTCCATATTATACAAAGAAAAGAACAAACAAAAACTTCAAATTCTTGAAATTCACTATATAAAGATTTCAAACCTTCCTTAAACAAAATCAATTTCAAATATAGTAGCCATATTCTAAGATACCTATAACACTTTTCCTGCCAATTCTAACTATTACCTCTTGTAAAATTCTTTTCTTCTGTAAATAGTCCTCCAACTTGTTCTTCCTCATATTTTTTATATAAATGTACATTTTGTACTTTGTGCTTGTGATTTCATTATTTGCTCCCCTGAAGATGCCTCTAGTTTGGACTGAAAGTACTCAGGAGAAAGATAGCACCTTCCTAAATTCATTCCATCCAAAATTCAAATGACTCATACGAAGATTTGAATGGATCAAAGATAGAATAAGCTGACATGAACAGTCTGTCCTAGTTAATCAAACATTTATCTATTAATGTATTATATGCATGCACCAGATGATGTTACTTTGGCTTAAACTAATAAGAATAAATCCATTCAAATATATATTTCTTCTGCTAACCATTTTGATTATAATTTAGTCTGTATTCCCAATATGGCTATGTTTTATATTTCACTAGTTATAAATTATAACCAATGTATTTTCATACTCATAAGGAGTTTCATATACAAGTGATATAAAATCAATATTTTCAACTTTGATATGATTTTCTAGTTTGCTAGCAGTTTACAGCTGAGAAACAAATGTTAAATCTATATGCAATATAATTTCACTAATGAAATCAGAGAATAAAGATTGGTGTGGAATGGAAGTGTTATTTTCACTAATTTAATCAAATGAAACTTTTTAATCAACTTCTAAGTTATTCAGTTATCTTTATCAATAATTATGATTTTCTGACTGATTGACAATATTTTATGATATTAAGAAATTTTCAGTCTCTACAGTATTTTTTTTCTAAATCTTATAAAGATAATTTCTTGCTGGAATAAGTTTGAATACAAAAAATAATTGAATAAATATTGACGTCATGTTATAAATTGGGATGTAATTCTTGATATTCTCATTAAAAATTAGTTTTATTTTATAATGATTTTCCCATATTTTCTATTTATTATCTTTTGTACACTTTCAGTGAATTTATCAAATTAAAGAACCTCAGGTAAGAACTCAACAAAAATATACACATCTTTGCATTTAATAATAGGGTAAAAAGAGCTACTTTTGTGGTTGTGATAGTAGCATATTTACTACTGATGCCAGTTGGAGTTTGAACCCAGATAAAAGCTAGGATTTTGAATGTTAATTTTCAAGAAAAGAAGGCTCTCTCTATTTGAAAGATTGTTGCAAGTGTCTCCCTAACATCAATTCAACTTATTGCTTTAATTAGTGAAGTTAATAAATATAAATGATATTGTTAAAAATGTTAAGTAGATTCCTATTGTCTTCTCTTCTTTTTATGAATTCATTTCTTGAAGGACTTTTCATTGTAAATTGAATTTTTTAATATCTTTTTTATTATCTAACAGTAATATCTTTTTTATTATCTAACAGTAATATTTTCATATTCTTAAGAGTCTTATAAAAACACTTCATACACATTCAATCATTTTTATTTTCATATTTAAAATTGTTTCTTGGGTGCCATAATCTTCTGTAGAAGTTAAAGTTTTTTCTATTTCTTGATTCACAGTGAGAATTTTTCACTGTTAAAACTTTTGAATATAATTTTTACGAAATGGTGAATTTGTATTATGCACTCTTTGGTAATATGCACAAAAGTTCATTCTTTTATATACAGGGTTGTGTAAGAATATATCAGTAATTATGTTCACTGTTACACCTGTAGATGTTTTGTGGTAATCTTCAAAAGGTTCATTTAGCATGAATTAATTTAAGATATCAAACGTTGAAGTCTTGTTAAAGGAACAACCACAAATAGAGTACTTTGGAAAATTACAGTCATGTGTATATGTGTCAAAAATAAGGCCCTCTGGGCAGTCTTTTCTTTCCATGACTCCAAGCAAACATTCAAAGTATGAGTGGCATCCGGAATTAACATCTGGAAATTTTCCAAGTTCTACCATGAAATCTGGACATAGTGGTCTCACTGAAAAATACAATACACACACACACACACACACACATATATATAAATACATATGTCAAAATAGAACGCTTCTGGTGGGAATCAAGCATACATTAAAAAAATTATAATTATAAAAATGATTGAGAGCTGTGTCTATGAAATAATGATAATGTTGATTTTGATTATTGTTTTATACAAGGCATGTTAAAAAATGATATAAGAAAAATATGAAAAGAAATAATGATTTCTATTATCATGAAAAGTACAAGATTCTAAAGTGAATTTAGAGAATTGAAATGTGGATTAATTTTTAACTTTGCAAAAGAATTTCTGACAACATTGTTACCCCTAAATATAAAGAATAAATTGATATTGTTGGTGAGAGTTTCCAATACCAACAATAATACAAGTGTTTGTATCACATGTAGCAGTAAAGAATGTTTGTAGCAAAAAAGGAGGTTTATACAAAGAAGGTAAAAAACAATATTTGTTTATATATTATAATGTTACTGGGATGGGTTATTGAAATAATAACTCGAATTGTAACTTACAAGGGAAAGAGTTTTTTTTACAAGACATATAAGGATGTGTTAACAAAGCTATATTGCTACCTAGTCTTGCAAGGAAGAGTGACTGCCCTGCCAAAACTATCAATGCTCCTATTCCATAAGAATTGTCCATTCTATTAAGAGGGGTATCATTTTTATTTTCTACAACATTATGGTAGCATTCAAAAGAAAAGAAAAGAACTTTGTCACTTATTTTGAAGCTAAATATACAAAAATACATACATACTTCTTTTCTCATTTATATGGTATGAATAAGAAAATAAGAATAACTGTCTAATTATTTTTTCCATAGTGCCTGCTCTAAGAATATGAAATACAATTTCAATCTCAATTGAAGCTACCTCTTCACTCTCAATTCCTTCAGCTTATTTTAATGGTTGTAGAATGTAATGGTATAGACTGTTGTCATGAAATTCAGCAATGAAAGGAAAGAAAAACTTGTCAAAAATTAATAATGAAAAATCGAAAAATTCAGCCAAATTGTAACTTATAATGTCACTTGGAAACAATAAATGAACAAAAATAACTATTGTCAAAGGAGTAGGATCAAAGTATGAAAAAAAATTTGACTTCAAACATAATATTAAGCTCTGACCAATTACCACAAACCAAGCAGTATTTTTCCAACAAAAAAAATTAGGAAACCAGATTCCATTCTTTCTGAAGACAATCCAAAGATATCAAAATGCATCATATTTATCACACACACACACACACACACACACACACACACACACACACACATACACACACACACACACACACACACACACACACACACACACAACAGAATATCTGAAGATTAAACAATTCAATCCTTGATGAATTTCAAAAGATGGGTTCAGTAAATTCATTAAGAATATTTTTTTTCTATTTCACATGTCAAAAATATTTTCTGAAACATAAAACTTGAAAAACTGTTATATATTTTTGTCATACAAGTTTTAACAGTATACTCCCATTTATGCATACTTTTTTTTTTCAAATACACTTATTAAATTCCTGGAAGGTAAACTAAGTACAACAGAAAGCACCTGAAGAAGGCTTGAAAGTATAATGGCCAAAATATTGTGAGTATAGCAACCAAGATGAATATTACAGTTCACAATGTGTAAAGAATAATAATAACCATACTTCATCTCAGAAATATAGATAGACACTTACTAAATATATAAACTTTTGTATATAAATTTCATTTGTTATTTTACAACAATCAAAAACTATTTGTTATTTTGCATTTTTTAAAGACATGTATTTATCACTTACTACTCTTATTTTTATATACTTTAAACAAACTCAAGTATCCATTCTATTATCTTCATTAGGTGTACAATCTGTATGAAAAGTAAAGTTTCTCTTTTATTTTTGTTTTTTTAGATTATATATAAATTTAAAGTGCAAATACATGCATGCAAACATACCTACATACATGCAGATGTCTACTTATGTTAACTGAGTGCAAACAAATGACTGTTCAATTGAATTATTAGTATTGCATAGCAATACTTGGAACCATCTAACTGTATGCAAACAAATGAATAATGTTGAATAAAATTTCTAGTGTTAGATAGTAATACTTAAAATCATTTTACTGTGTACAAATAAAACTATTTGTATTAAATTGCAATATTTGAAACCATTTAACTATTTGCCAACAAATGAACTTTGACTTATTAAGAAATTCTTACCAACAAACTATATTCACTTACAAATCATATATATTTAATAAATATATGTATAAACAGGATTTGGCATTAAATAACTCACAAGGGTTGATATGCCATTAAAACTACCAACCAATCAACTGATTTATTTATGTATATTCATATATCATAACATTAACAAGTTAGAAGGGAGACCTTTTTAAATTCCCATACCATTTTGATGGCTTGAAAATTGTGAGGTTTGAAGGAAGATTAACCATGAGCTAGAAATCATTTATAAGTTATTGTATTGTTTTATAAGGGTCCCTATCATCTTCTAACAATAGAAAGGTATGAGATAAATGTCCATTGGTCAAGATTTTGACAACAAATTTTCCATGAGGTCACTAATTTATATAGACAAAGGATCAAAGACAACTCTATAAATAGAAGGATTTATTATGATTTGGTATTTTTCATGCTCAAGTGACTTTATTATAAGATTAAGAGCCCATTTTAGTGTATGTACAAACCATTTTAGAAATACTAAAAAAAAACTGTTAATTCAACTCCAAAAATACTGATGTAATTATCCAAAGATTTGAAATTACAGTCAAATAAGACATTAAAACTGCAAAAAAACATAGTTACTATATGACACCCACCCCACAAATAAAACCCTTAAGACATCCTTAAACTTAAAAGATCTTGTCATAACATAAGTTGATAAAAGTAGAACAACTGTCATTCGGGTATTAAAGAATATCTCTATGAAGCAAATAACCTATTAAGTAACACAGAATTTTAACACAAACTTGAAAATGATCCCTTTGAATATTACAAAAAAAAACTTAATAAATAAAATATTCTTGAATGATATAACTGTAAAAAAGCATCTGAAATATTAAACCTTTTCTGAAACAGCCATTTTGGTTGAGGTTCTTAGCTCTCTGCAAGGTATACAGTCACCTTATTCCAAGCCCTACCAACTAAGCTTAGGGAAAGAGAAAGTGAAGGAGGATGGAGGAGATAATGGATAAAGAAAAGGTAAGAAAGAAGGAAGAGAGAAGGGACGATAGAGAATAAAAAAATGGAGAAGAAAGAAAAGAAGATGGAGAAAGAAAAGTTGGGGAGGAGAGATGGAAGGATAAAGAAAAAGAGGACTTAAATTGTCAATACACATGAAAATAGAAGAATTGAAAATCATTTTTTTTAATTATTTTATTCTGATATAATTACATAATGACTATAGTAAGGTTTTATTTCATTATTTTTGTTATATATACATTCTTATTGATTCACTAAAATCTTAAATAGAAAAAGAAATCATCAACAATTTATCCCAGAATATCATTTAAAATTAAAATTCTAATTTGCATAACCACTTTACTGAAAGATATGAATTATTATCACAACCAAAAATATTTCTGATATTTAATTTTCATTTGCCAAAATTGAAGATCAGCATTGAAGAAAACTAGCAACAGTATCAATGAAAAATCATCAGACAATTTTTTGAAGAGAAACAACAAGAAATTTACAATTATATCTAAGAAGCCTAAGTAAATTTCTATGGGTATTAAAATAAAAAGGCATAATACAATTCTAGTTACCATGGATGTTAGGTCTCATATGGAAGAAGTCGATGAAAGAAAATTTCTATGGGTATTAAAATAATACCTCATAATACATTTCTAGTTACCATGGATGTTAGGTTTCTATATTCAAATTGAGCATCATCATCATCATCAAGTCCCACTATTAGCATGGATTTCCCTGATTCTCTCTCTCAATCTGCCCCTATGATCAATCGCTCCTGGCAGGTCCTCTAAACTGCATCCTGTGTCTGTGCAGGGCTGTTGTAGGTAAGTTCTTGCTGGTCGACCAGCACTGGCACATCCATGTGTAGGAGCCACCGAAAGAATGTCACTTATAAGTTCATCCTTGCTTCTCCAGCTGTGTCCCACATGTATTGTTCATCTTACTTGGATAGTTTTAGGGATGAGAGGTAAGTGGCCATACAGCTGTTGTTTTGAGTCGTGCTGCTTCCAGGATTTGTTCAATATAACTCATTGCATTCTTATCCAGTTCCCATCAAGCTTCTTCTCTTGGCATTTTGTCAGCATCCATGTGGTGCATCTATACAGTAGTATTGACACAACCACTGCTCAGAAGAAATCCAGTTTTATTTTATTAGAGAGATCAGACTTCCATTTGATTGATAGCCTATCGATAGCAGTCCATGTAGTAATAACACAGACTATTTCTCTATTCGCAAGATAACAACCTCTTGGCATAGGAATACACACACACACACACTCAGCTGATTTAGAATAAAGATGCCTTAACTAAAGCACGCACACCTTATGTTGTCCTTAAACCTACTTAAGCCGACTAAGCAATACTAACACCCACAACAACAATATATTACAGTCCATGCCTTCACTAGGCAAATATTGACATCACTTTCAGTAGATGAGATGCTGCTACTGAGGTACATGAACTTGTCTACTAATTTCAGTGTGAAGATGACTCCTTCTCAATCAAAACACATGTACTCCGTTTTTTTTTGCATTCACAAAGTGATCAATGTCTTCTGCTACCTGCTCCAGGCTATGCAGCAGGGATTCAGCTTAGGCAGGTGTGTTTGCAAGAAGTGATATGTCATCTGCATTGTCTGCATCCATTAGAGTTTCGGTGGGATACTGTCTGCTTCATGCCTTTTTTAGTGTAAAGCCATTTTCTTAACATTCGAAGTACATATTCTAGACAGATTATAAACAGGTAGGATGCTAATGTATCTCCTCACAAAACTCAATCAACAATGTCAAAGAAGTTCATGTCTCCATCTGGTGAACATACCTTGACCTTTGTATTTCTATAGAGAATCATTGAAGTTATAACAGTTTTTGGAGGAAATCAATAAGCTTCATCTTTCCTCTGTGTATGGAATCAAATGCTTTGGAGAAATCTACAAACAATAGTGTTGCCTCAAGATTTTTGCACAAATTTCTTCAATGATTCAATGAACTGTTACAATCTGTGATGTTATGGATTGTTTTCTCTGAAAACTGTTCAAATTTTTCCTTAGAACCTTCTCAATTTCAGGTCCAATATGATTACAAAGTAGAGCATTATAAACCTTAGCAACTATAGAAGTAAGAGTTATGCCTCTGAAGTTCTTATTGATTCTGAAGTTACCTTTCTTAGGGAAAGAGAGGATGCAGCCTTTTGTCAAAAAGCAAAAAACACAATTCTATTCTGTTAATTTCCAAGGAAATCCAACAAACTGTATGTAAAAAAATCTATAAGTTTCAGCTACAAATTAAAATAAAACAATCTGGTAAGAAAATAGTGAATTGCAGGATTTTAACAAAGCTAAATCAAAGGAAAAAAATTTTTTTTCTCTGAATATATATCACTACAAGCCATGGAAAGCAGTATAGTGGATGTGAAGTAAGTCAGATGAATCCAAAGCTGGGTCAACAGATGCAGGGCAGAAGAACTTCAAAGGTCAACAGCCCGGATCAAATAGTTCAGACAGTAAACTACAACTATTTATCTATAAGGGTGGCATCTATTGATGAGAGAAAAACAGTCAATGAAAGATTGCTATAACAAAAAAATTGAGCATGTTTAAGGATTATCAACCTAAAAAGAATGCCTAAATAACAGAATGTCAAAATAGCCACCAATAGAAGCTATAACAACTTCAATGAATCATATACCAACTTCAATAAAAGATATTTTCTATAATCAAAAGGTTAGGCAATGAGTACTGCTGCAGCCATATTTATATAGGCAAATTTGAAGAAATTTATATCTACTTTGAAAATAACAACGACCTCCTCTTTTACTATCAATATATTGATGAAATATATTCTTTATACGTACAGGTGGAAAAAAATAGAAATTAGGGATTGTTTAACTAACTTTAAAATGACTCAGCTAAATTTAAGTATAAAAAATCAACACAATCATATTTTCAGATACCTTTATATACCAAGAGTTGAAGATATAAGTATAGACAACGCTTCGCACAAAACTCAGTTAATGGGCTGACAAGGCACTGAAAGAGACTGTTCTTTTTTTGTCACTAAAAGTTAAACTTTTGGCAGAAGTGAAATCATAAGGTATTTTTATTTCATGTTTGTATTGTATTATTAATTTTCTTTTTTTTTATTATTATTTACTTCATTTTTTATCTAAACTTTGTTAATTTATCCATCCTCACAAACAAGATGTTCTGATGACAAAAATAAATTAATGTAGAAATAAACTTAAATTCATGTACATAGTAAATGGGAACTGTAAAAATTTAAAGTTATTGACATCCAAAGAGAAGATATTTTAAAACTTAAACAAAAATGTTGCTGAACTGTATTCTTCTCTTTACATTTGATGGTACTCTCCAGCCACTGGCTCAAATGATTAAGAGCTATCAGAATATTTTGAAAATTAAACTTCATCTAAAAGATATTTTTTAAGAACCAAGTATATTACCCTATCACTGAGAAATGATTGGAAGTAACATTATACTAAATAAAATAATTTAAAAAAAACTCCATTAAAAAATCTGTTAAATTTTGTCAACCATGTAACATTAAAAATAGACAATGTTGCTGCCACCTTAAATTTACTCACTCATCAAATAGTTTTATTTCTAAGAATGATTTTTGTTAAAGTTGTGGGAAAATGATTAGGAATTGACTGATATGAACAAAGGAAAACAAGACATGGGCATTACATAAAAAGAAGAAAACTTTATTAAGGGCTTGAGAAATAGAAAAAGAGTAAACAGAGGGGAGATAATGGTAAGAGTTATCAGACTTGTATGGTACTCTTCCAACACCCCACATGCTCTCATATTATTATTTTGTCTATTTATATATTTTTTTGAGTTGAGCTCAAGTTGATGGTTTTGTCATAATATCTGTGAGCATATTAGCTGTACAACTTTAAATAATGCTTATACTGCCATTGTACAGAACATCCCTGATGACATGGCTTTTTATATGTTTACATTTTTGTCAGTGTACAGGTCCCTGGAAAGAGCTATTGCACCCTGGTTGTCCCTGAATACTTTTACGAGAGTGTATTCTTGTAGAGGGTCCATCTCTAATAGTACAGACCTTCCTGTGTGGCTTTTGTCTTACCATGTGCTCAGCCTCACATGTGGATAATACAACCGTTGGTTGCTTATTTTTGCTTTGGGAGAATTTATCCTTTGATGCAGATTTCACAACCTCAGTTGCCCTAATCTCTTCCAGTGATTTTTATTCCATCAACTACATTGGGTAATTTAACTGTAGTTGCCACAGCCCAGTATTTTATACCACGTGAGGATATTGTAGCATCCTTGGCAACTGTCCTCAGTATTTTTATTGTCCTCCATGGTCATTAACTTGTACAGTCTTTTGCAGAAGTGTATTCTAAATTTTGGGCCACTTTTATGTCTGTGTTGGTTTTTTCATTTTCTTTAAAAATAACTCTTGTTCCATTTGTAGTCACAACTTTTACAGAAAATATGTCATGGGATTAGGAAGGTATGAGTAGTGCCTTTTTGAGAGTGACTGCCTCTTGGTTTCCATCTGCATCTAGTTGGTATACTTCAGCATCTCCTCTTTTCAATGATACACAGCTGGTTTTTGTTCCATCAGCCAGTTCCATATAGTGGTTCTCGGGCTGAAATGTTTGGTCATAATTTTTAAATTTCTTCACATTTCTAATGAGGTAGCTCCTGCGTTTACCAACAATCTCGAGGGTACTGTCATTTTTCTTTGGTGAATGGTGCATTTACAATAGATGCACCATGGTTTTCATCTTTTGTTGTAGTTGTTGAGACAGATTTTAATCAGGTATCACTTTCCCCCACATGTAAAACATGAGATTTCTCGTCTGTTGTGGCTCTCGTTTTTCAAAGCCTTTGAAAATGAGGAAGTTAACTTCATGATGTTGTCACTACTAGAGTGTCTCTGTGTTTTAGTATTTCCTTGAAGTTGTGGAATTCAGTTTTGAATTCTGAGAATGTCAACTCCTTGTTGTTGCGAGTTACTTAGATGGAAAAGGGGTTGAAGTGCCTTGGCAAACCTTTCAATATCATTGTGATGATCAAAGCACCGTCTACTGTTTGTTTAGCATTTCTCAGGGCTCTTAAATGGTTTCTGTCTTTTTTACATAATTTGTCACCCTTTCATTAATGTCCTTTTTGAAAGAAGCTGATTTGGTGTACAACAAGTTAGCCCTCAGTTTTCCTTTTCCTGCATAGTGTTGGCATAATATGTTGAGGGCTTTTCTTCTGTTGTCAGTGGCTACTCTCTTTATTAATGTCAAGCTTCTGTCATCTAGGAACAGTACAAGTTCTACATAGGCTTCTTCAGTGCTCTCATCATCTCCAGTAAAGTTGACACCTAAGATGGCGTCTTTTAGGCCAAGTGACTTTTTGTAGCCTAAGGATTTAATTTCCCAAATTCTATATTTTTTTCTTCATCTTGGTCATTCAGCAGAGATGAAGAAATATATAAAATTTAGAGTCTGCTGCAGTGACTTTCATTATCTCTTCTGGGCCCATAACCTGTTAAAGCTGGCATTCCACAGTGAAAAAAAGATTAGGAATTGACAGACTCAGACAGAGAAAAACAAGAAACATGTGCTATGTAGAGAGGAGAAAACTTTATGAAGAGCTTATGGGATTGAAAAAGGGTAAAAAAAAAAAAAGAAGAGGAGATAATAGTAGGAGTTATCACACTTGTATGGTATTCTTCTAGCAATTTTAAAACTCATCATGAATCTAATTGCAAAAACAAAAATATTATTCATCTGCTTGAATGCACACATAAATGGCTACCTTATTTCATACAAAACATTTATAGACATAGAATCAAATCAATAGACTATGATAAACTTCTCCCTATGGGAAAACATTTCCACTAAGATTTGATTATTGTGTTCCTCCTGTGAGCATCTCATTTACATGTTGCCCTATGTGTATAACACAAACCAAAAAATTTTCTTTTAAATAAAAAGCCTTCTTTTTACAACTGAATCTTCTACATTAAAGCTATTAAAACACACACAAACATACACACAGACACATACACTCATAAATATATAGTTTTGGTTTTGGTTTCTTTGTTTACTGGCATATCAACTTTTGTGGATTATTTAATGCCAAATCCATCCTTATAGATAGACTTCAGGGATACTATTTAACTCACAGCTGTGAGGATAATGGGGTTCATAACTCCTCTATGGGTGTTTGTCCAAAAGTTAATGTAACAGCATGACTGGAGTTTGAACTCACTCCCTACAATGTCTAAGTCCAGCACATTAGCCACTATACCATGAAAACTCCCCCATATAGTTTCAAATTGGGTTTATCATGCAGATCTTACTGAGAATAAAACATAAGCTGTAAAACTAAGAATTATCAGCACTCATTTTGTCATAAATTTTGAAAAAAAAAAAACTTTTAATATATCAAATACATGTACTTACATGATTTACTATGCACATTGAGTTTTGTTGATTCTTTTGGTAAATTTTTTAATTTTCTGTGACATTTAAAATTGGCAGGATGGTCACATGACTTCCTTAATGGATTGTACACTGTGTTAAACTTACACATCATCAAATACTTTTTACCATTACCACAAATAGTAAATGCTTTACACATTTCATCTGGGTATTCTTCATAGTGGTTGCACGTTTTGATATCATATATAATAGTTTCTGAAAGATTACAATAATGTTTAAAGTGATATATAAGACAATTAATAAGACAATTGCTTTTAAAAATAGATAATGAATATTATCATTCTTCATTATTTCTTATCAATCAACTTTAATAAAAGTTCATTGCTTACTTATTTTGTTTCTTTAACTGTATATGATCAAATTTAATAAGTTTCATGAAAGTGTTTTTCAAAAATAAATTATCTTTTAAAAAGATATCTTTACCACACTTTATTGTTACTTTAAGACATTTTTGATAATAGCAATAACATAAAGGAAAATTGTCTATGTTGCTTTAAAATTTAACATATTTCAGAACATGTTACTAATATGTGAGTCTCTAACAAGATGTTTTATAAAAACCAACTTTAATTTTCTTAAACAGATGATAAAATCAACAAATATTTGCAAATTTGTTTTATATGAGAATTTACAATTCATCAAATAGAAATAATCCTAGCTTAAAATTACGTTGTGGTTAAAATCTTCAATTGTTTTATGAAAAAAGAAAAAGTTTCTTACTTATTTCTGGAGCAAGTTTACAAAAGCATGACTTATATTTTTTCTTTTGACCTTTACAGGTATTGATAAATGTCTCAGAAGGTGCTGAAATCAGAAAATCTTCAGGTTTTCCATGAGAATTTAAGCAATCTAAACAGGAAAAAAATATTAATATTATCATATATTTCCTTACATTGACATTAAATCTTAATCCTACATTTTAGCATGAAAATTATAAGCAGGATTCAGGATTGTTTATGCAAGGTAATTAGTAGAAAAAACACAATAGTAGTTTAATATCTTATATTGTAATCAAGTGAAAATAATTAATTGCAATGAAACATAGACTATTAATTAGTTATGTCTGAAATATAAAATACACGTATGCTACAATTGAAACTCATAACATAAAATGATATGATTAAATATGAAAATATGAACAAAAGTTAATAAACTTCTTTGATTGTTAATTGAATATTATTCATCTTTTAATCCAAATAACTTTTATCATCTAATTTCAGAAATATTCTATTACAGTTAAATCATATGAATAGATCATTATAGCTATCATTCTCTTGGAATTTTTTGTGAGAATTATTTTGGTATTTATATTGCAGATTACATCAATTCTATTTTGTACTATGAAGATTTTTCTATGAAATTTAGACACTTGAAATTTTTTGCATTGAATGAAAGTTTAACATAAATCAAATAATAAAGAAGAATTCTTACCTGGATATTCAAGCCAAAAAAGCCTTTTATATTCACCTAGAATGATAGAAATTTGAAATTGTGCATTTTGTATACCATCAGGCATAAAATTTAAATCATGAAATATTTATTCTTGAATAAAAATTTCTTTTTAAGAGTAAAAATAATGTGGACAATGAAAAAAATACATTTCTAGTATAAAAATGATATTCTCAGAAGATATTTATTTAATAATCTTCATATGAAATATGTACATTTTTACTATCAAGATCGAGTCCGTCCTCTATAAAAATACAGGAAAAACTCTAAAGAAGAATAGGACAATGCATAATTATTAAGTATACTCATTTCTTTTTGTTGATTTGGTATATCAGTTTGTATATAGTTTGCAAGCTAGTCTCAAGGATCTTTAAAAATGAGTCTGATCCTTACAAGCATCCTTATTAAAAATCTTATATTGCAATCAAGTGAAATTAATCAATTGCTATGAAACAAAGACAATTACTTAGTTATGTCTGAAATATAAGTATGATTCAATTGAAAATCATAACATAAAATGATATGATTAAACATGAAAATATGAACAAAAGCTAATAAATTTCTTTGATTGTTAATTGAATATTATTCATCTTGTAATCCAAATAACTTTTATCATCTAATTTCTGAAATATTTTATTACAGTTAAATCATATGTATTGATCATTATAGCAATCATTCCCTAGGAATTTTTTGTGATAATCATTTTGGTAATTATATTGCAGATTACATCAATTCTATTTTGTATTACAAACATTTTTCAATGAAATTCAGGCATTTGTAATTTTTTGCATTGAATGAAAATTTTGTTAGATATGGGAGTGAAGACCTTTTGTGTTGCCAAGCAATATAGAAATCAACAATAGGCAAATGATGTAATCCCTACAATACTCACCACAGATAAAAAAGATTTTCTTAAGAAATATGTTTAGTAACAAATGTATCTCTTGAAATGGTGTGGCCAATGAATAGTTTGACTACTTTTAATTTTTATTGTCATTGTTGTAGGTGTTGATACAGGGTTTGGTATCTGGGGTGTGGCAATGTGAAGTTTGAGTTCATTTTGACTTGGAGTTAGTGAATGCATAGTTCTTTCAATGTAAGCCAGTTTTAGATGATCAATTGAAATCGTCTTGCTTTCAATTCTTTCAATTTTGTAGTATTATATTTCTCTTGTCTCTCTAACACTTTGTGAGGACATGAGTAAGTTTTTAACCATATCATATCTGAGAAAATTGTTTGAGAACAGATGGTTGCTTATGCACACATCAAGTGGATGGGGATGATTAACTGTTCATTTTGTCTTTAAATCTTTTACAAAATCTGTTGATGGGTTTGAGTTTGAATCCACATGAAAGTATTGACCAGGTAATCTGAGAGAAGTTCGATGTTTGCTGGTCTGCAGCTTAAATCTTCTTTTAATGCATTGCAAATCAGCAGTAATATAATAGGTAGATTGTCTACCAAATTTTAAGGGTTAACTTTTGTTGCTTGTGCCATTTTTAATTGTCTGTGGAATCTCTCAACAATTCCATTTACACAAGGATGGTAGGCAGTGGTTTGGATGTGTCTGACACCAATTAGTTTTGCAAAGTCTTGGAAAAGAGTGGCTTAGAATTGGGAACCTTTGTAAGTTGTGATTCTAGGAGGGACACTATATGTATTTATCCAATTTTCTAATGTGAATTTTGCAACTGTTTCAGTGGAAATATCTCTGATGAGAAATTCATCAGGCCAATTGCTAAATCGATCCATAATGGTAAGTATGTAAATGAAACATTGTTCATTGGGGAGTGGTCCCACAATATCAATGTGAATGTGTATAAATTTACCATCAGGTCTTTGAAAATTATGCCGGGTTGTTTTTGACGTGTTTGTCAATTTTGTGTTTTCGACACAGTTTTTATTTCAACTGACATGTTTGGCAAACAAAGCAATCACTTATCAGTTTTGTTGTTGCATGTCTTCCAGGATGTGATAATCCATGAAGGAGACAGAAGAATTTCTTGCATAATGATGGAGATATATAAGGTCTTGAATAACCATTTGTCATGACATATAAGAAGGTTGAATCACTGAAATTGGTAGGCTTTGCAGTTGAAGTGAGGTATTCAGTTTCACTTGCAGATTAGTAGTTCTTTTGCTGATCTTTGGCAATATTTTCATAGTGTAAAGTTTCCGTACTTATTACTGATATGGAAATCTAAGAGAGTGTGTCTGCCACAATGTTTTCTTCCCCTTTTATGTACTGAATGCCTGAAGTGAACTATGAGATGTAATCAAAGTGTCTTATTTCGCATGGTGAATATTTATCAGACTTGATGTAAAGGACATAAGTAAGTGACTTGTAGACTGTGAGTATAATAGATTCATGAGCTTCTTAAAATATATCAGCAATGACGGATGGATTGATAGAGTTATCTTGAAAATGTCCTTTACTTTTATTGGGCGGAATTTTGGTAGACAGAGAAAAGATATTGGTTTGTTTTCAACACTAATATGTTATTGTAAAACTGCACCAACTGCATTCAATGAACCCTCTTTTGCTAGTTTCTTCATCGCTGATATAATTCAGTTTAGTGAAATTTGCCAAGGCTTGCTTAGCTTCGTGAAATGCGTCTTAAGCAGAACTCTGAAGTAAATGTTGTGATAGTAAAATACATCAAATCTCTTCTGATTCACCCACTTAACTTTTCACACATCTAACTACTAAAACACACAAAACACAGACCGACAGACATCGACACTGCTGAAGAAAATAACATCTACCAGATGTTGACCCAACAACGGCCAGTGCTAAACTGAGAAAATCATAGCTTCTGCGCATAGGCTCCGTGCATAGTCTATTCAGAAAATTCTCGGTTATAAAAAAGGTCTATTTTTCAACCAATCATTTTTTTTTTCTCTAGAAATAGTATTTTCTGGAGCTGGTGTTTGAAGTCGGGAACATATAAGTAGGGCAAGTGGAGGTCACACGGGTAGTTGAATTGTCGGCCGTCGCTGAGAGCGTCACCTGACAACACCGTCAGACCAGATCAAGGCAACCGCTTGTCGCCGACCTGATAACCACTCGTCAGCCAGCTAGATATTCCATTCGCTTGTTTATTTTATTTATTCAATAAACGAAATAAACTAAATCTTCTTGTCAGTCTTATTTTTCTTGCAACCACACGCTTGTATATAACAATATTTTGCGTTCTTTTTTTAGTGCTTCTGAGTAAATCTGTTGGCAGGCTAACAACCTCGAATTCTGGGGAAAAAATTGCTGATAGTTGTTGATAAGTCCAATAAATCGTCGAAGCTATCTGAGTGATTCTGATTGAGGAAAATTTTGTATCGCAGCAATTTTTTCGGGGGAGGTGATATTCTTGCCTCGTCAATTCTATTTTCGAAGAATGAGAGTTTATTTGTGCTGAATATATACTTATCAGCATTGACTTTAAATCAAAATGCTGTAGACGTTTGTTACGGGACCGATAACTATGTTGATCCCGAAAAACGTTTATAAATGAAGAGAGTGACGTGACGCGGACTAGGCAAGGATGACAAAGACGAGATGGTTAAGTTTAAATGCCGAGTTTTTATTAAGCGAATCATACATAAAAAAAATTGCGTGTGTGCAGAATCACTGCGGCTGAATATGGTCTATGAAGTCTCTGCGGTGTCGAAAGTCCTTGATGTCGAATACAGTCTGTGGGAGTATCGAAAGTGTAAACTCGGCTATCAAGAAGTTCTTGGCGACAGTGAGTCTACAAGATCAGGATCAAGTTTTGATGCCTTGGGCAGGTCGTTGGTGTAGCTGCGTGGCTAGGTATTTGAAGACGGTCGGAAAGTTAGACGTGTCCAGTCGGGATGCCAGATGATCGCTCTCCCGGTTTGTTAAGTCAATGGTTACTGCACTCATCTACGACTCGACCGACATCAACTACCCGAAACACTCGTCCAGCTGCACTCATCTACGACTCGACCATACCAGCTACCGACATCATCCATCTAGCTGAAGACACAAATACTACTACCACGAACTTTACACACGCGCTTATAAACACGACAATAAATTGTCATCTTTATTATATTTGTTACCTCGCCTTTGTTTCCTTCGTTGTCTTTGGCTGTCATTACTCGCACGCTTTAACTTAAATCATTTGCGGAGTCGACGTACTTTTCGGCGCCGCAACAAGTCTACTCTGATTATGAGTCTTTACATTTGCATGAATAAATGTCCAGGAAAAAAATCATAAACATAAACTTTGTAACTGGTCTTTTGTTGGTATGTCTTTATTCTTTTATATATATTTACTACTTTGAGATGAGGGGTTTATTTTGTCGATTTCAGCATTTCCAAAGAGTTTCTTTATACCTTTTACTTTATAGTATTTATGTCTTACAGGAACTAGGTGTGTACATTCAGTCAAGATGAGTTTCAATGTGAATGTGGCTTAACATATTGTGAAAATCGGTTGATCTTTTCCTTTAAGCAAGTATGAATGAGTGAGATGTGTGTGACCTATGTGTTACTTCTTCTTTCCTAACTCTTCTTAAATATTTTCTCTATTCTCCTGGGATCATTTTGATAGAGCGAAGTTTATTTGTATTATTGTTTCATAGCTTTAGCTATTCTTATTAGATATAATTGCTTATTCCCCTTTTTAGGTGCCTGTGTGGAATCTTGAGGATTTTTCAAGAGGTCCGTTCAGGTCTGGTTTTGCCACTCAATCTGTTTGTTCATTTTCCTTAATTTCTGTGTAGCATGGGCTCTAATAGAGTACTATCTCTTTGCTATTCGATAATGAATCTAATTTGAATTGTGATTTTTATCATAAGTGGTTTCTGTTTGCCAATGGTCCAGGAGACCGGGGTTCAATCCCAGGTCGAGTCATACTAAAGACTTTAAAAATGGTACTTAATTGCCGCCTTGCTTAGCACTCAGCGCTATAAGGTAAGGATCAAAGGTAAAGTGTAGTAGCTATTGAAAAGGGAGCCTTCAGGTCACCTTCGACTAAGGTCACCAACTTTACTTACTTTTATAACTGATAAGGAGTCAGAAAATATTACATATCTTTTTTATTTTTGTTTCCAGAAATGAAGTTTAGTGACAGGTATATTGCACAAATCTCTGCATTAAAGATTGAAGTGTAGTAGCTATTGAAAAGGGAGCCTTCAGGTCACCTTCGACTAAGGTCACCAACTTTACTTACTTTTATAACTGATAAGGAGTCAGAAAATATTACATATCTTTTTTATTTTTGTTTCCAGAAATGAAGTTTAGTGACAGGTATATTGCACAAATTTCTGCATTAAAGATTGAAGTTTCTTCGGGAGGTGTTGGAATTATTTTATTGTAATGGGAACATCTTCTTGGAAGGGACTTTTATGGTTGTCACCGTCAGAAAGAAATGACGGTATTATAACGACTGCAAGCACTTGGGCATTACAGCTACACTGTGTAAACTTAGATTGTCTGGATATTGGCTTCCCCGCGTCAGACAGTCTATCAAACATTATGTTGCTGATTGTTGTGTAAGCAGAAAATACAATGCATTGTCTTTTAGATACCCTTGACTGACCAACCTGCCCAAGAACAGAGTGAATTTGATTAGACATTTTTACACGCAGGTGTTGATTTCACAGGTCATCTGTGGATACAAACAAAGGAGGGGGAGATAAGAAGGTATACCTATTAGTGTTTACTTGTTTGAGCGTTCGAGCTACTCATATAGAATTACTGAAAGATATATAGGATACACATTTCTTCTAGTCTTAAAATAAGCAATAAAAACATACTTAAGAACATTCTAGAAATTTAGGATCAAACCCGCATTAGCATTTAAATTACATTTTTATATTTTTCAACCAATCAGCTAAAAATATGGAATAGAACATTCTAGAAAATTAGGATCGGAAGTGAACCTACAGAAAATATTTAGGCTCGAAAATAAAATAGTAAAATACAAATCTGATTGGTCAATAAATGTCTACGAGCCAAGATTTTAGGGCGATTCTTTGATCCACCTGTAGGATATAAATAACACAGAGTTAGGAAGCCATACACACAAGACACAAGCTTACACACAAACGAAGACACAGACGAACACAAGCCACTAAGCCAGTAGCCGATACTATGTCCAACCAATTCCTTTCCTTCCTCAACTAAAGTTCATGACCTCTTTTCAAATGGCCGAGAATTATATTCAAAAGGAAAACCCGACAAACTTTCTTTCATCCACGAGACACGATGTCGCCACAATCATAAAACCCGCTATAAACTTAATGTAAGTAAGAACGATTTATTTACGGACTCTGATGACATGACCATACACACATCTTTAAACAAATTTATTTTCCTTTTGTCAAACTTTATTTTCCAAAAGGCCATTTACACATCATATATTTTGTTTGTTTTCATATTCTGTTATATGCATATTAAATTGTTTGTTATTTAATGTTCGTTGTGTTCTATTCCATTTCTTTTGCGCGATTGTAATGTTTTGTGTTGTATTTGTGGTGGGAATAATTTAGAGAGCAATCTACAGAAATAACCAAATTACATACTCCCCCCACAGATATGAGAGACAAATCCTTTGTGTTAGCCCTTATCAGGTTTACAAACCTTTTTGGCATCCCTGAGTGTACTTATAGTGACAATGCAAGATCCTTTGTTGCTGGGCACAATATAGTTAAGAAATACCTGACCTCTGTTGAATTTCAGGACAGATTTGGAACTTTTGACATCAAACACCTCACTATCCCCCTACATGCTCTATGGATGGGAAGTGTCTGGGAACGAATGATTAAGACAATAAAGATGTGTCTTTGTAAAGCTGTCGGAAGAAAGGCAGTTGAATTTTATGATCGGCTGACGCTACCTTCAGATTTACAAAATGCAATAAACTCTCGTCCTCTGACCTATAGGTGTTCATCTGACATGGGGATAGACATCATTGCCCTGGTCAATTTTATCAGTCCATACATCAAAGAGGGGTTAATACTTATAAATGCTGAGGATGAAAGTTCCACATTTTTTAATCATCCCAGTAATTCAGATATTGTAAGTTCTCTTCGAATTAAAGATGATATACTACAGAGGTTTCATCGCTTTTTTTATGACGAATATCTTTTGAGCCTGCAGGAACGGTGTAAAAACTTCTATCAATGTGATTTTGAGAATAAAAGTAAATTAGATGACATAGTGTTAATTAAAAATCCTTCAAAAACCCGTCCGTATTGGCCTTTAGGTAGAGATTTGAACTTGAACATTGGAGGTGATGGGAATGTAAGGTCTGTGAAGCTAAAAAGGGAGACGGGAGTAACCATACTCAATCAATTAAACACCTTTACCCTATGGAATTATCCCTTACACACAACGGTTCAACTAGGGATGCAAAGTTCACTCTTCGGCTGCATCAGACATTAAGGATTTTGATAGGCGCAGAAGTAAAAGGTCCTGCACAAAAAAGAAGCAAAAGAACCCAAATGACCCTTATATTTGGTATTAGCTTGCTGGAAATAAATTGAATATTTTTGTTACATTTTGCTATTTTTTTTCTGAAATTAGTGATTGTGAAGATTTACTTCTCTATAAAAAAACCTTTTAGCATAACTTTTTGACTGTCAAATTTTATTTCCCTCCCCCTTGTTTTCTACATTTTGCCTTGGGGAATTGTGAAGGTGCAAAGATTTTTTTTCTCACCTTGTAATTTTTTTGTTGTATTGTGAACTTACTTTGAGAAATTGCGTGTTTAAAAATTAATTGGTTTGTGAAATTGTAAAATGATTATGGGGTCAACATTGAACTGATTTGTCAAAAATTATGTGAGGTCTCTAGAGCAAAATATGAACTTAAGATGCAGTGTTGTTACCATTTCTAAAGACAGTGTGAATGGAATTATCAGGATATTTACATTTTGTGGGTGAACAGAACTTTGCATTATAGTTTTGTATGTATATAAAGTTGAACGGATAAATATCACCTTGTATGTGACTACAGGAGCAAATGGATTGATTTACCCACGGCCCTAACCGTTTGTTTGAACACTCCGACTTGAAAACATTTTTTTTATCGGTGTAAAAGATAATCATATTTTTTCCTGATTACATGTCTCAGTCTGGATGCTTTTAAGAGGCATAAAAATTAGATATTATACTCTGCAATGCCATCCTTTTCATTTTTTTTCCTAATATTGTTAACCAAAAATTGAGTTTTCATCCTGTGACTAAGAGGATGTTTACAAATCGAAATTGATTGGGTCGACTTGTACTGTATTTGGAACTGATATTGGACACGACGAATTCTTCGACTTTCCCGCTTCTGGTGTGATGGGAGAATGTTGGAGTTATTTTATTCTAATGAGAACATCTTTTTGGAGGGGACTTTTATGATTGTCACCGCCGAAAGAAAATGATGTAATTTTTTGGAACTGACACCGTCTGCTGAGAGGATGACCCTTTTTGACTGAAACCACGGAGCAGAGAAGACGTCATTTTTGTAGTCCTGTGAATTTTTGCAGGATGTGCTGGTTTTTAAAACCTTGCTGTTCCCTACAGTTAGGGGAAATAGTGAATAGGGAGTAAATCGATCAGAGAATTTTGCTAATGTACTGGACTTCTCTTAGCGAAATATGTTGTTGCCTGTATCTGTGAATTTATGCTGTATCGAATTTGACTACGATGTGTCAACAGAATTACCCAGCTGAGCTGTATTCTTCTTCGTCAAATATGCTGTTGCCTATATCAGAGTATTTGTGTTGTCTTGACTCAGACTATGAGGTGTACAATTGAATTTGCTGTCCTACACAAGAGCTGAAAGAATTGCCGACTGAACCCTCATCTGCCTGCATTATTAACTGTGTTCTTGACGGAAAAGTGAACAGGTTTTCTCAAGAGATAATTTTCGCCTAGGAAACTCTTCCAAATCTTTTTTTCCATTCATACAACACCCTTTTTTGAGTTGTAAGTACCAGCACCTTTGTTTGTTGAAGATGTTGTGAATCTATATTTCTTTTTTATTGCTTATTTACAGAAGTATAGCGAATTTAATAAAACGAAGGTAGGCAACAATACAGCAAGTGATTTTAGTCCTTTCTTCAGACCTCGAAACTTGGGTGGGTTCTTCGCACGCTTTTTTCACCGTGAGAATAACAAAACACACAGCTGCTACCCTATAAACTTGAATGGCCAAACAAGAAAAATATAAGGTGAACGACTACTCACGTTTAAATCAAAAAAAGAAGAAAAACCGCTCCGAGAAGGCTCGTTGGGCATGCGTCACGAGACTCTCGCACCCTTACGTTTTTCCGGCGAGATTCCCTCCGAGCATAAACACAGAAAACATAACAGTTCCTTGTAATTCTTGAGTGACCCAGTGTTTTTTTTTTCAAAACAATTTGTATCATTGTTACTTGATTCAGTTTTTTTTCTTCAAAACTTTGTAACTCCTTTTTATTTGTTTTTATTTACTTGGTAATAAATAGTTCTTACTTGAACGCACGAGGCACGTTTGTCTTTTTATTTTTTCCTTCCCTTTTTTTAAGTACTGTTTTATTTTCCGTGAAAGGATTCGTTTTTTGTTTTTTTTATAAAATATTAACCTTTTAAAGGTTCTTCCACTTTATTTTCCTATAATATACAGCCACACAACCTGTTGCCTTTTTGTATTTTGATCAATCCATGAAGATATATGAATGTTCGAGGTAGCTTTCTTTGATTTTCTCAAATTTCTCCTGTAATTTAAGAAGGGGTGTGTTTTCAGTTATCGTAAATCTGACCCCTGTTAGTCTGTCACTTGATACCGGTGTAGAGAAGAGGAAAATCTCGTACTTTGGTTTGGCGCGCTATTTAATTCAACACTGAATTTCACCCAATCAGGATGACTTATCCCATTCAGCCCGGACCTTCATTTCCGGCTAGCAAAACGGGTGAGCGGCCAAATCCACTCTCTTCAGCTTGAGACGGCGACCAGAACAGACGTGCCTCTGGTCGTCCCTGCTTAGCGATGCTTTTTAGCTAAACAAGCCACCCAGTGTGGACATCTCACTGTGGCTTTAACACTAGCAGCAGCAACATGGACACTCAACGAGGGAACCATCTAATTTATGGATTCTTTACGAGGAATCCCAGTTGAACATAAATTAGAAACATTCAGCATGCCTTCCACAGGCACCACTTCTTGTCACCCCAAAAATTGACTATGTCGATCCGAGCGTCACTCCGCTCTCGACACATAAAACTACACGGTGACTTTGAATACTTCCCTCACACGTCCAACAACACGCTGCCATCTCAACATCTCGCTAAGCCATTTCGTCTCAAACATCCAACAAGCCTAAACACCACGAGTCTTGCAGCACCAAGAACAAACCATATTCAAAGCTGCAAATAAAAAACATTCGTTGTTGTGTTGTTAAAACAAAGTTTCGTAATTCATTTGTGTGCCTAAAAACAATAGTGTTATCCTCAAAACCGCTATACCGGAAAAGAAAAAAAATCTTTGAACTCTTTTTGTAAAAATTTGTGTAACAAACAGTTTCACGTGAGAAAAAAAGGAATCCGCCATTTTGGAAAAAATCTTTTTATAGAATTCCCCTTAGACTGAATTAAAGGAAACTCGAACCTTTAAAGACCAAAGACAATTTCTTCAACACAATGAATAAATTTACAGAAATAAAAGGAGTCAAAACTTTGCTCGAATCCCGAGATAATCAAGAAGGAGAAATCAATTTAATAATAGAAATGATGGAACAACCAAACAGAACCATGGAGAAAGATGCATTCGACCAAAAAGTTGCTATAGTGCGAGACTTGCAGAAGGAGATAAGAGCTTTAAATGATAAAATTAAAAGTTTATTTATGAAAGCAAACTTAGACCTAACAGGAAGCGATTTTATAGCGAATCAAAAAAATCAAATTTCCTTGCGAGCAGAGACTAACAACCGCATCGGGGTAATTAAAGATTTAATCTGTAGTACCACCTACCCAACTAGAAATTGTTATGGTTATGCCTTTCGTAAATTGAGTTTATAAAGAGTAACTGCGAGTTCTTTGCCGAGAAAAGAAACAAGTGGACACTCTCTGACAACAGATAACGAACTAACTTTTCAAAAGATGTGTGTGAGTGTGTGTGTGTGTTAGTGAACGGTGCTGACGATCAGAAGTGGGTCAGCTTTATTTATGATATCACAACAGAAATGAAGCTGTCATCATTCCTGAGATTGCTAGCCCTAAACTCCAGTGTGCCACCTTTAGCGGAATAAACCCATCAAAATTTGAGTATAAAATTTTTTGGCTCAATTCGAGAATTGCACTGGAACAGTAAAGTGCCAAAAATACAAATTAGTCTGAGAAGCTACTTCACTGATTATGCCTTGCAATTATTATCTCATCTTTCCCTTAAGGGATAAAATTATAACATAGCCATAAGTATGCTAAATAAAGAATTTTTGAATATTCCGTT
Organism: Sepioteuthis lessoniana; assembly: GCA_963585895.1. Lineage (NCBI taxonomy): Eukaryota > Metazoa > Mollusca > Cephalopoda > Myopsida > Loliginidae > Sepioteuthis > Sepioteuthis lessoniana. The sequence goes on along the minus strand of OY757906.1, from coordinate 60,652,542 downwards.
CATAATAAGTGAAATATTTAAAGAAATCTAGAACACTTCGCAGAAACATGACCATGAATTTTTGTCAGTGAAACGCTACTTTGCAGAAGTCCAAACCGATTTGTTTGAGTTGAAGACCTCTTGTGGACTGGATTTCTTCGAAAAAAAACCCTCCCGGGTTTATGTCAGTTAGCCACATTGTATTGGATAAACTTCCAGTGAGTGTAAGAAGGGAAATCAGTTACAGAGTTGGTAATAACTACCCTTCATTAAAACAAATTTTTGAAAATTACAACGACGCTATTGATACATTGACAATAGCTAAAAAAAAAAAGCTCAATACATAACACAGAACAGATCCTACGGAAAAGAACAGGCTACTACACCAAATTTCAGATACCACAAAAAGGATAAGGCAGCTTTACAGAATTTTGCCACTTCCACACAAGAACTGCAATGTAAGTTATGCGACGCACGTGGCTATAATATGAGAAGGTGTGACAAGTTCACTACATACACTGCAAGAGTACAGTGGTGACTAAAACTGAGTCTGTGCATACATTGTAGTAGCAGAAGATATAAATCCGAAAAGTGCTTTGGAATTCAAAATAAATTAAGGTACGCCCGTAAACACTGCTCCTCAAGGTCTCATCCTCCCCATGCAAGAATAAGTTGAAGGGAATTTCTTTATTTTCCAACGTGTGGGCTAATGGAGGACGTGGGAGTTGCCGATAACCTGAATCAGATTGTTCCACAAAGCAAGAAAAATCCCAGTTAATTGTCAACTAGACACGGGTAGCCAACGGTCCTACTTATCGAAGGATATACTCAGGACATTGAAGTCTCATGACAAAATTTCTAACCCAGTTGACTTTCAAATGAAAACTTATTTGGGCACGTCCACCAAACCACTGGAACAAGTAGTGAAAGTCTGCTTGGGGGGAAAGGACTACATTCATAAGTCGATTCTTCTGCACGATGAGGTTGACATCCAATTCGAATTTGACCACCTTAGTGCTATCACTAGCAATTTAATAAAATTAAGCCACAAAATGACATTCTGCAAAGAAGAGGAAAGCGGCTAAGTAAAAATATAGGGAATATTAGGAGTAGATATTCTCCAATATATGAAACAAGCCAGAATCGTCAAATACATGAACGATTCTGACATCGAGCGGAATTTCTCCTTTCGGAGACGTAAAGAATTTTTTGTATGAAGATCAAGTTTTGTCCACTGAAAATAAACCTGGTAGAGCTACAAATAACTATCACACCATTATCTCCAAGAATGCCGCTTGTCAGGAACAAATGTTGGAAGATATATTAAACCTCAAGCCAATAAACCCGGAGATGTTTTCTGATATCTTTGAATTCTCCAACGTAGAAAGGAAACTGGAGAGAATGTTCGCTGCTGAGACAGCAGTTTCCTCCCTTGAGGAAGATCATATCTGCGAATATGAAAAAAAAAACAGAATCAAGGAATCTGAGGAATCTATCGAGTTCAGAAATAATGCCTACTGTCACGTGGTGTCCCACTGAGACGATAGAAATAAGATTACTACTATCCTCGTGTTTGAATTGGCAAGCCATCAGAGAATGACCGTTAAGACATGATAGTAATGTGGGTCAAGCTATCTGTACTCAGTAACCTGACTTGGGGGACATCTAGTAGCCCTAAGAAATCGCCCGACCAGGGGGGAAGAGAGAAGCCAAGTGATTGGCTGGGATCATAAAACGGAAGTGGGGACTCCTTCCCGTCAGCGGAAATAGATAATAAGAAAATCAGTTGTTGGACAGGGTTCGTGGCGGACGGAACTAAAGCCAAGAACTTCGGGTAAAAGAAGACAAGAAAATATCTCGGACACGAAGGAGCCATGCCTTCATGCCAGAACTAAAAATAAGATAAAGTCTGTCAGTCCGTAAAAGAAGAAATATTCTCCACAGGAATCCATCGAAATAAGATAAGTAAACTTTGGGACTGTTTCTCCCTATACCCAATTATATATATCCTCTCTCTCTCTCTCTCTCAAGTTGAAGAAAGACTGAAAACGAAAGAAAAGAAAAGAAGAAAGACATTTATGTTCATGAACTATTCATTTATGATATATTTGACATGTTGAAGTTGTATATCTATGTGTAGTAAAAGATTGATATATTTTAATGTTCCCACGTGCTCGAAGTTGTTATTTGTGGCGTCTACTACGAATTTATTTCATGTTTCTTTTCCAGCTTAATGTCGCCTTATGTTATGCTCGCTTAAAATTGTCCCATTAATTCCTTTAAAATATCACACGGGAAACCGGAATTGCCGACTACTATAATTAATATTATTATGTCTAAACCTAGAGGTCCATATCTTCCATTGTTCTAGGGGTGGAAGACTAGTGGCCTTGGTGGGTGTGTATAGTGTGAAATTTGGAAATCCCTTGCCAGCGGCGGTCAGTCTAGCCATATATTAATCCCCCACATAATATGCCAGTTCCTATATGCCTGAGGAAAAACTCTGAACGAGGACTTATTCTACAAGGGATCAAGTGCCAGTCTGCCCCGTCTTCACACGTGCGAAAATAAAGTCCCGTTTTGGGATTCTAGTAAATTTTTTCGCGTCACACTACTAAGTGGATTTGCCCTGGCTCAAAGACAAGATCAAAGAAGTATCTTTCAATTATTGAGTGGCGCGGAAAGTACTGGACAGAATTATGCACTCACTGGATAGTAAAACATTGGATGGCATGACAACAGAGTTCGCTCAGCTCGGATTAAAAGAAGAGATAGCATAACTGACAATCATAGCCTCAAATACCTTCACTCACTTGAACTTTCTCTCACACAAAGATATTTTCCGGACAACCCAGCTGAAGAAGAAGAAGAAAACACATTATCTCACCCGAAAAATCTTCAAACAAAAGCTCCAGAGAGAATAACCAATAATCGATCTAAGAGAATAAAGAGATCCAGATCCAATCCTCTGTATATCTATTATTAAACATGCACATGCGCGTTGCAGAATGGCCAGAATAAAGCCAGAAGCATTAAGCAAGTCGGCCTGCACAAGTTTCAATTAAACGAATCAACAAATTAATTTTCCACGTCACCTCACTTGCATATCAGAATGCTTAAATGTTAAAAAGACCACCATCACCACTCTATACATATTATATCAACAATACACAATGTACCGTTGCGTGTTTTTTCTCAGTGGGAGAGTAAACCAAATAACACATGAAACCTCACATTTACTGCCCCTCAAATATCACCTGATAAGAACTTGTGTAATTGGTCAAGAGCTATTGTCGCGAACCACCAGAGCATACAAGACATACGACAATAGGTTCTGTTTTGGGGTACAAATAAAAAATAGAGAAATATCGTTCTCTTACATACGCTGCAGATCGTCCAAGTAAGACGTTAACACGCCAGCGACTTATAAGGGCCGATGACCACGTAAAGCAATATATATTTAACAACCTAAGCGACAAAATAAATTCGCTGGCATATCATTTTGCAACCAATTAAGTTCACTTCACAATTTCTTAATAACTCTCGCTCTACATTAATTTTTACATTTTGCTTTTTGTATTACGCTTGTACTTGATATTGTTGAGAATACATCGTTTCGTTGAAGTGTCGTGTTTTGTTGAAGAGTCGTGTTTTGTTGAAGTGCCGTATCCTGTTTTACTTGCTACTACCTTTTATGCTTATTTTGTCCGTCTAATTGCTACAGTTTTAAATGTAGGACGAATGATAGGTTTTTGTCAAAAGTATTTGTACTGATCCACCAAATGGACCCCTGTCCCCTCCAAAATCGTGTAACGCGATAGATTTGATCCCTATCGTTTATCTTTCTTGCAGCTCTTGCGTTTCAAAACACTTTCAAGACTTATCTCCGGTTTCATTCCCTTATTGAAAAAATGAAACTAGGGTTCTACCGCCCCCAGTCGCTATCTTAACTCTTTTTGATAAGCCCGATTTTGAGCATCGTCGTTTCCAAGAGCTAAATAACCTATTAACGAAACCTGACTTTGTTCCGGAGTTTTAATTATCGAAAGGTGCTTAGCTTAGACAATGCATGCATTTACCCTGTCGTGACCCGCCTAAAAACGTAAACAAACCGGATCACTCAAACCTTAAACATTACATCCGGCTTCGACTGGATGTAAAATCTAATATAACGCTGACTTGCCGTTATAACTAAAAGAAAAAAGAAATAAATGACATTTACATCTTTAATAGGGCTCCTCTGTCAAAAGTAACTCAATCAAAATAAAGTGGATTATCTTCTGAAGCCTATCCCTGGCTAAAGAAGAACTTTATTTCCACTCCTATTTTTTAGAATTGAACTTTATGCTTAGGCAGCCCTGTTACTCTATCCCTGCTCCTGCTTGATATCAATAAGCCCTTTTTAACGGTTGGCGGCACGCTTTTTACGGCGAAGCTCTCAAGGCTGAATCTTACATCTCGTGGTCACATGCACCTTACTTCCAAGGCTGAATCTTACATCTCGTGGTCACATACACCTTACCTCCAAGGCTGAATCCCACATCTCTTGGTCGCTTTCGCCTTACTTCCAAGGCTGAGTCCTACATCTCGTTGTCGCATTCGCCTTATATCACCTAGATATGCCAAAAGGTCCTTTTAAGGACCATTAGAGGTCTCCCTCTGTGGGTTGGAGTCTCTCTGACGGACCTTACGGACTCGTCGAAGCAGACGGCCCGGTGGCACACACGAAGAGGACTCTAAGACCATCTGGTTTTAACCATTCGGTCGGTTCCGTTGTCCGTTCGTCCGCTTAGCTGCGCAGCGCTAAAGCATGGGTTAGCTTTAGCTATCGGTCCCCTGTCTACGCAGCGCTAAGATACTGCAAATCTTAGCCACGGCTTCCTGGTTCGTTTTGCTCGATACGTTAGCACCGCTGCGCGGCGCTAAAGCACGGGTTAGCTTTAGCAGTCGGTTTTGTTGTCCGTTTGCACGGCTGCGCTGCGCTAAAGCACGGGTTAGCTTTAGCTGTCGGTTACCTTGTCCGTTTGCACGGCTGCGCAGCGCTAAAGCACGGGGTTAGCTTTAGCTGTCGGTTCCCTCGTCCGTTCAAGTGCCTTAGCATAGCAAAAGCACGACCATTTTGGTACTATCAACTTCGACTTCGACCAACACCAGCTACTCGCTTCGAACATCTAGCTGTTTCTCTTCGAGTTCGACCAACACCAGCTACTCGCTTCGATCATCTAGCTGCCGCTCTTCGACTTTGACCATACCAGCTACCGATACCAACCATCTAGCTGAAGACACCATCAGCTATCACGAACTTTACATACACTCTTGTAAACACGACAAATAAATTGTCACATTTGTTATATTGTTACTTCGCCTTTGTTTCCTTCATTATCTTTTGGCTGTCATTACTCGCACGCTAAACCTCATAAATCATTTGCGGGGTCGACGTGCTTATCGGCTCCGCAACAACCCAAAACAGACACATGTCATTGGAAACGGTACAGTAAAATGAAGACGATCTTGAAAATTGAGCGAACTTACGAAGACTACGCTAACATCCGGGACTGCAGACCCCGAAAACGTCAGCGTATATACGGCAGTGTATATTCAGTCCTAAACGGAGTTACAACTCTTCTGCAAAGAGGAAGTAAAACCACGTCATAGAAATTGATCGGTTAACAATTGTTGTTTGCGGTTTTTATTTGAGAAATTTGTTGCGAATTTTCGGCAAATATGTTTGTTATAGTGTGGAGTTTAAAGGTTTTTAGGTAGTCAGGCGCTAAGGGCAAGACTGTGTTGCCGTAAGATATCTGACTCCATATTTTGGTTATATTATTTTACCCCACGTTGACTGGCTGGCGCAATGCCTTGCCCAAAGAAGGTCCAAAAGAAATATACAAAAAGAAAAGATAGAAACAGACAAGAGACGAAAACATTTCTTCCATACTTTCCTTTATTTACTTGGTGAATGGACTAACCAACGCTACGTCCCAAGACGCAGAGTGGTGCCCAAAAACACCAGACAGTAAAATCGGTGTTGTCGGTTCGACGTCACTACCCGAAAAAGAGGTCGGTTCACAGAAAACCTGAGTATTTATCTCTCTTCACCGGCTCCAAATTCGCCACTCCAAAATCCTTCTAATTTTGGTGCGACCGCTTCCCATTGACTACTTTACATTTTATTATTTTTCTTTTTTCTGATTTTAACCGGATGGATGCGTGGAGCCTTATGCGTGGCGACGCGTTTATACATTTTGTATCTGGCAGCTGACGAGTCAATATCCGGTTGGGAGTTTTACTGTTAATTCCTAAATCCCCACAATAGCCCTTTTATCAGTTGTGCTATAATTTATTGTGATGTCTTATTGGTATGGGTTGATGTTTACCAGATATTTTTCTGATCATTTCCTAAATTGTTTTTGCTTTGGACGAAGAGTTAAGTCTGCTGACATATTCTTGCCACTTTGTTTTTTCCTCTTCAACTGATTTTCAAGCCTTTGCTCAAAATAATTTGTAGTTGATTTGACTGGTGGTAGTTTGTTCTTTAGTCAGTTTTTTATAATGCTTTTCGATGTCTAATTTCTTCTTTACATTTATCATTGGACTAAAGTTTGTTTTGTTTGTTTGGAGCTAAATTTTAGGGGATGCATTCTTTAGCTATGACCATAACGGTTTCAGTGGATTTTTCTGTTGTGTCTCCGTTCTTTCGTGTCAGTTCACCGTTACATGAGTTTTCGAACTTTTCACAGTTTACTTACTTCAGCTTCCACATAGAAAGATGTTTTCTGATCACTTCATTATTTTCAACTATGACAGGGAAGTGGTCACTGCTACACGTATCCTCATGTACGTTCCAGGTCAAATCTAAATAGATTATTGGATCACAGATTGTTAGACTAATTGCTGATAGGTCTCCATTTGCTACATTAATGTGTGTTGGTATTTTTTGAAGAAGATATAATTTGTTGTCGGTAATAATTTTTCTGTGGCTGTACCTTTTCTATTCGTTTCCTTACATCTTCAAATGATATTACGAAGTCCCCTTGGAGAATGAAGAGTTTGGGTAATTGACTTATTAAGTTTTCCAGTTTGTCTTAGTCTATCTTCTCATGCAGTTGGACATACAAAGAACATACACTAATTGTTTTGTGTTGTGTAGCTTTCACAGCAATTACCTGTAGTTGAGTCTTTATGTTTACTCTGGGCTATATCCTTTTTTATTAGCGCGGATATCCCCCAGAAGCCCTGCGTGATGTGTTATGGACGTGGTTATATGAGGCTAAATTGTAAGGGTGGTCAACACCTTCAAGTATTTAACATTCGACGAAAAGACCGAAAAGCATATATCATTAATAATATTTATTTTAAATCGACCGAAGTACAAGAAAGCTCAGTGTCATAGTGGGTCGATAACGTGCGCTGCTTGAGTGATGGAGTAAATGAGTTCGTAAGGCCGAAGAGAAGATTTATCCGAAACGAGAACGAGAAAGAGAAGGAATGAGAGCGTCCACATTGAAGTAGTTCCTATTTCATTTTTGTTGTTATCAGTTACTAAAGTTAATTCGCTCGTTTTCAAATGTTAGCCTACTGACGGCTGCTAACTGAACTGATATTCCTGGCAGCTGGAAATTACATGGCTAATCATGACTGCTAGTCTTGCTGTGAAGAAAATGTCCCTGGTTTTTGAGTCAAAGAGTGTCGTAGACTGTGGGCCCTCGGCTGTTGAATGCCGAATCTCGACAGTATTTATCGTGTGCCCCACGTACGCGCGAGTATGGCACAAGGCCTTTTTAATGTGGGTACCAGACGCTGGGCTATAGCCAAGACACGTCCGGTGGCTCTAAAAATGCTTCGGACCCCATCGACATTCGCCTAAAAAAGGGTTTCTAAGGTGCAAAGCATTAAACCCAGCTCCTCCAGTGACGGTTAGAGCCTGGGAGAGGTCCCTCTGAGGCTCGAGGAATATGTCAGTGTCGGGCGTGAATGATAGGCTTTCCTAGCACCAACGTCAGGCAGCCTCAACCGAACAACCGTCGTCAGAGACAAGACACACCCGACCAGATCCGTGCTGCCGAGTCACGGCCAGCCGAAGTGTGTATCTGGCCGTAACCGCTACTACCTGTATTTATACAATCAATGAGTCGAGGAATGAATCCGCCACAATGACGCCAGAGACGGGCTCTGACAGATTGACGCCGTGAAAAGAGCTGGCGTGAACCTGATTGGTCAGAAAATGAATTGGAACGTTACGTGACACACTGATAACTATTAATACATCGGTGTGTTCTATAAAGGTTTGGCCACTTACTGTTTGTGGGTGCGTTCGAAACCGAGTTAAACTGAGATTATGTTATTTGGTCATTACAATTGTATAGTTGATCATTTTTTATATTCAGGTTTTCTCTTTTTTTTTTCTTTTTTTTTTTTTTTGAGAATGTTTCTTGGACACAGATGACGGCGGGATCTATGGTTTTCATTAGCAATAATAATTCGTTGTAATTTTGTTTCATTCCTCTGTAGTTCCATTGATTTATTCTGTATCCTATATTTAGTTTTTGTTTGGATTTCTTATACTTTTCAAATTCCTCGAATTTTTTACCCTCTTTTTTTTTTCTTTTTTTTTTTTGGTTTGTGTTTGTAGTTTTTTGATTAGTTGGTCTTTTAATTTGGGAGTTGCTTCCTTTGAGTTATTATATCCAGTGTGATTTATTTCGAAATTTGATGGTCAGATGAGTGATCTTTGTGATTTAGTTTTGAAGACATTTTAGTTAGAAATTTACGGTTATCTATAGATATTATTTATGTAATGGGATGCGTGTTTGTTGGAGTTTTTTTCTTCTAATTTTTTGTTTTGTTTTATAGTTTTAGGCTGAATATATATATGTATTTTTTTTTTTTTTTTGCTGCTCCAGAAACTTTCGTGAATCGTATGGATCTAGTTGGACTAGTTCTTCAACGAGAGCTTTGTATTTGTCTAGTATTTTGTTCTTGTTGATTGGGGGATTGATTGCGCGGTCTATTGGCTAACGTGCTGGACTGCGACATCGTAGTAAGCTAGTTTGAACTCCAGTCACGCTATTACGTTTCCTTTCGGACTAATACTGTTGGGAAAGGTATGAACCCTCTTATCCTCCCAACTATGGGTTAAATAGTACCACTACTTTTCTTTTACAAAGATGGATTTGCCATCAAATAACCCACGAAGGCTGATATGTTATTAAATAAAGAAACCAAACTAAATATTGATTGGCCTTGCCCTCTGTGCTACAAGGGCATGAGAGTTTTCTTTCATGTATGATTTGTTTATTTTTCTACTTTCAAAAAACGTTATACTCTTTCTTAACTTCACCGCCATGATTTACCACTTCCTCTCTCTCTCTCTCTCTCTCTCTCTCTCTCTCTCTCTCTCTCTCTCTCTCTCTCTCTCTCTCTCTCTTTTGTATATTTCACAAGAATATGGCAGTTTGAGCTCATGGTTTCGTTGGGGCAATCTTTTTCAGTGTGATCTGGGTCTCTTTGGGCGAGGTGATGTACTGTTCTACCCTTTTGAGACAATATCTGATTTTCACTTCTTTGGGTATCGTTGGTTTGCTGAATGTTAAAATGTATGTTTTTGTTTGTATTTCTTCTCCACTCCTTCTAATGGTTATCCGTGACCTCTTGCTTTTATTTTATTTCCTCTGGTGTAGCAAAGGGACAACTCCCTCCTATCAAGAAAGGGGACAGTTTAAATAATGTCCTCTAGTAACTCCATTACTTTATATCTTGGAAATTCAGTTTGAGTTTTTCATCCACTGGATCAGATTCGACGAGGCTTTTGGGGGGGGCTTTATAAGTGGGAGGGGTTTTTAGTCATATGTGCTATTTGTTTTTTCTCTGGTCCTGTATTTCACCACCCACCAGAGTGTCCAACTTCTGTTGGGAATTTACGAAGGGGAAAACCCATTCGTTTTGGTTGAGATGGAGATAAATTTACCAGTTTACATCATTTTGGGAGTTAGATTTCAAGCCTCAGCCAATTTCGGGCTTTCTGTTCATATCCCTCAGTGCCCTTAAATTTAACAGTTGTCAAGATCTTGTTTCACTTGAGGCACCAGTAAAAAACGGTGTTTGCCACAAGAGCAATAAATCTTTAGAATACATTCACAGCAATCATATATATGCTAGAACTTGACATGTCCAACTGATTGATCAGATTGGGCCTCTCCAACTACCTGTCTTGCCCAGTAAAGGCCAATGGAGTGTTGCAAGTCATACAACCACTTTGGTTGCCAGAACACAGACTGCTCAGCTACCTGGAACCCTTCCTCAAGCATTACAGGTTGCCACCCATGGACAACAGGTGGCCTCATGGAGAAATGTAGTCAGCATATTCTAGAGCCCAAGTCAACAGGGCAAATATAATTTGGATTCCATTCTTTCAACTGTTCTTCCTATTTAATTTAAAGGTTAAAATCCAATTATTGAGCGGTCTTCCTGGTTACTATCCTTCCAATTATTCAATAAATCTTCTTAGAATTTTTCCAAATTATTCTACTATTAACAGTCACATCAAATCACCATTTCACTACCAATTCAAGGGTGTGGTGCATGCTACCTAACACATTCATATAAAGTAACACCTTCACCAGGGCTAACACTCCATTATAGTCCTATACTTTGTACCAAAACTAGGCTAAGCTTAGTAAATACCTAATTTTTCCTGTTCATATTCTTAACATGTAAAATTACAGAGAGCTTTAACACAAACTATTATAGTAATCAACATTTGATATGTGACTTTATTTTCTATCTCCTGAAAACTATTATAAATTTATCAATTCCTTAGCTTAGTTTAAGGACAATGCTTTTGGGAAAACTTAAAACACTAATGTTTTCTCCCGGTAGTCATTACTATTGATATATATTAAGACAAAATTCATCATTACTAGTATGACATGATGTTGACTGAGAAAAAACAAACAAGTGATCAATTGAGCAAAATCATAAAACCATAACTAACTACCTTGGCAATAACAAGAAAAAGCAATCACCTCTATAATCAACCATGATATCATCTAATCAATAAAAAATTTACTGAAGTATACTCATAGTAAACTCACTTTAATAGAACTAGATTAATTTGGGAAATAGACTTGGCAATAATTTTGAATAGGATTTTTAAATTGTTCATCATCAAAATTTGACTAATAGTAATAAAAAGAAAAAAAGACCAAATCTTGGTTCAATGACTTAATTTGTTGATGTTTTATTCATTAAGTTTTTCACAGTCTATTTCTGTGAGAATTACTCTCAGAAAACTGTGGAACATAATACAACTTGAAATTATAGAAGATTATAATACTTAGTAAATGAAATAAAAGTACAAATAGCCATCCAAAAAAGTGATGGTTTAGCTGATCCAAATAGTTGTGTCAAAATAAAACCAGTATATTTACAAATAATTCATTTAACATCATATTGGGATTCATTTAAACATCATATTGATGAATAAGTTGGTAAAACTTCCTTTTTGTCATCATGTATTAAAAAAATGTGTATAGATTTTGCCGAGAATACAACACAATATCTTGTTGAACATTATTTTGCTTTTCAGCATAATAATCCAACTGGTGCATTCTTGAAATTTCCACAGGTGTATGTCATATCAAATAATCTACAGATAATTTTAAATGAAATAGTAAAAAACTGTTCAGCTTGTGAAGAGATCAGCATTGGCTCAGAAGTGAGGTATTTAGGGAAACTGTTGACAACAGAGGAATAATAATGAACTCAATCCCAAATATAGATTCTGAAATGAATAAGAATAATATTCCAAGGATGAAAATAAACGGTTCTATTTATAACTTCAATCATTTATCAGGAGATGGCTGAAAAGTGCAATAGCAGAAAAAATAATGTGAAAAGGAAACTGTCAAAGACAAGAATATTATCTCAAAAGAATTATTGAATGATAACAATACTTCCTATCTTAAATGTCAAACAAAACATTCTCAGCAAATACGTATACAAGCATATTTGAAGATAAGTCTATAACCAAATATAAACAAAAATCCAGAAAAATAGCATTCCTTTTTTTATTTTATATTTTAATTAGTAAATCTCCTTATAAAATACAAGAGCCCATCAAGCACTATACTATTGCATACATATGGCACTATGATACTTTTATTTAATATAGCTAACTTGAAAAATTCTTAATTTATATTGTATTTCTTTTATTAGATTATAAATAAGGATCCCAACATGATTCTTATAAACAAAGGACAAAATAACTTTGATTGAAAAATGAAACAAATGAAAGCAATATAAATGTTAAGCAGTGACTTACCTAGAGGTTTATAAAAATCAATCAAACTTTCATGTTCACCAAATACTTTGGGACCTAAAGGAATAGAATTTTATTGCTGAAAATTACACAAACTGAATGTAATTGTAACTGCTACTTTCTTATTTTTATTTTAAAATAAAATTAAAAAATGAATTTTTAATCATAGAATTGTTTTCAACAATTTCATATCTTGCTTTATACAATTTTTAATCAGCAAATATATAAAAAGATGATTTTGTTATTGGTGCTATTAAACTTTTTTGATAACGCTTTAAAAGTGAATATTTTGAAAATTGTTGCATTTTGATATGAGCATATTATGAGCGAAATATATGAAACATGGATTAAGATATGATTCAATAGTAAAATTTACCCGCATTCAAGTTTAATTCTATTTCAGATTTGAAGATAATTCTTTAATTTTTCTGTAAAGTCAACAATGTGATAGTGTAATAAAATTGCTAATATTGTAAGTCAGTGATTATTAATTTTCCATAGATAAAAGGATTTATTATGAAGGATATGAGATGATGTGCAGATAACATGAGAGTATAACACTACTAGATATACTTCTGTTAAAAAATAGGTTAATACAGGTACAGAGAAATAAATCTGAATGGTTAGCTTGTTAAAAAATCTTCTATCATCATGATACAGGAAAATATTGATCATGTTCATGCATAGTTAATGGATAATCTATGACTAACAACTTGATTCAGATACGTTAAAAGTGATGACTTTTATTAAAGAATTCTAAATATTTTAACAAACGATGTACATTTCCATATGTTAGGCATCAGAGTTTCTGACAACAAATCAGAAACACACCAAATTATGTTCAGTAATAACTTATATAATCTTGAACTAGTTTTCTAAAGGGATTTGTATCTACAGATTAACATTGAATCACCACTTTGAGCCAAATTGTTGTCAAAGTTATGAAACTCTTCTTTACTTAGAAAAAACAAGTAGATTCTAATTCCTAGAAAAATTATGAAAGCCATCTTCTGGAATTCAAATGAAAATTGCAGACTGACTAAATTCTAAAAGATTAAATAATAATCACAGGAGAATATTACAATATATTTTTGAAATAGCTCCATGAAAATATTATGTTAAAGCTCATTAAGCATATATTCTAATAAAACTCTACAATTGTTCATATGTCAGTAGTTGCCAAATCTTTCATTCTTTGCCTGCCAATCTAACTTGATAAATCTATTCTTGTTTCAATATATTCCCTAACAATAAAAATATTTTGGCTAGTTTGCTTTATATTTATGTTGTTGATATTAATATATCCTTATACCAAATGCAAATATTACCCAATGTAAACTGCAATTAGAGAGGTTATAATTAATTCATATATGTCAGTTACCTTAGACTGTGTGGACATATTTTGTACACTCTTAAACTATTAGGTTGAAAAGAATATTTTTTCATTTATTCATTGATGATTCTAAGTTATTGTTTGATTATACAAGGCATTGTTATGCACATAACTTAGTGTTTTGATTGTTTATTTTTAATTTTAGTCATATTTAATGTCATGTTGAATAATTTTTAAATTAATATAATCCATTAAAATTATCATAGATGATATTCATTTGAGACATTTGAGAGGGCTTTATGAATTCAGAAAGGGCTCATCAACTTAAGTGATGAGGAATATTTTGCACCGTGTTAAAGAAAATACTAATAAGGGTTTACTCAGTTTTGGTTGTGGAATTTTACTTTCAAGGATTTCCCTCCTAAATGGCCAACTTCAATCAACATTTCAGTTCTTCTAGTAATGAAAAAATTTTTAATTTGACATGAGAAATGGTTCAACATTTTAATTGAACACACTCAACAATCATAACCCACCTTCATGAACTCAATAAAGGGTCAAAACTTGGCCAATTAACACTATATGATCCGGCCAGATTTCAACTTAATCAATGAGTTAATTGTTGTTTGTCATTAAGGATAAGAAATGTGACCAAACCAAACCAAAAGTTAGTCATTAATGATAAATCATGGGTTCTTTACAGTTAGATACAATTATATTCAATATGGTATATGTAAAAATTGTTATAAACCAAGGAAAAGCCTGTGTCTGTACCAAAACCTGAGATAATGCTCAGTGATTGGTAGAATATAAAAGGTGTTATCTATCATAAAGTGTTGAAATGTAATGAAATAGTACATTCAAAGAAATATGATTGTCACTGTTCAGTCAGAAAGTTGAGTCACTTTGGCATAACAATGCAAGACCATACATTGTAAAAGGAACACAGAAAAAAAACTTGGTTTTTAACAGGAAAGTTTTACTTCATGCACCCTACAATCCTGAAGTTACTACATGGGGTTTTCATCTTTTCAGATTTTTATATTATTTTCTTAATAGGAAGTGATACATTAATCAAGAAGAGGTTAAAAAGATATGGAGATATATTTTGCCTTGAAAACCAAAGCAATGATAACATGCCAGATCAATAAGGTTGTATCATCAAAAATGAAGAAAATTATTACCTTGATTGAATTTGTATTTCATCCTTAAATATAATTAATTTATGTATCTCAACAAAATGTGACTGGTATTTTTTACAATCTAATGCATTTAATATTATGGTGAACTTACTTGTTACTATTGTGGCAATTAGGCCACAGAAAATAGTCTTCCACCACATAGTCGCCAGTGAAATGAACCTGGAAAATTGTATGAAAATCACTTTAGATTTGTTCCTTATTATCTTCTTTCACAGTAAAAACAGCCTTTTTCCTTTAATACAATCAATCCAGTGTCTCTCTTTACAATTTTTCAGAAATTATTGGAAAACATATGCTGTGTTGCATTATATTACTCAGCAAAAGGTTGACATTATATGATTAAAAGTCTGTAAACAAGACCTTCAAGAACTTAAATATTCCAGACATTTATAGATTGTTAATGAATTGAATATCAACCTCATTGTATTTCAGGGTTTTAGTTTTGTGGAAAAAGACATCAGCTGTTTTGTAAAGCAATCAACTCATTTAAAATTCAGTTAACATGTAAAAAGATCAAAATGTTAACATTGAATAGTATACTATTGCAAAGTTTTCCCTCTATTTCATAGGTTCTAAGAGATTTCTTGGCTTGATCTACTTTTATTAGAACAGCCAAATATGAAACAGAAATAAGAGTGAAATGTAAAGAAATAGAAATTGATTTATCTTAGATTAGTAAAGAAATAAATTAAAAATTTTCCAACTTGATAGTAATTAATCACTAGTATATCATAGAAATAGCAAAATGTAATTCATTAATGAAATAGGAGAGAAAATGTTTTGTAATAATTTTCTAAATAATGCATTAGGCAACATCTTTTTGTTTCTTTAGTTAAAATCATGCAAATATGTGAGTTATCAATTCAAGAAAAATCTATCAAGTAACTTTTAATCAAGATTTTTAGATATTAATATTTATAAAGAAAATTTCATTCTCATTATGCAAGGGTTATAAAATTTCATTTTCCTGACAATTCTACTGTCATGTTGCTAACAGAAATAAAAATGCTGTCTATTATTGGTATGAAATACGTTTCCTGAATATTGTAAACTTAAGAGGTTGATGTCAAAGATCAATAATTTAGTTAATCTAAACATGATAATTTGTGCCACCCAAGACTCACTTGACTCTTGCACTATGCAAGATCTAAAAACATGCCTTTTTCTTCAGACATAATGAAAGAAGTGTGCTCTCTATCAGATTGTTTAGTGTCATATCCAGGACACTTGGTGGGGGGAGGATCTTACTGCTCTGCAAAGAAGCAGTCAGTGTATTCTACAGCCCCAGCTAACAGAGCAAGCTGATCATGGGTGTAAGAATAAGAACTATACAACTGAGTCACCCAGATAAACTAAATCCAAAATGGTCTGACTTGGAATGTTTAAAAGAGATAGACCCCACTGAAAAATGTCAGATGAAAAACAATTATAATAGAAAACATGGTGCTACAATACTTAAGCCAGTAAAAATTGATCATCAGTTTTGAATAAAAACTTACCAATAGAAATCATGAAACAGTACAGAGATCATCACTGCAGTGGATTATGAAAACTGGAGATACAGGATACAAACAAGCTTTAGAAATATCTGTCAAAATTGGAAACACATTCTGTATGTTAGTAATAAAGAAGGGTCCCAAACAAGAAGGAATTTTCCACCAGCTGAGCTCCAATTTTAAGATATTATCTTAAGAAGGAAACTGAAACTCTTAACACAAAATACTTGCACATAAATGGCACGAATGGTTAGAAATCATAAGATGCTAAGTGATCAATATGTAACATATACAGATGCATGCAGCAACAAAATCAACAATAATGATGAACGAACACACTTCTTTAGGAAAATATACCTCTCGCTTTATTCAAAAGGGTTGCGAAAGGCTTATGAAAGGGTTATGTGTGAGAGGTGAGTTGGAGACTGAACAAACTGCAACATATTGACCCCAAATTCCTCTGTCTTTAGCAGCACTTCTTTCTCATTCTGCTGGATTGCTCAATCTGGGGTCATGAGGGCCCATAGCCCTCTGCTGGATGCTGGTTCTCTCTACAGCATCTTATCTCCAATTCAACTAACTCCAACTTACTGAACCTGTCACAACGGGTTATATCATTGTTTGACACCCACCTGCTTCCTGTGAGCATCGCATTTGCAACCAATTCAACCCGTCCACGGTCAAGGCTATATCTTGATGTCTTCAACCGGATGCGCCTGTTTCTCAATTGACAGCTGGGCCGAAGGTCAATATGTTACAGATAAACTCAAATACCAAAGTCACTTTGTACATAAACAAAAAAAAAGAGAAAAGAAGTGATTAAACTTGATCAATAACTTTAATTAAAAGACTCACCAGTCTATTTACTATATGGAAAAAGGGTAAATAGGAATTGATGACATCAGATAAGGAAATGTGTCATAGACAGTAATTGATGATAATAACTGATGGGTCATTGGCCTAATGAGTAGAGTGTTCACCAATGGTTCAGGAGTCATACCAAAGACTCAGGAGTCATACCAAAGACTCAAAAAATGGTACTTGAGGCTGCCTTGCTTAACATTCATCATTAAAAAGGTACGGATCAAGGGTAAAGTGGAGCAATCCAGGGAATGGAGTAGCACCCTCTCCTACACCTTGGTGTAATAGCTATTGAAAAGGGCGCCTTCGAGTCACCCTTGACTAAGATTGCCAACTTTTATATCAGAGTATCAAACAGTTGAGCCCCTGTTGTTGTTGTTGTATATAGCCTCATTTTGAAGTTCAGTTTAATTAACTGTTTGAACATGATACACACATGTCTTTTAGTTGCCCCTATCACAAATGTTATAAACTAGCACAAATTGTTATAAAACATACAGGACTGTCAGTGTTTGAAATTAATCTTCTCTTTAGGAGGTGCATCAAATTACAATTGATTCAGAGAGTTCATAATGTCCAGAAATCACTTTTGTTCCATGGGGTTGCCTCCAGTAAGATGACTCCTTATATCTACCTGGCAATGTTCAATTTGAACTATATAATGGGGTTATTAGCAGGACTATTTTTTTTTTTTGCCTTGAAATCACTAATTAACTTGAATCACTTTGGATATTGATACTACTTTAAGCTCTGCAGGCCTATGTTATGATCTGCAACAAACACTACTCCTCACAAGATATTCTTCCTTCTTTTTCAATGGGGATCAGTGGGATGAACCACTGTCTATTCATTCTCAATGAAAGTTGTGTTTCTCAGCACAAGTGGTGTAAATGTTATATAGCATATTATTCAATTATTTCCCTTAGTTAATATTCAATCGAAGTCATGAAAATAATCCATCACAGGTACAAGCTCTGGTTTTCATCATTTGAAGTTCATTTAAAGTTGAATAAAGTTATCAAAGGTAAAGATTTCATATTCTTTGAAAAATGTGATAAATTTCTTAATAATTTTACTGCCCTGTCAGCTGAACTGTCAACTGCACTCCTGCAGTAAGACACGCCCCCTCCACCCACAGGTGTTCTGGATATGACACTAAACCATCTGATGGTGAACCTCCAGTTCTGGAGCTTCAGAAATGTGGAGTATTCTTTTATTGCCTTTACTCCCAGGTCTACTCTGACCTACAGTACTAGTACTGATTAGAGTCCCATCAATGGGTCAAATAAAACTATTCAATCATTTACTAAACTTGAAACCATTTAACTGTGAGCAAACAATTAATTAGTATTAAATAGAATTATTAGTGTTAGATTACAATACTTGAAACCATTTAGTGTCCTGGGTACAACATTAAACTGGATCCGATGGTGAGGCTCCAATAATGGAGTTTGGAGAATATGGAGTATCCTTTTATTACCATAACTTCCAGTCCACTCTGACCCTTCTATAGGTTAAATAGAACTGTTCATTTTTTTTTACTAAGGATTATTACTATCTGTTTGAAACCTTGAAACAGCTGTGTGCAGGTTGTTCATATTTGATAGAAATACTTGATCAATAGAATTATTAATGTTGAATAGCAATACTGGAAACTATTTAACTCTGTGCAAACAAATAATTATAGAATTATTTGTATTAAATAGTAATACTTGAAACCATTTGGCTGTGTGCAAACAAAGAATTAATGTTAAATAGAATTATTAGTATTTAATAGCAAATACTAAAAATCATTTAACTGTGTGCAAACAAAAGAGCTCTAACTCATTTAAACATAAAGTCACCTATAAACTATTCTCTTACAAATCGTATATATGCATGCACACAAAAACCCTCTGTCTGTGTTTTATCTTTTGGCTTGTCATTGCAGTACTGATTGATTATTTTCAAGCAGTATGGATGTTTTAGTCTTTTCTTTCTTTATATAATTCTTTTTCACAAATACCGATTTGCAATATATTTTTTTATATACAAATTGCATTATCTAGTTTTTTTTTTCACACCACCAGAATTATATAAATAGTTATATATATATATATATATATATATATATATATATATATATATATATATATATATATATATATATATATGTTTAAACAGGTTTGATTAAATAGAATTGAATCATTGTAGTTTTGGAGTTTTTCTTTTTTCTTTCAAGAAAATAGATAGAACAATTAATTCATATTACAAAAGATAGAACAAATTTTATTCTACTACACATATAAGAAATATTTAAAAATAAACTACCACCACTGGTTAATTTCACCTTGGTGATAAAAATAAGCCTCACATTATTAATAAAACAAAAATGAAATAATAATTTAGTTTAAATACTAAACAACTTTAATTTACAAATAGCATATATATTACCTTGATAATGGTTTTGACAAGAACCATCAATAAATTTCAAGATTGTAACATTAAAAGAAAACATAAGGATTCTTGAAAGAAAAAAGAAAAAACTCCAAAACAACAAGGATTCGATTTTATTTAATGAAACCTGTTTGAATAAAAAGAGGCTGCCTAAATACACCTTTTTCATATATATATATATATATATATATATATATATATATATATATATATATATACTGTTTTTAAAAGTGTGTGCATAATAAAGTATTTTGAAAATGATTAAAACATTTTAAAATCCAAAAAAAGGGATCCTTTGTTTCAGTCACTTCTCTTCAGAGAATTATGTCAGTGACAACTAAGTTTACATCAGAGGACAAATACAAAGAAAGATCATTTGTATATATATTTTTCTTTTCCATTGTTATTGTATTTTATCAAAACATCCATCATTGTTCTTTCACCATCTAAAAGTTCTGATGAAAGTTTACTAAAACCTAAACACATTAACATTGACTTTCCTTTATAATAAATTCATCACTTTTGGATTACTTTGTTTTTCTATTTCCTCCACACACACGCACACACATATATATATATATATGTGTGTGTGTGTGTGTGTGTGTGTGTGTGTATAAAAACAGGATTTAGCATTTGATAATCCTCATGGGTTGATATGCCATCAAACCAACTAAACTAAACTACACTTTAATAAGCTTAAATTTAATGAAAGAATATAAATTTACAAGTCAGCATAGCCTTTTATGATTGATGAGATATAAAGAATAAACAGCTGTCACCAAACTGTTCATTATAAAATTACCTGACAATGAGAATTTAGTCAAAGGCTTTTTTATCATGATGTTATTAACACTTTCTGAAAATGAGTAAACATCTTGCAATGCATCAGAGATGTAATCTTCAATGGTAACTTGTCAGTAATGCTATTTATTTTACTTTGCATGATGAGATAAATTTAATGAAATTTTTTTACTTAAAAATTTGTTTCAAGTTACAAGATAAGATGTCTTATTGATTAATCATTTTATTTATAGAGCAATGAAATATCATTTAGAGAAAGTTTGATTTCTTTATTTAATGGTAAAGCCTTCTTTCCAGAAGAACAGTAGTGGTATTTAACCCTGATATAGTGAAAGATCCTGAACCCCCCTGTGAATGGATTACTCGGTCTTTATAAAAAACGCGAGTAAGTGGTAACCAAGTGGTAGAAGCGAGAGTACCCACTCTGGCATTCAAGATACAATCGAGTGTCTATATATTATTTGTACGTTGTACTTTCGATCGATAAACTTGTTATACTTACTCTTCGTGTGGAGGCTTATTTATACTGAGTATATTCGCCCAGGGATAAATCAGATTTGGCGACGAGGTATTCGAAAACTAACTCATACACAAATCTATATCAGATTTGGCGATGAGGGATTCGAGAACGAACTTACAAATCTATATCAGATTTGGCAACGAAAAATTCGAGTACGAAATCACACACAAATCTATATCAGATTTGGCGATGAAAGATTCGTAAAAACGAATTCCCATCCAATCTATAACATTGGACGAACGACGTAGAGTTTTTTTTGTCACTGTATTAGGTGGACCAGTTGAAGAAAAAAATTTTCAACACACCCGGAAATATAACAAGGATTTGAAGTATTTCAAACGAGCGTGAATAAATAAAAACCAACAGTGGCGTTTAAAAAAAAAAAGATAAGTAGTTTTTTGGCCTTCCCCACTCCACATTGAAAGAAAAAGTAAAACTAAGTCTTTCTGGCCAAAACTATTTAATTGTTGGTCAACTGTTTGGTTGGATTTTGTTTTACATATTTGTTTTATGCTAAATATGGAACAATTAACGGAATTGACAAAAATGCTAGGTGCCGCAGTACAACAATTACAACAACAGTTTGTACAGCAACAAGAAAATTTCCAGAAACATCAGACAGATGTGCAAAAACAAATTGTAAAACAGCAGGACAGTTTGTAAAAAATATTGTTAAAGCATGGTGAACGGGAGAAAGGTTCGAACACTTTTTCTGCATAGGGCATAGCAAACTCGCAGTCAGAATTTTTTTATAAGCCTACGGAAGGAATAACTTTTCCTGCGTACTTCAAAAGGTACGAAACAATTTTTGCAAAAAGGTGTCAATCATGGTCCGATGAAGAAAAAATTATGTTAGTACAACAAAAGTTAGGCGCTCATGAAAACACGAATTACATATTGCCGTATAAACCGGAAGCGATGCCGTTTGAAGAAACTATAGAAACTCTATCCAAAATGTTTGGAAAACGGGATAGTTTGTTTCATACCAGGTATAAATGTTTGAACATAATTAAAGAAGACGATGAAGATTTCGTAGCATACGCCGGGAAAGTAAATGCCCAGTGTGAACGGTTCAAACTTAAAGACCTTGAGGATATGTTTAAGTGTTTAATATTTGTACAGTGCTTGACATCAAATAAGGATAAAGGGATTCGGTCGAGGATATTGACAATGTTAGAGCAAGATACGGAAATAACATTACAAAAAGTATCGGAAGAATGCCAGAAATTAATTAATATCAGACGGGATAATATATGTATTGAAGAAAAAAATGTTGCCCGAATAAATAAAGTCAAACGTGACAATAAAGAAAGAAAGGAAAGTGAACCTTATGAAAGAAGGGTAAAAGAACGCTATGAGAGAAAAATTTATTGCAAAGCATGTGGAAGTTCGAATCATACTACAAGTAGATGTTATTTTAGGAACAAGATTTGTTTCGAATGTGTTCAGACGGGGCATAAGGCTTCTATGTAGAGAAAGAGAAATTATCAGAAGCCTAAAAAGATAAAAGTAGTTTTATCGAAAGGTATGAAAAATAACAGGAAAAGAAAATATGTAGACATGAAAGTTAATGGTCGAAAGAGTTTGCTGGATACAGGAAGTGGCATTTCTACAATTGATGAAACTACCTGGAAAAAGATAGGCAAACCTGAATTACGAAATACATGCAAAATAGCAAGAGGTATTTTGGGAAACAAGCTAAAATTCAAAGAAGAATTTGATGCTATGCAAAACGCATAAAGCGAAGATCTATGTCATAGCGGGGAAAATGCAAATTTATTCGGCATTGACTTAATAGTTTTATTTGATTTATGGGAGAAGCCAATAAACGCGTTTTGTAGGAAATTAAATTCGTCGAGTATGGGAAAGTCAAAACAAACTGAAAACTTTGTGAATGAGTTAAAAAGCGAATTCTATAAAGTTTTCGCGGACGAACTTGGTGGTTGTACGAAGACTGAAATGAGATTCGAACTCAAAGACAACGTAAAACTGGTATTCAAGCCAAAAAAGAAAAGTCCCGTTTTCATCGTTAGAAACGATAGACAAAGAGTTACGGAGATTAGAAGAAAATGGAGTAATTAAAAAAGTAGACTACTCAGAATGGGCATCACCTACAGTCTACGTGAAAAAGAAAAATAATAAGATAAGGGTCTGCGCGGATTTCTCAACCGGACTGAATGAATGTCCAAGGGATCACACATATCCACTTCCCACACCGGAGGAGATATTTTCAAAGTTGAATGGAGGCAAAGTCTTCTCGAAAATTAATTTGTCAGAAGCTTATCTGCAAGTCAAAGTAGAAGAAAAATGTACAAAGTATCTTGTTGCGGGGCCGATAAGCATGTCGACCCTGCAAATGATTTAAGTTTAATGCGTGCAAGTAATGACAGCCAAAGACAATGAAGGAAACAAAGGCGAGGTAACAGATACAACAAAAGTGACGATTTATTGTCAGATTTACAAATGTGTGTGTAAAGTTCGTAGCGGTTGTATTTGGGTCTTCAGCTAAATGGGTGATGTCGATTGCTGGCGTAGGTCGAGTTGTGGAGATACAGCCAGATGTTTGATGCGGGTAGCTATCGGTTGAGTCATAGAATGCAGCTGGATGAACGTAGCGGAAATATGACGTCGGTCGAGTCGTAGGATGCAGCTGGATGATCGTTGCGGAATACTGAGGTCGGTCGAGTTGTTGAATGCAGCTGGACGATCGTAGCGGGAACCTGGGGTCGGTCGAGTCGTTGAATGCAGCTGAACGATCGTTGCGGGAAGCTGAGGTCGGTCGAGTCGTTGAATGCAGCTGGACGATCGTTACGGGAAGCTGAGGTCAGTCGAGTCGTTGAATGCAGCTGGGCGATCCTTGCGGGCAGCTAAGGTCAGTCGTGTTTGGTAAATCGTGCCGAGAAGTGAGGCGAATGCAACCACATGATGTAGGATTCAGCCTCGTGGAGCAAAGTGGCTCCTGTGAGCGTCCGCGGACCTCTGAATTTCTCGCCGCCGAAGCCTTTTTTAAATAAGGGGAACGAATTCCACTCTGCCGCGCCATGTAAATAGAAAGTTCTTCTATAAAAAAATAGACGTAGAAAATAAGTCCTTCTTTAACCTGATATAGGCTAGCGAAGATAATTATTCCATTTTCATAGAGTTATTTCTGGCAGAAGTGTTTTGTAAATGCTGTTAAATGTTATTTATTCCCTTTTCTTAGCTGTAACGGCAGGTTAGGGTCGAAAAGGCTTCGTCATTTCCGGCCGTACCCTGATGTAATTTTTCTAGGGCGAGCGAGTAATCCGATCTGTTTAAGTTTGTGAGTAGGTCGCGGCAATATAACCATTCACACACATAGAGGTTTATATCGACTAAGATGGTTGCCGTTCAGTCTGAAGGTAGCATCAAGTCTATTTCAGCAAATTACGGATACGATGCTTTCTGGTCTGGAATATGCAATGGCATACTTAGACGATATATTAATAAAGAGCGAAAATTTCGAGGAACACAAAAGTCATGTCCGAGAAGTTTTTAAAAGAATTGAAAAATACGGGTTTAAGGTCGGACTTGAAAAGTGCGAATTTTGAATGAACAAAATAGAATATTTGGGTCATATAATCGATCATGAAGGAAGAAGACCAAACCCAAAAAGAACGGAAGCCATAAAAAATATGCCGGATAACATAACTAAACTACAATCCTTTCTTGGTTTAGCAAACTATTACAATTTATATATTCCTAATATTCACGAATTGAGAGCGCCATTGAATAAGTTATTGAGTAAAAATAAAAAGTGGTGCTGGACTAAAGAATGCGACAATGCATTTAATAAAATAAAGAAGTACTTATCGGATTTAGCTTTAGCCCACTACGATCCGAAAAAGGAGTTAGTTGTAGCTTTAGACGCAAATGATTATGGCATAGGGGCTGTGCTGCTACACAGATTTGAGGATGGAGTAATAAAACATATAGTTCATGCTTCAAGAGCTTTACTACCTGCGGTGAGAAATTATAGTCAAATTAAGAAGGAGAGACTCGCAATAACGTATGCTGTAAAAAACTTTCATAGATTTATTCACGGGAGAACATTCGTTCTACAAACCGACCATACACCGTTATTGTCGATTTTGGGGTCGAAAAAAGGTGTTCCTACCCATTCTGCAAATAGATTACAAAGATGGATTGTGATTTTATTAAATTACAACTTCAAAATTCAATATATGCCATCCAAGAAAATCGCACACGCGGATGGTCTTTCGAAACTAATCCCGGACAACGTTGAACTGTTGGAAGAAACAGTGATTGCAGTACTGAAGCAAGAAAAAGAACTAACGGAAGTATTGATTAATACCGTTAGCGAATTACCAGTTACGCTGAAAGAAATTTAAAAAAAAACAGCAAAAACAGACGAGTACATAATCAACACGAATAAACAAGTGAAAGGGAACGAGAAAAATAAAAAAAAATAAAAGTATCGCCATTTTCAATATGTGACGAAACTTTGATGTATGCGCAAAGAGTAGTAATACCACGTGTCTTACGAAAGAAAGTTTTGAAAGAATTTCATTTGGGTCATCCGGGTATATCCAGAATGAAATCATTAGTGAGCAGTTACACGTATTAGCCGAAAATGGACCAGGAGCCGCCAAATCACCACCAGTAAGAACTCAGCTCTGGCCAAAGACGGATATTGCTTGGTCACGTATTCATATGGACTACGCAGGGCCATTAAATGGATATTATTATTTGGTGATCGTAGATAGCTACTCTAAATGGCCAGAAGTTTTCAAATATAAACACCCAACAGCTACAAAAACGATAAGAGCGCTAAACGAAGTGTTTAGTCGGCTGGGAGTCCCTAATACCATAGTAAGAGACAATGGAACGATGTTCACTGGAAGTGAATTTAAAGTTTATTATGATTCGTTAGCAATCGAACACATAACAACACCGACGTATAATCCTCGATCAAACGGACAGGCAGAGAGGTTTGTCGATACATTTAAAAGAGCGTTAAAAAAGCCAAAGGGTTCGACACCGAGGAGAAAAACATTCAAACTTTTCTGATGGTTTACTGAATAACGCCCAATCAGAATATAAAGGGAAATTTATCGCCTGCTGAGATCATGTATGCAAGGAAAATACGTTCAGTATTCGACAGCTTGTTGCCAAATAGAAAGAAGAACGATACGAAAATAAAGACGAACTGTAAATCATATATAGAAGGGGATAAAGTGTGGAAATTTGTTAAGGAACTGGTGATCCTGTTTCACCGAATATCAACAGCCCCTTGGGGTCACGTAGTGTCCACTATAAAAAGAGCTTCATCTGAAGATTCTTCCTCTTTTTTCCACTCCCACCGCTGTTAGCAACAGGTCCATATCATAGCAGCCCTCGACGGCAAACGTATTTGGTACCTTCATCACCAGCCAGGAGCCAAGAGCGACGAACGCATGTGCTGAGATAAAAGGAATCAGGATCACAGCTAATTTCCTGCAGGCATTTTATCTGCAAAACCTAACCCTCACAAAACCTTACAAAACCTTACCTAACCTTTACTCTTATACACCTACCACCTATCAGAACATTGAACTCTTACAAAATTCGTTGTTTGTTCCATTTGGTTTTTAAAACCCTGTTAATTGTTTGTTGTGTAGTGAAGGGAAATTTCGTATTTTGGTTTGGCGCGCAAATTTAATTCGACACTTAATTTCACCCAATCAGGATGACTTATCCTATTCAACCCGGGCCTTTCTTTACGGGCAACAGGAAATTAGGTAAGCTGCCAAACCCACTCTCTTTGGCTGGAGAATACCGTCCAGTGCAGACGTCACACTGGCCGTTCTTCAATAACCTTCTCTTTAGCTGGACAATGCCGCACAGTGCAGACGTCTCACTGCGGCTCTAGAATAGCAGCAGCAGCAACGTGGACACACGAGGGAACCCATCTAATTTATGGATTCCTCGCAAGGAATCCCAGTTGAATATAAATTAGATGCATTCAAAATGCCTCGCACAGGTACAACTTTGTCACCCCAAAATTAGCTATGTCGATCCGACGCGTAATCCCGCTCTCGACACCTAGCTCTCAACTCACCTCTGGGCCACCTTAATGGAGACAATGCAAACTCTCCACTAGAGACACGAAACTACACGGTGACTCTAAAGTTCAATCCCTTCACACGTCCAACGATACACGCTGCCATCTCAACCTTCTCAACTTCTCATAACTCAATTTCGTCTCAATAAGCACAACCTCTGCACGAGTCTTACAGCACCAAAGGCAAACCCAATATTCCATGCTGCAAATAAAAACCTATTCATAAAAATATATTTCGACCTTCAGCACCTTATCTTCTTCATCATCCTTCCTTTAATACCTAACAACAATTAGCGAAAGACCTTACACTCTTAGCGAGAAAACAACTCAACGTAAACACACATACGTTACACCATCTTCCTTGCTAAACACAAACAACACTTCCCTCTCGCTAACAACAACAAAATCTCTGGCTAAAAATATTTCGCTAAAGTTGTATATAAATTCTGTTACACAAAAAGTCGTTCGTCTCCTTTCTTCAAAAGCTGTCACCCATCTCCCTACTGCGGTTGAAGTACGGTTTATTCTTTTATAAAACGTAGGAATAAACTGGGCTTTTCGGGGCTTGTAAAAATCCTCATAAAAGTCTTCTTTAGGAACTATCGGACTGGAAAATGTTTTTGGGGGGATGGTATTGTAACTAGAAGACTCGGGAGAGTTATCTACATAATTCAAGGATCAAAGTTTGTCAGTAAGAGACATATTAATCAATTGAGACCCCGATACATAGAAACCGTCCAAAATAAATACCAATGGAGGTATTGTATGACTCTTTTCAAATAAGATCACCCATGAACGTTGGAATGCCAATAGAAGCAACAATGAAACAAAAAACTACTGATTCTTCTAAATGTGAAAGTACACGGACTGAGAAGAGAATTAGTAGTAGGAAAAGGAAGAGGACTAAACACCTACGTCTTAATCCTAAAAGAATGAAATACTGAAAGCAAAATTCGATGAAGAATTTAGCTCGAAGGAAGGAGATATAGTGGAAGATCCTGAACCCCCCTGTGAATGGATTACTCGGTCTATAAAAGACACGAGTAAGCAATAACCAAGTGGTAGTGTGGGGTATATGAGGCTGAAGGTCACGGGTAAAGGGCAAGGCTGTGTTGCCGTTTGAATATCTGACTTCATATTTTGGTTATTTTATTTTACCCCCACGTTGACTAGTCGGTGTAACGCCTTGCCCAAGAAAGTCCCAAAAGAATTATACAAAAGAAAAGACAGAAACAGATAAGAGACAAAGACGTTTCTTTTATGCTTTCCTTTATTTACTGGGTTCAACAACCATTCCATGGATCAGGGAGTTTTTCCTGAATACATTGAAATGTTTAAATCCCCCAATTAAGGTGTCAAAAATACGTTAATCGTTTCATGTATGTGTTTGTCCTCATTTGGTATTTTGGGCTTCCATAAGGGTTAGTTTTCTTTTGGAAGTTTGTCAAAGTCCGGTAAGGGTTAGTTTGTAGTTCATTTGTGGTTCTTGTATATTTCAGCACAATACTGACCGAGAGAAAGAACTGCTACTGGGTGAAAGGGACTAACCAACGCTATGTCTAAAGACGTATGTGTGGTGCCCAGACACGTCAGCAACGATGTTGTCAAAACGCTTGTCACTGCATGAAAGCGGAAGAAAATCTGGTCCCCTTTGTCTAGAGGATGCCTTTTTTCTTTTATGCATGTGTCATCCCTTTTTCCTGTTAGAGATCTCTGGGAGTTTCTGCAAATTTAATAGTTTTCTCTTTATCTTTTTTTTTTTTTAATTTAAATTTTAAATTTTTTAAACTAATTTATTTGTTCCCTACAGTAGAAGCAAGAGTACCCACTCTGGCATTCAAGACACAATCGAGTGTCCATATATTATTTGTACGTTGTACTTTCAAACGATAAACTTGTTATACTTACTCTTCGTGTGGAGTCTTGTTTATACTGAGTATATTCCCCTAGGGAATATATCAAATCCAAAGCTGAGTTAATGGGATTCATGCCTTTCTCAAAGATATTTGTCCAAAAGTAAACATAATAGTGGAACTAAAGTTTGAAATCACTTACTATGATGTTGCAGTCCAGCATATTAACCACAACATCCAAGAGAGTCTCACTTATTCAGAGAGAGATTAAGAAGACAATGCAATTCTTATTTTTTATTATTTGTTGGCATTGTGACTAATGAGACAAATTGGGTCATGAATACAAACTTGGCATGGTATTATTCTCTAATTAGAGTTCTGATCAATTAAAGTAACTGGTAAATCTTCAACAAAAGCAATATGGAATTATTTCATATATAAAGTAAATATAATTGTTTACTTGTGCTTAACATTTTCTTTTACATTTTGAATATATAAAAAAATAGATCATACTTGATATACTTCTGAAGTAGTCTCAGGAAATAAACTGACAAGAATTATAATATTTTGAATACATGAATATTCAGTTTAGATAAAGAAAAAAAAAACATCATATAATTTAAAATGTTAATTGACCAAATTCTTATCATTTTTAAAGACACTAGAAAACTTATTGATGATCCATCCGAACTGTATTTAAGGAGTCCAAATCCTTCAGATGAAACAAAGTTTTTTCGTTGACAAAACTCTGTAGTGATAAATTTCTCCCTTGTATGTATTTACCAACCCCTCTACACAGACAGGATGCAACACAACATCAATTTTTAAGTGGTGTCTAACAGGTTTGAATTTAGAGTTTTTCTTCACCTGGACCAGTTACCATACCAATGTTAAAGAGCCAAGTCCACCCTACTATTTACTCATAGCTGGAGTGAGAATAATAGAATTCATACCTTTCGCAAGGGTATTAGTATGATGTGAAATGCAAACAGCCTTGTCCAGGATTTGAACTTGTGTCACCAAGTCTATTACCTATGATGATAACCATTACACCACAGGCACCTCCTTGTAAGGGAACTGAAGCAGAATAGAACATTTACTGACAAGCATTAAGACAGATGTTGCATTCAATCTGATTTCACTTCAACGTATATCATCATATTTCCAATTGTGCTTCAAACTTTACCATTCAAAGTCTCTTCTTATTTCTACAAACACATCTGCTGACAAACAAGTAATCAAAGAAAACACTGAACTATTTGTATGTGAATATCATTCTATACAAACTAAAAAGTTGAATTTCTTGTCTTCATTCATATTTTACCTAAATACCAGTGCAGACCTGACTCAGCTTTTCTTGAACACAAATAGTAATGATGGCAAAAACCTTTTTGGATTTAGCACAACCATACTTAATTCATTGTTAGAGGTGCTCATGGTGTAATGGATATCATTGTAAGAAATGAACACGGTGACCTGAGTGTTGCGGAGCCGATAAGCGCGTCGACTCCGCAAATAATTTAAGTGTAATGCGTGTGAGTATGTAGTGTCAGCCAGAGACAATGAAGGGAGACAGAAGGCAGGATAACAGATACAACAAAAGTGACGATTTTATTTGCCGGAATTACAAATGTGTATGTAAATGTCCGTGGCGGTTGTATGTGGTCTTCAGCTAGGATGGGTTACGTCGTTAGCTGGTATGGTCGAGTTGTAGTTGTAGTTGTGCGCAGCAGGACGTTCGACGGGGGTAGCGGGCGTAGGTCGAGTCGTGGAGATACAGCTAGATGTCTGATGCTGGTAAGCTGAGATCGGTCGAGGCGTTGGATGTAGTTGGACAGTCGTCGCGGGCAGCTGAGGTCGGTCGAGTCGTTGCGGAAAGCCGAAGTCGGTCGCTGGTAAATCGATGTCCCGGTTTTGACATTTCGTTGGTATGGTCGAGTCGTGGTTGCTAGCTCGTAACAGCGAGTCGTTACGTGAGCTAGTTGTTGCAATGCTAGTGTAGTCCGTAACTGCGAGTCGTTACGTGAACTGAATGCTGCATTGTAGGAGCGTCGTGGTCGGAAGATCGATATCCCGGTTTTGACAGTACGTTGGGTTAACCGGGGGGTGTCGATCTGTTTGTTAGCCCGTAACAGCGAGTTGTTACGTGGGCCAGATGTTGCAATGCTAGTGTAGTCCATAACAGCGAGTCGTTACGTGGACTAGATGCTGTATTGCTGGGGTAGTCCGTAACAGCGAGTCGTTACGTGGACTAGATGCTGCGTTGCTAGAGCAGTCCGTAACAGCGAGTCGTTACGTGGACTGCATTGCCGGAGCGTCGTGGTCGGTAGCTATGGCTTTGTCGTGCCAAATAGCTGTGCGGGCGTACCGTTTACAGTAACTATGGCTTTGTTGTGCCAGATAGCTGTGCGGGCGTATCGTTTACAGTAGCTATGGCTTTGTCGTGCCAGATAGCTGTGCGGGCATATCGTTTACAGTAGCTATGGCTTTGTTGCGCCAGACAACTGTGCGGGCGTATCGCTTACGGTAGCTATGGCTTTGTCGCGCCAGATAGCTGTGCGGGCGTATCGTTGACAGTAGCTATGGCTTTGTCGTGCCAGATAGCTTGTGCGGGTGTATTGTTGACGGGAGCTATGGTTTTGTCGCGCCAAAGCTGTGCGGACGAGTCGGAGCGGTAGCTATGGCTTTGTCGCGCCAAAGCTGTGCGGACGAGTCGGGGCGGTAGCTATGGCTTTGTCGTGCCAGATAGCTTGTGCAGGTGTATCGTTTACAGTAGTTATGGCTTTGTCACGCCAGATAGCTTGTGCGGGCGTATCGTTGACGGTAGCTATGGCTTTGTCGCGCCAAAGCTGTGCGGGCGTATCGTTTACTGTAGCTATGGCTGTTTCACGCCAAAGCTGTGCAGATGCATCGAGGCGATAGCTAAGGCTGTTTTACGCCAAAGCTGTGCGGATGTATCGAGGCGGAACTAAGGCTTGCGCGCCAAAGCTGTGCAGACGCATCGAGACAATAGCTAACGCTTGCGCGCCAAAACTCTGCACTGTCAAGCAAACAGGCCAGGAGGCCGAGGCAAAGATTGGCGTTATCTTAGCGCTGCACGGATGGTGGAGCGGTAGCTAAAGGCCAACAGTTCAGTTTCAAACAATTCAATTTTGGATTAGACATTTGTTTGCACTCAATTTAAATATTAATCAGTTCAATTTAACTGATAGACAGGACCCTTTCAGATACTACCCCTCAGGGACAGAGTGCACATAGGAGCAATGGTATTAAAGGAGTACTTTACATTCCCCAAAGCTCCAACATCATCAGATTGTTTAATGTCATATCCAAGACACTCGTTGGTGGGAGGGGTCTTACTCCTCTGCAGAGATGCAGTCAGTGTATTTTACAGCACTAACTGACTGAGCAGTATAAGAATATGTTTACTAATATTACATACAATGTAAAAATACAAAGATTAATACTCACACAATATATCTTTTGTAAGCTGTTAATTATCATCAAAAATGATTTATAAAAAACATCTATTTCAACTCAAAATCCTGTTGCATATCTTCCTGTATATTTTGCTATATGCTTTGCTGTTTTTTTTTGGTTTTTTTATTGATAATCTATAGATAAGACTAAAACAAGTTTTTGTCATGCCCATACAACTACCTAGAACACATCTAAATAAAATGTAGAATATAAGCTATATATATATATATATATATATATATATATCACACTTGATATATATATATCACTCTTGATTTCCTTGAAATACATATATATATATATATATATATATATGTGTGTATTTCAAGGAAATCAAGAGTGATGTGTCCTTTCATGTCCAAGAAGACTTTCAGAATAACCATCTTCACTAACCACTGTGCCTGGAACTTTTTCTTTACCAGAAAATCAGTATGTTTCCACTCCATAGATTGTCTTTTCAACTCAGGATCAGAGTAAAACATGCTTCTCTGTACACATCACAGATTCTTCTGAAGTTTCTCATTGTTTGCACTTTTCAACCACCAAAGATTTGATGAAAGACTTCAGTTCAAGATTGGAGCACTTTGTTTGATTTGCTGACATTTTGAATAGCCTCAAAACAAATATTACTTCAAGATTAAAATAATATTTGGTATAAACCAATTCCAAACAATGCAGAGTTTACATCTATGAAACAAAAAGGCTGAAAATAAAAATGTTGCTTTTTCAAAAAAATTCCCCTTTTTATTGAATGACCCTTGTATATATATATATAGAGAGAGACAGACAGACAGACAGACTAATGGAAAATAAAATTGCAACATTTTGATACTCAAGACTAAAAGTATTGATTACTTAACCAGATTACTCAATTGGCCGGGTCTTTCAGGATGTTGGAATTTTATTCTCTGACATTACGTACATATTAGTTCTGTACAGTTTTGATATAGTTTTGATATTGGGCTGAATATGTGATATTCTCTGATTTGAAATTACCAGATGTTCTGCTGGATATAGGTATCATTAGATATTTATAATAATACTTACAATTTTGAATAAAAAATTCTTGAATAAATGATCTCTGCAGACCTGCATGATATACAATCCATTGGCCACATGTAAATTGAGATAGCTGTTGTTACGATCCTTGAAAGCTTTCAAAATAATAAAGCATCCAAGCTCTATGAAATAAATTTGACTACACAAAATTCAATTTTTTAACAAATTACGCAACCCTTGCAGTATCGTCTTCTTTTTATGATCTTAAATTTTGCTCGTTAAGCCGAACAGTACAAATATTGATAGGCAATCCTGTCATATTTATTACTGCAAGAAGCAAGTGAAAATCCTTTGATGGTGTATTTGCATGGAGGTCTCTTAGTTTGTTGAGCTTATCTGAAGTCAGGGTTTTGTCTCTGCTTGACCGCACCAAGTTGTTGACTCCACCAATGAGTTTTTTGTTATCTTTTTATTTCTATTGGGGGGCAATTCGGGTTGATTTCTCTCTCTCTCTCTCTCACTCTATCATTTTATTATTATATATCTTTTTTTATTATTTAAGAGTTCACATGATGTGATATCGTGTAATGTTTTGACCTTCGACCCGGCCCAAAAAATGCTATTCCAAGGTGATGCACCAGAAGGAAGTGACACATTCCAATGGCAGTTAGGAGAGGAAATCGCATGGGTGGAAATTGGCTGATGAAAAGGGACAAGGTAAAGCCCATGATACACTCATAGACTGATGCACTGGAAGAGAGTGACCTGTGAACTGCATGACAGTTATTTCCGCTTGATGACGATTAAACATTCGATTTCAAAGATCGAGTGGGCATCAAACGATTATATAGCTGAATTGAGTTCCGCTTCCAGTGGAGTTCGACGCCCAGGGAACGAGTTGAGTTCCAGCCGGAGAGTTTGAGTTCCAGTGGAGTCGAGATGTGGTAGGGAAAGCCACACCAGGCCAAAGGGGCCTTGGACCCTGATGAGCTGAGGTCCAGAGAAGATGCTGATAAGATGCAATAAAGAAAGCCATCACACAGCAGAGTGAGCCCCTAGGCTTCCGGTTGAGCATCAAGAGAACAAGAAAGACACAACATGACGGTCATAACAGTGAGGTCAAGATATTACAGTTTATGTTCGGTCTCCAACTCCCTCTCACAGTAAAACCCTACACAACCTTTTCGAACCCTTGCAATAAAGTCAGAGGTAATATATTTCTAAAGAAGTCTTCCTGTGTCTTCCTTCCTGCGTCGTTTATCATTGCGTCTATCTTCATTATTGTGTCATTATGATGCTGTAGATGATGATATAACAATCATACAAGTGCCCAAAATATTTTGTTTCAAGAATTTCAACTCATTAATTTTTCAGTGCAACAGCCAGGACTCAAGCCAAATAGATAGGAATACTGTCAAGGTTATCAAGACCATTGATGATGTTGCAAGCTTGATCCTCAATGTTTCCTCTCATACAGAAGAAACTTTCTTATGAGGAAAGATTGAGATGGATTTTATCTTTTTTTATTAGTATTTCTTTCAGATTAATAAATAAGATGAAATAAATACAAGTGAAAAATCTACTACATGAAATACAATATGAATTACTTTTTTCCCAAAATACAATTTCAGAAAAGCATGACTTTAATTGACTGTTGTTAAAAGCACCAGTTCTAGCCAAATCACTGATGTTAGGCATTCATGAGCATGTTCAGTACTTATATGGGTAACAACTTATATATAGATAGATAGATAGATAGATAGATATTTAATATTCTTATAAGTCATAATTTCATATCATCACAGCAAGAAGAAAATACAAGGTACCATTCAGAGAAATATTTATTTACAGAATCTACACATGTTGACATCTATCCAAGGGGAGGTAAAAATAGAGAACAAGATCCAGTGCATAATCTACTCTTATATACAGTGAATGAGTCCAAAATAAAAGTCCACATTGGTAAGAGCAGATCAGCACTTTTCCACTATACAATAATATATATATATATATATATATATATATATATATATATATATATATATATATATATATTGGCCTTTAAACAGCAGGCAGTGCTTCAAAGTTAGTACCACAGACTATTAATGTTACATAGTGAGTTTGACCCTAACTGAATAGTTTTATGCCATACGAAGTTCAGCTGTTTAAACTCCAATATAGCTGAGAAAAACAATTTCATCTGTGTTTCTGCTTGTTCTCAGATTATTCTAATTACTTTTAGATGTTTTTTATACTCTTGATATCAACAATGTCATGTTGCTATAATTCTGAACATAAATCAATATCTTGCATCTAAATAAAAAGCACTTGACAAGAGAACAAGAATCCTAAACTCTGCAATGATCCTTTCTTCACTTTGTATTTCCAATCTTCTTAAACACTGAAACTCAAATTCCTATCTGATATATTTTGTTTATATACATATCTAAAAGCATTTGGTGGGGGGGGGAGAACACAGGATAATGCAAATGTAGCACTCACTGTATTCATTAACTTTTTCTTATTTCCTAAACTGAAAATTCATCTCAAGAGTAAGATTAGAGGATGTGGAGGACATTAAATAAAATACAATCCCACAGCTTCACAACATATCAAAAGAGGAGCTTCAGAAGTGCTTCAACAAATGGAATACTCAATGGAATGCTAAGCAGACTATTTTGAAGAAAATTAACATTTCATTCATTATTTATTTCTGTGTTGGCAAATACAGCTCACAGAATTTGTAAGCTGTTGTATTTCA
Organism: Sepioteuthis lessoniana; assembly: GCA_963585895.1. Lineage (NCBI taxonomy): Eukaryota > Metazoa > Mollusca > Cephalopoda > Myopsida > Loliginidae > Sepioteuthis > Sepioteuthis lessoniana. Next base: position 60,616,420 of record OY757906.1, on the reverse strand, counting down.
GATTGTACAGCATCCAGAATAGCATTTCAAAGTTTATCTTTACTGGCAAATTGATATCCTGCCATCTAAATCTTCTTCTTCATACATTCATATGTTGGAAGGAGCATTTAAGTAGTCCAACAACATTTTTTATTAATCATGATTCATAAGTAAAATGGAACCACTGGACACTTGTAAGCAAGTTAATACAAGACAGACATAATTTTGTTGAAATAATAAATAAATTTTAGTGTCCCTGTCCCTTCAGTGATTTGCCTTTGGTCCATATCAACCATTGGGATGCCTTAAATATAATTGGTACATGGTGCCCCCTTGCACAAAAATATAAATGCAAATGAAACTTTTAAACTCAAGAAATATATTTTACAAACTTTGCAAAGACAATAAAAAATTCAGTGAAATAAACCTAAGAAAAATATATTACCAAAAATAAATATCAAACTTGGCAGCCAGCCCTGTATCTTGGCATTTGTCAAGGAAAAGAACCACTGAAAAATTGGTCATTAAGTATACTGTTGCCCACTTTATTAAATTGCTTGTGAATGTTTGTGTGTGTGCTTATATATATATATATATATATATATATATATATATATATATATATATATAGAGAGAGAGAGAGAGAGAGAGAGAGAGCTGTATAAATGTTTAAGTATTTGCATTCTCAGTATTCAACTAGGTCTGAAAATATCTAATTCAAATTACATTGATAATTATGACAACAGAGAAACTTTAAAAGAATTGATCTTAATAAAAAAATTTGTTTATTTCTAGCACCTTAAATTCTATGTTATGCATTCTTTTTTTTATAATTGTCTTATCAATAGTAAAACAATGTATTTTAATCAAATTTCTTTTACAATGCTCTACTTTTCTGCAATACTATTTATCAGCTTGAGGAAAAGCATAGAATGTCCTCATATCAATATTAGTATGTTTTATCAACATATAATAAAAGCTATTATATATTACAGCAAATAATAATTTTATTCTGTTTAATTATTTGAAGTTTTTTTTATTTATTTTCAGTATTATAAGAAAAAATGAAATCAATAAACCATTTTTAAATTTTAGATGTGGTTGTTTATGTTCACTTTGTGCTAATGCTTTGGGAAACGTTATAACACCATATCTCATCACCAGTGATCTTGAAAAAATGTCTTAACTCTGGTATGGCACGTAGCAAATCATTCTCTCCCAAGTTATTACTGTAAAAAGATGTTATTGTTGTATAACCATCTTGTCTCTTTCTCTTCCTCAGCTGGTGGTTGGTTCTTTCTATATGCTGTTTCTCTCTGTTCCATGTTGTTTATTTCTTTCTTTTTTGATGCTGGGGTGAATAACATGACATTTTCCTTGGTGTGTACCTTCTTAATTCATATCTTTGGATGTCTTTTCATGCACAACATAACTGGCCATATGTTGCCAGGAGCTGCCGGGACCACAGATGGAAAATGATAACTGTTCTCTTCAATGGTTGTGGACTAATTCATTTGAAGTTAAGATCTATTTTCTAACTTCTAGGATTTTAGTCACTTGACTTTACAATCCTCCAATGACAGCCAAGCTTTCAAACTGCCTGTCAATTAAACTCAGTTGAACTCAGCTAGACATTAGTGGTTTCTGCTTTGGAGGCAACTTTTAAAATTTTTTCAAAATACTTCAGTTCATGTACAATTTAGCAATATAGGGACTAGCACCAACTATATGCATATATGGAATGGTTTGTGTCAAAATATTTTTTCCACTTATCTTCAGGCATTAGGATTTAAATATTCACCCCACTTAATAAGTTGCAGTAATAGTAATAATGTTGCTTCTTTTCTTATTCTGTCTTTTTCCTTTTTTTTTTTTAAATAAAACAAATTTGATTTGGGGGAATTTATCAACAAGCTCCATTTGATGCCAGGAGTAGATTTTTTCAAGGGAGGCAACCTATAATCGCTTAATATATAATTAATAGTTAAAGGGAGATAAGTTTTACTTCCATTCCTATACAAAAAAAATCAGCTTAATTTTGTTCATTTATAAATTAACTTTGTTTTGAGTGAAATTATGAAATTCATATTTCTTCTGAAAAAGATGAAGATATTTATTAAATATATACTTAACCGAATCTTAATTTGTAACGGATTTCTTTTATGGATATTAGTAAAATAGTCTTTAACTTGAAAAAATTTTTCAAGTTAAAGACTATTTTACTAATATCCAACTAAATATCAATTTTTTAAAAACTTCTAGATTATTTTTCAAAAATTCACAAAAATGTTAAAAATTAATTAACATTGAAGAAATATTCACTTAATCTGAAAAATCAATTGACCAATATATATATATATATATATATATATATATATATATATATATATGAACTGCATATTTCTATATGTTGTTATACTCTAAGTAAAATCTGTCCATGATTCATAAATTCGTGCAGGTAAAAAAATGGGATAGGACGCATCCATACAGACCACTGGTTAACTTCTTATTCTACAGATGTAGTGTGGGACCAGACCACTTGACCTCTTTTGATCAATTAGAAGGTACCACAAACAGTGCTCTTGAGGCATATGAATATATATATATATATATATATATATATATATATATATATATATATAGTATTCTTTGATCCAGTTTGGAAATTTCAAAAATGCGTAACAGCATGGAAATAAATTCATAATCCTATGTGACCGGTTTCGTTGTTTTTCTTAAAGTATATATATATATATATATAAATAAATATAATATATATAATAAATTCATAATCCTATGTGACCGGTTTCATAGTTTTTCTTAAAGTATATATATATATATATATATATATATATATATATAATATATATAATAAATTCATAATCCTATGTGACCGGTTTCGTTGTTTTTCTTAAAGTGTATATATATATATATATATATATATATACTGGATTCTCTCTCTCTCTCTCTCTCTCTCTCTCTCTCTCTCTCTCTCTCTCTCTCTCTCTCTTCAATTGGAAGCAGTATATTTCCCAAGAGGAGTGAGAAAAATATAAAATATAGATATAAGTAAGTAAAGTTGGCAACCGTAGTCAAGGGCGACCAGAAGGCTCCCTTTGCAATAGCTACTACACCGAGGTGTAGGAGAGGGCGCTACTCCTTTCCCTGGATTGCTCCACGTTACCCTTGATATGCACCTTATATTGCTGAGTGTTAAGCAAGGAGGTATCAAGTGCCATTTTTACAGTCTTTGGTATGACTCGACTTGGGATTGAACCCAGGTCTCCCAGACCATTGGCAAACACTCTACCCACTAGACCAATATAGATATAAAAAACATAAATCATATTGAATTCTTTTTATCTTAAATATTACCAATGCATTATTACATACAACTATGCCCCACAATAAACTAACTGTTTTACTTTGATACTTTTTTATATCATTTCTATTCATTCTTATAAATAAATAAATCAATATATAAATAAATAAAGTATTAACTTTGGACATGTATAACAATCCCAAATAGCATAATATTCATGGAAAAGGTTTGTATTATTAATGTATATATCTATTATATAACTAATTTTTCTACTATCTATTCTCTGAGAGACTTTATTTGATAAAAATTGAATTATTAAGAATTCAAAACAACTTCAGTCAATGTATTTTAAAAAGTGAAGTTCTGTACAAAATTTTGATTGTAGAACTATTCTTAAAGAATCTGCTGTCTATATATTAAGAAACCTTTCCTTGAAAATAATGAAATTCACGAATGATAAAAATTCACAACTTACTAAATAGTTTAGAGGAAAATGAATTTGTAATCACACAATAAATTTCACCTCTTCTTGCTATGAAGCCAAAAAATATGTACTGGGTGAGAGGAATCAAAAATCTTTGTCTTTTTCCTAAATTTTCAAATTGAATAAGTTTTTTTTATTTCTTTTTAAATTTATTTGATAGAAACATTAACAAATTTGAAAGAAAAAGACTATTAATATGGTTATTAAAATTTATTTTGATTTTCTTTTTTTCTAAATTCTATTAGATTCTATTGTTCATTACTTTATGATAATGAACTTTCAGATTAAAAAAAGGAATATTATTGTAAAAAATCAATATAATCTAGATGATTATTTACCAACATCCAATAAAAGTTCTTAAAAGCAATGCATTCTAGAGATTGAAATATATTTTATCACATACATTTGTAAGCGTTCCTATGGTAAAATAGTTACACTACTGGTCCCTTACTCCATTTGTGTACTTTCAAATCATTCCAGTTCTTGGGTGAAGAAACAAATTTAGTGACATTGGCTGATTGATAGATATTTATGAATTTTATGCATCGTGTGCATCAAATCCAGTTACTTTTCTTTTTCTTTCAATTGCAAAGCCCTTACTAATTCTTCCAAGATTTAATAGAATGTCAACGTGATAAAAATAACATGAATCAGTTTACTTTTTGCATAATCATAAAGTGAATTCGATATTTTCTCAGTTTACACTTTTCTTTTTTTTTGTCAGTTTTTCAAATACGTTATTAAAGATATTTTATATTTTGTTTTATTTTGTATTATTATTATTATACTAATATACTGATTGAGAAGTTATATTATAATCTGTTTTTTATGAAGTGGCTACCAGATCTGATCTGTCTTTTCCGCAATGTTTTCAAATAAAATTTGCTGACAATTTCAGTATACATATTCATATGTTTCAATGTATTATAATGCAAAAAAAAATACATTTCAGCTCATTGAGTTGGAAAGTAAATTATGATGAATACGAATGATTTTCAAGTGGGAAAGAAGGCTGATGCATATCCAGTTAGATTTACAATCTCTCCTTTTGTATACATTGTCCATTCTCTACCTTGTTGAATATATCATCGATTCCCTATCATGTTAGATACCCAATATATTTTTCCTTTGTATGTGTCAGTTTTTCTGAAAAAATAAGTATCTAGTCAGTAAAAAGTTATATGATATATACGTGGTAAATTCAATAAGTTTCCAGACTTTTTTTGTACAGGCATTTAAAATTGTCATAGACTCTTGAAAATTCAGTATGTTATTGCTATACATCTCATGAGATGACAGGCCAATGTTTATGATTTCAGGTTCAAATGAACAGCTACAGTAGTAATTGGAATATACCCTACTAAAGCCTGATTATCACAACTGGTGAATTTCAAAAATGCAATCTGGACGTAAGGACACTTTAAAAGAACAATATGCAATAAAATTCTGTTTTAAACTTGGAAAAAATGCCACAGAGATGTATAGAATGCTTCAGACTGCTTTTCGACCATCTTGCATAAATCGAGCATCAGTTTTTGAGTGGCATAAGAGATTCAAGGAAGGTAAGGAGTCTGTGAGGGATAATGATAGGTGTGGGAAGAGTAAGGAAGTCAATACACCAGAGTTGATTGGCCAAACAGTTAAAGTTACTATGTTGATGTTTTAAGGGAGTTCAGGAAAAGAGTCCATCAGAAGAGGCCAGCACTCTTCAAATCGGGTCTGTGGCATTTCCACCAAGACAATGCACCAGTTCACAACTCCATCCTTGTCACAGACTATTTGATCAAGATGGGCATCAAGACAGTTCCTCACCATCCCTATAGTTCAGACCTTGCTCCCTGTGACTTTTGCTTATTCCCTAAGCTCAGAGGCTGTCATTATGAGACAATTGAGGAGATGAAAGAGGCTATGACGAAGCTCATTGACACACTCACACAAGAGGGTTTCCATGGGGCCTTCCAGAAGTTGTTGGAATGGCACAACAAATGCATTGCAGCTGGAGGAGATTACTTTGAAGGGGACTAGAGTTTCATGTGTGTACTATCAATATAAGTGCCCATACAAAAAAGTCTGGAAACTTATTTAATGATCCTCGTATCATTATCATATCTTCTTTCTTGCATAAAGAAAGACTTCATAATGGAATACAATAAAACATGCCATTTTGTGCTATAGAAGAATTTACTCTATTTTAAATTATAGAGGTGATTTATTAATTTTACTTCTTCTTATCAAACCTGTCAAAATAATATTACTTAAGTTCTTTTCAACCCATTCAACTGGCTTCACTTAAATTATTTAGTATAGAATCCAATTTGGGGAAACATAATTCACTTTATCTTATAGTATGAACCAATTCTGAAGTGGACTAAGTTTATCAGCTCAAGACAGAAGGATAAAAGTTGTTATTCATCTTACAAACTTACAAAAAAAGTATATGGCGAGTTTATAATTTGGTTATCCAGTGCTTGGTAAATATTGTCTGAATAACAAAAGAAAATGAAGATTAATTCACTGAGATATTTTTATTCTGTTAATAGTATTACATAAGTAATCTTAATATGTCTTTGAAATCAAGTCATTCCTTCTAAGACACTTAATAACCTAAAGAATTTTTTTCAGAAAATAAACATTTAGATTTTGTTAATATGATTTTTTTAAAGGTTAGACTTTAGTTACTTCATTCTTAATACTTAGTTTATTCATTTTTGTATTGAACTGAACTTAATAAGTGAAATTGGTAAAAGAAGTTAGTATTCCTCCACTCATCCAAGTGTGGAGGGTCTGCTTGCCTTACAAATCAGCATTCAGTATCATATCTTTTTAACAGTGCTTGAACATGGTAATGGAAAATATGCAACTATTTCCGTCACAAAAATGTCTGAATTTTCTAATTTTATCTTTTCAGGTACTGAAATCAACTCATTTTCTTGTATTTGTTTGTAAGAAACTTGTATAACTTCTCTGTTTCTTTTTACCTTTCAAACTTGTCATGAGACACAGCAACTTCTTTTATTTTTAGATTATAGTAATGCTAAAAATATCATTAAGAGTAAATAACTGTTAGAAAGTCATAATTTATTATTGTTTGAATTCTATCATTGTTTTGATAAGGTTGTTTTGGCTTTCATCCAAATCTGGATAAAGTAAAGGTGTACAATACTGAAGCCTTAATGATTATGTGATGAAGACTTTACTGACAACATGCAAAACAAACTATTCAATATGTTCATTCTAAGTTAATTTTTCAGTTGGCAAATCTCCACCTTCCAATAAGTAAAGATACAGAACTTGAATATCTATTCATCATTAATTTTAATAATATAAACATGCATTTAACTTCATATTAAAATCAGTCAATTCAAAAACATTAACAGCATCAATATAAGGCATTATACACAGTAAAAACATTATATGGGTATCACCTAAGGTTAGTTTAGGATGGCGCAAGAACAGACACAAAGGGTAACCCAGTGTGGATCCAACTCATTACAGTAATAATGGTCAGTGAGATTAATTTGCTAACCACTACTCAATGGTGAGGTACTTGGTATTAAATTAAAACTATTTTGAGAAAGCTATACTTGATAGAATATGATCTCATGTACTAACATAACTTCTTTCTTCATGGATAAATAATATAATAAAAAAATACAATTATGAAGTAATTTTTCTACTTTTTCTACATCTTTAAATTCTGAGTATATTTCTACTTTCATTTTTTATATATATACAGAATACCATTGATATTGTCAAATATTTTTAAAGTTTTATTCAGAATATGAGGTAAGATAAAAGATAATGCCATTCCCTTAAAAATAGATAAATAAGATAAATCAAAATAAACCTTGCATCAGGTATAAAAATTGAACAAAAATCATAGATATACAGGCACCAATTTTAAAGGAAAAAAATAAATCCATGCAGATATAGTTGCAAACAAGCTCATGTGAATGTAGTTGTAATCAAATCATGTAATTCCAAAAACTGGAGAGACTAAAAACTGAACCTACTAGTTTACTATAAAAGCAGTTAATGAACCTTCCATGATAGACCACACAGATAATAGCAATCGTCAAAACCACGGCAGACTGCATTAGACAATGGAAGGTAGCCGTCAATAACCAGCCTAACACATATTATCCATTATCTACCAACATATCAACTTAGCCAACAGGTCAACTACAGTTTGATGCCACACGCATAAAAATACTAGCAGCAACACATTCACTTGTGGATAGGCAACACAGCAAAATGAACAAAACAAGATTCTTGCCAAGTAAATAACTCCATTATTAAAACACACCATGTGCTTATGAAGAAAGTTTTCTTTCTTCAAAAATCTTTTCTCTTGCAAGGATATTCTTGCTCACATACACTTGGCAGATGGCAGTACAAAAAACTAAGTCATTGTTGTTTTATTTTTTGTCTGTACTACCTGACATAACATTTTCCATGATATCTCTCAAAAGACCAAGAACATATTTCTGTATATAGGCCAAATGTGATCTTTCTATTTGAGAATTGTCACATAAATACACAAACTTCATAACTGAAATATATGTGATAAACGTATAGTAGAAGCTAAACAATGAAGTACTGGAGTTTATTGGAATAAAGGAAAAATTTCCATCAAGAACTGTCATCTTCAGACTATCATTTGTATTCCTCCATGCAACATTTCTTATCTACTCAGCAATTCCAACAAGTTTAACGTATAACAAAATTCCTCAAAGAATTCATTGAATCCAAAATTATAGCCACAAATGCATACCCCACCAAATTATCATTCAGTAACAAATTGAAGTGGAAATTACTTTATTCTCTAAGTTAGAGTCTTTTAAGTTCATTTCTCTGATAATAATTTCATGATGATGTGTTGTTTTAACTGGATTACTCATACACACAAACACACATACATATATACACATACAGAGTGTGGCAGAAAAAGTTAAGCAAGTGGCAATGGTAGCTCTATCTTGCTAATATCTTATGATCTTTTTTAAATACATTCAGATATGATCATGGCTTGAACCTGTGCCCACTAGACGAAGTATATTTTAAGGCAGATGAATCGGTAATTGTTACAAAGAAGTCATTTCAAGCTTATTTCATGTTATGTTAAAATGATGCTGTTCTGGACAGACTTTTTAACTTGTAGCAGAATCTATTTTCTCTCTGGAATAGCATCATTCTAATGTAAAATTACTGTCAACAATGATACTGTTTTGCAGCATTCTTTATGGTAACTGCTCAATTGCTTCTAATAGAGCTACTACAGGGTGGAACGATAAAATTGTCCTAAAGAAAACAACACTACAGCTTTATTTTAAAACTTTTATTGGAAAAATCAATTCAAATATCTTGATGATGTAGTAGACATCTATTCAATGTAGCCACCTTCAGCCTCAATCACCGCCTCATTACAGATCCAGAACTGGGAGCATGCCTTTTCTACACGCATCGGCAGGAGCTCGGCGAATACTCGGCGGATAGCGGCGATCAGGCTGGCTTTGGTGTTGTGGGAGGTCATGTTGGTGATGTTCTCGACATATGACCAAACGAAGTAGTCCAGCGGGTTCAGGCCGGAGGAGGAGGGGGGCCAGTGAGAGAAGGGTACGAAGCCGTAGCACTCCTTCTCAAGTCAAGCCTGGGTCTCTTTGGACTTGTGGGCTGGCGCCGAGTCCTGCTGCCACACCCAGGGTCTGCCACCAGCCACCCAATTGCACCAGGGGATTACCTCACTCTTCAGCACATCCAGGTACACTTTGGTGTTGGCTTTCAAGCCAACTTCAAAGAAGTGAGGTGGCATGATGTGGCTCTCACTTGAAACCACACCAAAGACCATAACCGTAGCCGGAAACTTTGTTTTCATTACCCTAGGCACATCCCTGTTATTTGTGGCAATCCAGATTTGCATTTTGAGGTTGCTGCCAATGGTCCTGTTGTTATAACTTGGATCGGTAGAGCGCATGAGTTGTACAGCAGCGCATCTCCAATCTCACTCATTGAACATTGTGTCACTTTCAGACATGATAGAAGGCTCCTATCGCTCTTGGGATTTGTACACAACTGTCCAACTAGCAGATGGTTGGCAACAAAAAAAGAAAACCGGTTTTCATTAAACGGAAATGGAATCATGTCGTCTTTTCTAGGGCGACAATTTTATCGTTCCACCCTGTTGTAAAACTGTATTAAACACTAAAATTGTGACAAAAATTTCATGCTATACAGCAATCAGTTGGCAGCTAAAGACAGTTCTACTGGTCCCATATGTACATACAGTATATACAAGTGTACACACCTTACCTTTTCCTCATCCTACATTTATGTATATAAGTCACCTCTCCTACTCTACCATTTAACAGTCAGCAGGTAAGTGAAATAACAAGAACTTTTTTCCCTTCATCTCAAATCTTTTATTCAACAATTTACTCAGTTCCAGTCCTACAATACTCAACTTCACTTATAAACACAAACTGCAAGTTCTGCTTGGTACACAAAAGGCAGTGTCTTTACTGTTTGGGAGTCCGTGTACCATTGATTCGAGCAGCAACAATGGTAGACTAGCCAATTATGATAGTATTTGTTGAATGCCCCACCGAACTGGCAAGTACGGCACAAGGCCTTTTTAATGTTGGTCTTGGCACAGGGCTGTAGCCCAGACATGCCCAGCATACTCAAAAATGCCTCTGGTCTCATCACCGTTACTCTAAAAAGGGGCACCCCAGGTGCCAGATGATAAACCTAGCTCCTCTGAGGAGTGTTAGCTTGGGGAGACAGCTCCCTGAGACTTAAGTGTCAGCTGCATGATGTGCATACTGAGCCTCCTCGCCCTGCACATCAGACAGACTCGACTGAGTAACCACCGCCAGAGATAAGACACATTTGATTAGTCCACACTGTCGTGCCATGGCTAGCTGATGTGTGTCGTATCTGTTAGACTATGCAATCACAACTGATTTGGTGTATAAAGCAATCAGTATTTATGATACTCTTGAATATCTTATTCCTGCATCTGGGTATTCCCACTCCTCAAGTCCTGATTGGCCTCTGGTTTCAGTCTGGATATGGTGATAGATAAATGTTCACCTTTCTGCATTATGCACCAAGTGACTTCATGGAGCCATGATCTGATCCCTTGTCTGCTAACTGGATGCTTGTTGGAATCCCAATGCAATGGTGAGTACCTTATTGCTTTAATAACATCAGGGTGGGGTAACTTCTGCATTAACTTTTACAGTTACAGGGTGATGTTTGAACTTGTACTACATGTAGTCAACATATTATTGTTATTTTTTTAATCAACTTTGGCATGTTGTCCATATAGCTATAAGTAATTTTCAGAGAATTTTTGCTAAATATCTCATACAACTTGCTTTTTGGAAAATGCTTAAATTGACGCTTAAATTGATAAATATTTTACCAAGTTTTTTTATTAACTTTTATGGTGGAATGAACCAAATCAGGTTTTTCATTGTTTTGTTTTTGTTTGTTTGTTTGTTTGTTTGTTTGTTTGTTTTTTGCTCCTTCTTGCATAAACACTAATGCATTGTATATTAAGAAGCTGTCTCAGTTTAATTGTTCTATTCTGACTCAAAAGAATACTTTGATTCCTGATCATTGATATTTGTCTTGATTTTTAATGTATTTCTCCTATACATTCATGATCAATGCGTTTACACATCAAACATTATCCTGTAAACAATACTTGTCTTAGTCTCTGATCACTAGCAATCTCTTTTTAGTGCTTTTCAATAGTAAAATCATTAGCAATACATTTACTTTAGAAATGTATAATCCCTATTCTGTCAATAATATTCACATTAATTCTTGGCCTGTTCAGAGAATAAGAAATAGCTTTTTCTTTTATCAACAAACTAGAGTATTGTTCGAGTCACATTCAGGTTAGATCTATAAACCTAGTTTATCTGGGGAAGTCCCTGTGACATGGTGACTAATATATTGGACTGCAACATGTTAGTGAGTTCAAATTCCAGTCAAGCAATTTCATTCACTTTTAGACTAATACCTTTTGGGAAGGTATGAACTCCATTATCCTTCCAGCTATGGGTTAAATAATACCATTACTGTTCTTGACAAGAATGGCTTTGACATTTAACAACCCACAAAGGTTGATATGCCATTAAACAACAAAACCCAACCTAACCCTGGTTTATATTTATTCCAATACCTTACCACTGAGCTTTGTTTATTAATGTTAATATATGTTGTAACCTGAAGTGTTCACCTTGATAGCCACTGGTCATATAACCGACAGAAATTCAACTGGCTCCACACACCTATTTCCAAGACAATTTGGGAGAGAAAAATAAAGTCATAAAGATATTTTCCAACCAATCAGAAATCAAACTATGAAACTCTCAGCAAGCAGATATGAGCCCTCTCCTCCAGCAATATATAAGAAAGGCTGATTTGACCCAGCAGGCAGAAAGGATCTCAGCAGCAAAGCAGAGTACAACTGGCAAGTGGCTCAAGCCACCACCAGCCTCACCTCATACATGAATAATGCTATATGGTCCTTCTCAATGAACTCATATGTGCAGTATATACTGACATATGGATTTTCCATGTAGTCCTTTTCAACTACAATTCTGATATGCAACATATCTCTGAATGAACACATGAATAACATCTCGAATGATCATAAACAAAAATAAAAGCTTTCTTTTTATGTCAAACAATGTTTTGTTTCCATTTTTGTTTCTTTTCACTTTTTTTCCAGTTTGCAAAAGTTATGATACCCAAAGACAATTACATTCATACAAGACCTATCTTCACTTGTTGGCATTATAGCTGCCATTCCATATTATTGATGCATATATATTAACCAGAACAAAAGATGACTGCTGCTAAATTGTAAATCTAATCATAAAGAAACAGTTGGTATTTACTTGGCTTTGGCTAGTCAGGCATGAAAGTCTCAAATTACTTCTGTTCCAAAGTAGTCACCCATCTAAACACTGAGCCTACTCATTGCTACTTAATTTTGGTAATCTGATGCTAACTGATTCTTTTAGATATGACAATAAATCACCATAGAGAAATGTAGTTTGATGTTGAATTAATTCCAAGTCATTGTAATATGCTGAAGATCCAACGAAGAAAAAAAGCCAGAATCAGTAAAGTTGGTGACTTTAGTCAAGGGTGACCCAAAGGTTCCCTTTTCAATAGCTATTACACTGAGGTGTAGGGAAGGGTGCAACTCCTTTCCTTTGATTGCTCCACTTTACCCTTGATACATACCTAATAATGCTGAATGTTAAGCAAGAAGATATCAAGTACCATTTTTTAAGTCTTTTGTATGACTCGACTTTGGATTGAACCCTGGTCTCCCAGGCCATTGGCAAACACTCTAATCAATGGGCCAATCAGTAGATATTTATAATATCTGCATACAATAGGTTTTATATATGCACCAAAGAACTGACTATATATGACTTGTTCTCTGCTTGAACTGAAACACAAAAGTATAAAATCCATAAAAGCCATCTGCAATTTACATCTTTGATTAACATATATATATATATATTGTCACGTGGTCTACCACTGAGAGGAGAGAAATAAGAAACTTCCCCTACCCCTCTGTGTTTGAATTAGCAGGCCGCCAAAGACTGACCGTTAAAAGAGGAATAAGGAATGTAGGTCAACTCCTCGCGGCCGAAGTAACAAATCCAGGTCAGAATGAAAGCCAACAGATGTTTGCACTCTGTGACCGGGTGAAAAAGATAGTAGTCCGACCGAATCACCTACAGAAGAAAGAGGCTAAATGATTGGCCAGAATCCTAAAGCGGAAGTAGCACCCTTTTTCCTCGGCGGAAATAGGGATAAGGAAATCAGTTTTGAAGACAGATGTCGCCGTGAACAGATGGGCGAATCTCGTGCCAAACTCCGGGCGAAGAAGCAGAACCGGGATTTTCAGGACAGTAGTTTAGATGATAAGACATATTGAAACTGCCACCGAAATTACCGGGGGAAAGCGGAAAGAATCTTGGACAAAAAGAACCTATGCCTTCAAGCCAAAGCTATATATATAAAACCCCGCTAGCCCATAAAAGAGAAAATACTCTCCGAAGGAACCCGTCAAAAAGCTCAGTACTGCAATTACATATCATCTCTCCCTCTCAATTTAAAGAAAGACGAAAGAAAAGAAAAAGGAAGAAAGAAATTTGTATTTATGTATTATCCGCTGATAATATAGCCGACACATTAAATACGTGTGTCCGCGTGTAGTAAAAACCTTGTAATATTTCAATGTCCCCACATGTTGAAATTTATTCATTGTGTTGTCTGCCTGTCAAGTTGTCAATTGCATGCTCTCTTTTCAGCTTCGTTCACCTCATGTTATTCTCACCTAAATTGTCCTATTCTTTCCTTTAAAAATATAATACGGGAAACTGGAATTGTTGACTACTATAATTAATATTATTATATCTAAACCTAGAGGCCCATATCTTCCATTATCTTAGGGGTAGGAAGAGGTAGTGGCCTGGTGGGTGGGTGTGTTAATGTGAAGTTTGGAAACCCCTTGCCAGCGGCGGTCAGTCTAGCCCCAAATTAACCCCAACATAATCTGCCAGTTTCCCTACGCCCAAAAAGGGAATCTTAACTGGAACTTATTCTGTGAGGGATCAAGTGCCAGGCTGCCCAGTCTTCACAAGTGCGAAAAATAAACTCCCGTCTTGGGATTAATATTTTATACCGCGTCACAATATATATATATATATATATATATTTCCCTTTGTATACTGTTGTATATGTGACTATATTTATATGAATAGTAATGTCTATGCATATGCATTCATTAATTGTATATTTTGTAGGAAGGAAAAATAATAATGGCTGGAAATTTTATAAAAATCTTGATATTTTATGATATTCACAACCACATGGAATATAAAATTGATCAAATGGATCTATCCAATGAGAGAAAAGAAATTTTTTTGTAAAAGGAGCCAATACACACACACACACACACACACGCACACACACGCACACACACTAATTGACTTACTTTTGATTTTTCTTTTTTTCTTCAGTTTATACCTTTTACCCTTCCTCTTTGCCATGTTTTTCAAAGAAAGTTCTGCGATGAAGGAAAATCAGATTCAGGAAGTAGTATGTACAGAGCAGCAGTGGAAAACCTTTTCACATTTAAAGGCAGCATTGAATTTTATTATCATCTGTTAAGGCTACACTCAATAAAATGTGAGTATGTTTCAAACAAAATATAATATTTGAAGTATCTGTTAATAACTTAGTTCAAATTTAATTAATACATACCACTTGAAAGAAATTTAAAAACTTTATTACCTTTTTAATGACTATTTAGAAATAACCTTTTCAGGAAAGCATTTTGATTTTAGATTCTAAAGTGAAGGTGTGCAATTTTAATAGGTCTTTTAGCAAGGCTGTGGATTGCCTCACTTTACAGTTTAGAATGCTGCATGCAGCCCTAAGGCCACAGGTTCTCTACCTCTGGTATAGAGGTTCTTGACCTTCTGTTTCAATGGTCATTAACATCAATTCCTTAAAAAAATATTGGGGGAGTCTCCATAGCATGGTGGCTAATGTGCTGGACTACAACATTTTAGTGAGTTCAAATATTCCTATGTGAACCTTTTCTCTATACCAGAAGAAATGTAAGTTTTTTACCTGTTGCCTTGCAGCACTTCTAAGTCTGTGGAACAGCTTATGTACATTTTTTACTCTTTGGGACAGTATGTCATGTTTCTTAATTACATGTATAATGCATGTCATGTTTCTTAATTATGTATACTATGTATGTATATAAAATGTATGTTGTTGTAGTCTAAAAGGAGTTAGTTTTTCCTTACCAAAATATTCTGTGTTAAGTTTCATTTAGAAAGCCTAATGAATTATAGGAAAAAGCAGGTGATCGTCTCAATGAATACCACACACATCAATAAATTCCTATACCACTACTGTCTTTATTCAAGAATAGCTTTGGCATTAAATAACCCATGAAGGTTGATATGTCATTAAAGAAAGTAACAAAGAGAGAAACCAAAAAATATAACTCGCCAAAAAAACAAACACTTTGATCCTTAATTTTTTCTTAATTCAATTCTTTTTTATAAATAATTTTCATTTTTCATTCTTTTGTTTTTATTACATTTTCATTTCTTTAACTCTTTTTTAAAACTGTTATCTTATTTCTTTTTCTTTTAAATGTTTTCTTTTTCATATCTATCTTCTTTTTTTACATTGTGTCCTTACACTGATTATGTATACACAGTTTATTTGTTAACAAGAGCTATTGTTAAAGTTCATCAAGCATTTCTATCTGCTATAATAAATGTTAGCTAATGTATTTTTGTATAATTGTGCAATAATTATTTTACAATTGTTAATAGAATATATATATATATATATATATATATATATATATATATATATATTCTATTCACTGTAGAGTGGTCTACTCTCATCCAAAATCAATAAAAACCTTGTGGCCAAGTGTCTTCTAGAGATACAAAGGAGGAGGACATATCAGAGACTGATCTTCTAATAGAGTCTGCTTGGCAGGGGGGGAGTATGATGTTGAAAGACCTGAAACTACCCAATGACCTAAGTAAAGGACATCACTCACGGTGCTCTTCGGTAACTAAATATAGTAAGGAGTGTATATTCAATGTAAGGAAAGAGAATATGAAACAATTAACGAGGTCAACCTATCTTGAATTAAAAGCCAGAAATCCAAATAAGGACATATATAGAAAAGTCATGGGAGGCAGAATAGCTATGACATCAGGAAAGGGAACTGCTCACTACACCTTTTTTGGATTCAACCTTGAATATGATCTCATATTCAAATTGGGAAAAGAGGTAGTTACCAATTGGATGAAACATATCAGGTCACAGAATAGAAAATCCAGAGATAATGAATCTCATATTTCAACATCTAAATTCTGAGAATCAAGAAAATGATGAGAAAAGAAATAGAATAGAAAAAGACAAAGAGAGAATAAAAAACAACTTCAGCCATTTATGGAAGAATGGAACTCTTCCAAGAACTGAGAGAAAAAAAAATGAAGACTTAATGAGTTCATATTCGTTTGTTGAATAGACAACACAAAAAATGTGAGCAAAGTAATAACTTTGACCTCTCACACTTACACTTTCCACACATGTTCATTTCACAAGGAACTGAAGCAGAATATTCTTTATGCATACATCATGACATAATCAAATGTTTATCCAATCATTCAATAACATTGTCCCTTTCACCTTCTGATATTGTTTTGTAATTTTAGTATTGTTATAAATTACAACCCAAGTTTAATCCTGCAGGTGGGAGAATAAAATTATTGTTGTTGAATTATTTTGTGTTATTGTGTCATGATATCTTCGAAGGATTTTCCGCATCATATTTTCTTTTTCATATGCACAGCTGACCTCTAGGAGTTTGAAAATAAATAAGTTGGGTTTTCGTATTATTTTATTTCTTTGGATGAATTATCCACAGGTTTTGAATACTCCTGGTGTGTGAAAAAAATAGAAAATAAAAATTAAAAATATATACAGGGTGGAACGATAAAATTGTCGTCCTAAAGAAAACAACACTACAGCTTTATTTTAAAACTTTTATTGAAAAAATAAATTCAGGTAACTTGATTATGTAGTAGAGCTGACATTTATTCAATGTAGCTGCTTTCAGCCTCAATCACCGCCTTGATATGGATCCAGAACTGGGAGTATGCCTTTTCCACAAGCGCCATCAGGAGCTCGGCGAATACTCAGCGGATGGCAACGATCAGGCTGGCTTTGGTGTTATGGGAGGTCATGTTGGTGATGTTCTCGACGTATGACTAAACGAAGTAGTCCAGCGGGTTCAGGTCGGGGGAGAAGGGGGGCCAGTGAGAGAAGGGTACAAAGTCATAGCACTCCTTCTGAAGCCAAGCCTGGGTATCTTTGGACTTGTGGGCCGGCGCCAAGTCCTGCTGCCACACCCAGGGTCTGCCACCTGATTGCACCAGGGGATCACCACATCCCCCAAAGATGTTCTATTGGGTTCAAGTCAGGAGACATGCTTGGCCAGTTTTACCCTCAGCCTCTTAAATAAAGCAATGGTTGTCCTGGAGGTATGTTTGGAGTCATTGTCATGCTGGAACACTGCCCCGCGACCCAGTTTCTGGAGGGAGGGGATCATGCTCTGCTGCAGTATTTCACAGTACATGTTGGAGTTCATGTTTCCCTCAATGAAATATAACTCTCCAACATCTGTAGCACTCATGCAGCCTTAGACCATGACAATCCCACCACCATGCTTGACTGTAGGCATGACACACTTATCTTTGTACTCCTCACCTGGTCGCCACCACACATGCTTGAAGCCATCAGAACCAAACAAATTGATCTTCATCTCATCAAACCATAGGACATGGTTCCAGTAATCCATGTGCTTTGTTGTCATGCCTTCAGCAAACTGTTTGGAGACTTTCTTGTGTATTGTCTTCAGGGGTGACAGCCATGCACACCAATTTGATGTAGAGTGCGGCGTATGGTCTGAGCACTAACAGGCTGACCCCACCACCTCTTCAATCTCTGCAGTAATGCTGATAGGACTCCTACACCAATCTTTCAAAGAAAGCATTTGGATGTGATGCTCAGTACATGCACTCAGCTTCTTTGGACAACCAGCCTGAGTGGACCCTGCTCTTTTAAAACGCTGGATGATCTTAGCCACTGTGCTGCAGCTCAGTTTCAGGGAGTTGGCAATCTTCTTGTAGCCTTGGCCATCTTCATTTAGTGCAACAATACGTCTTTTTAGATCCTCAGAGAGTTCTTTGCCATGTGATGCCATGTTGGAACTTTCAGTGACCAGTATGAGAAAGTATGAGAGCTGCACTACAAATTTGAACACACCTACTCCCTATGCACATGGGCCTAATAACACTAATGAGCCACCTGACATTTTGGAGGGAAAATGATAAGCAGTATTCAATTTGGACATTTAGGGGTGTAGTTTCTTAGGGATGTACTCACTTTTGTTGCCAGGGATTTAGCTTTTAATGGTTATATTTTGAGTTATTTTGAGGGGAAAATAAATTAACTCTGTTATATAAGCTGCATACAGACTACTTTACATTATGTCAAAGTGTTATTTTGTCAGTGCTGTCCTATGAAGAGATATACTTAAATATCTGCAGAAATGTGAGGGGTGTACTCACTTTTGTGATACACTGTATATTATATGTATATATATATATGTGTGTGTGTATGTATAATGTATATGAATACATAAAAGTGTGTATGCATGTGTGTGTGCGTGTGTGTGTTCAAACGCTGCATGTCCTTGTAAGTATTTTCTCATAGTACTAATACTCTTGGGAAAGATATGAATCCAACTATTCTCTCCCCATCTATAGATAAATGATGGAGCAGACTGGGCTCTTTAACTTGGTATGGCAACTGGTCTTGGAGAAAGAAAACTCTGAATTCAAACCAGTTAAACTCTGCTTAAAAATTAACCTTGTGTTGCATCCTACTCATGGTAGAGAGGTTGGGTAAATACATTACATATACATATATATGTACATACATATATATATAGAGAGAAAGAAGGAGACACATCGAGAGACACAGATAAACTAGCAGAACCTGTCATACTCTGGGATAAAAATATCTTGTTTTATTAATTTTATTAAAAAAAAGTCTTATTACCTCCCATTACCTGACCTAATACCTCCCACAAATACCCTAAAACACACCTTCAATTGAAAGAGGTACACATACTAAGTTTACTTGAGATTAGTCTTTTGACCTAGGAGTCCATAAGCAAGTTAACAGAATTATATATATATATATATATATATATATATCAGTGGGGAAGGATGACTTGGAAACCAGAGCATGCAGTCCATTATATAGGCTAATCACCAATACAGCGATGTAAAAGTAGAACCTTACTCTGCACCCATAGAAAATTATCTACCTCCTTCCAATCTGTGAATGTGATGTGAACTAATTTAATGTGAGAAAATACACTTCTACCAACAGGCTCCACTTCAGACTTGATACCATTCTTCACTGGACTGAATGTCCTTCCCATTAGTTATGCTCTGGCAATGATGATGACCGCTAATGGTTATGAGAGAAATTAATAAAATCTACAAATAATGAATTATTAAAATTTATTAGTAAATCAATTCATTTCTTCATTTTTATTTTGGCAAATTCATTGATCACATTGTTGTAAAAATTATCAGCCCCACACTCTGTCTTCATCTTCTTGAAAATGAAATCTTCATGGAAATGAAAACCAAATTATTTAATCAATCTACAGGCAAACCTTCATGAGTAAGTTTGATTCTCATTAGGTGCCCTATTCATACAGCCTCGTGCTACTTCTGAACAAACCGCTTAGTAAATTACTACTTAATCACTCTACACTTTGTTAACACCTCATAATTATTTACATGCTTTAGTGAAGAAAACAATCTGTCACAGGAAGCTGATATGGCAGGTAAGATTAGAATCAGATGTAGTAATTTGGTTACTTCTGCTAATGCTTGGTTTAAATCAAATTCCCATATTATCTATGCAACTTCTTGGATGCTTGAGACTTGCTTTGAAAAATCTGCAGCATAAACTGATTTCAGTTCATGTTTTAATTCATCAAATTTCAATAGGTTTTTATATACATCCAAAGTTGAAAACACTTCCACTGGAAAATTTTCTTAAGCATGAAAAAGCTTTGGATTTGACAATTCAACAAATCTGTACTCTCCCATTGCTTTAAATCTTTGCTCATCATGAATAGCTACATCCAAAATTTAGTTCAGAACTGAATAATACAAATTTTAAAAATCTGTCTGACTTTCAGTCCTTTGAATAGGTAAGTCTTTGATTTCAGTCACAAGAGGCAATAAAGACATTCATCACTTCAGTAGAAAATGCCTGTTGGCTTTATACAGCTGGAAAGCAAGTAAAAAAAATGTCTGCTTTTTGGTGGCTTTCTCTTTGTAACCCCCCACTTTATTATTCTGTCTCTCATTTTCAAGCAAACAGCTTGAAGGGAATTATAAAATAGGGAAGGTTAAAGCCAGGGTCTTTTCTAATCTAACCAGAACTACAACGTAGGCAAAAATATTTTTGCTTTTCTGTAACTGTCTCTCTTTCAACAACCCAGTCTTATTTTCTGTCTCTCATGCTCCCTGCTTAAAAGCTATTGGGAAGCTACTAAATTCATTGCTTTTACCTGCATCTTTTCTTGTTAAACTGGCAGGTGTTTTCTCTACTTACACTCCCTAATATTACTTGTAATGATTATCCTAAGAAATGAAAAAAAATGTGAAATACAAAAAAGAGGATTGTGAAAATCATCAATAATTAATTTTATATAACTTAAAATTATTTATCCCAGGAAAAATATAAAGCATAAAGTGCATATGATGCATACATAGACACTTCATCCCTTATATATATATGTATATGAGTTTCATTCAATGAAGAAGGTGGGTTTGTTTTTAAAGCAAAATAAATCTTTTTAGAGTTTTTTTACATAAATGTAAATTCTGCCTTGTTGGAAATTAGTTTAGAGTAAAAATTATTTTAATCTTGCAGAAATCTTTGTTTTGAGACTATTCAAAATAGCAGCAAATCAAAAAGAGGTCTTTCCTCAAATTTTTGGGGGCTGAGAAGTGCAAACCATGTGAAATTTATAGAAGAATGTTTGATGTGTATTGGTGAAGCATGTTTTAATTTTAAGAAATGTTTACAAATGGGCTAGATTATTTAAATGTCAAAATATTATTCAAGATGAAGACAGCCCAGACAGGTCCAGAATAGCAAGCACTTCTGAAATGATGGATTCAGTTAATGAACTCATTTTGGCATACAGAAGATCAGGGGTCTTTGGGATTCATCGGGACAATGCAAGGTTTCATACTGCACCAAGAACAGTGGAAACCATCCATCAGTTTGGTTGGGAACAACTGCCACTTTCTCCTTACATTCCAGATCTGGCCCTCTCTAATTTCCATTTATTTGGCTCCCTCAAAGAATTTTTGCATGGAACAAAATTTTCAAACAATGATGAAGTGAAGAGCACCATAAGCAAATGGCTAAAACATTAGGTTTCTATGCTGAAAGAATCTAAAAGCTTGTTCTTCTATGTGAAAAATGTACTTTAAAGAATAAAGATTGAAAAATGATGTGAAGTTTTTTTCCTGGGTGAAATGTGAGTCGTTATTGCAAAATTCACTTGATTTATTGAATGATCCTCATACATATACAATGTATCACAAAAGTGAGTACACCCCTCACATTTCTGCAGATATTTAAGTATATCTCTTCATGGGACAGCACTGACAAAATGACACTTTGACACAATGAAAAGTAGTCTGTATGCAGCTTATATAACAGAGTTAATTTATTTTCCCCTCAAAATAACTCAAAATATAACCATTAAAAGCTAAATCCCTGGCAACAAAAGTGAGTACACCCCTAAGAAACTACACCCCTAAATGTCCAAATTGAATACTGCTTATCATTTTCCCTCCAAAATGTCAGGTGGCTCATTAGTGTTATTAGACCCATGTGCATAGGGAGTAGGTGTGTTCAAATTTGTAGTGCAGCTCTCATACTTTCTCATACTGGTCACTGAAAGTTCCAACATGGCATCACATGGCAAAGAACTCTCTGAGGATCTAAAAAGACGTATTGTTGCACTAAATGAAGATGGCCAAGGCTACAAGAAGATTGCCAACTCCCTGAAACTGAGCTGCAGCACAGTGGCTAAGATCATCCAGCGTTTTAAAAGAGCAGGGTCCACTCAGGCTGGTTGTCCAAAGAAGCTGAGTGCATGTACTGAGCATCACATCCAAATGCTTTCTTTGAAAGATTGGTGTCGGAGTCCTGTCAGCATTACTGCAGAGATTGAAGAGGTGGTGGGGTCAGCCTGTTAGTGCTCAGACCATACGCCGCACTCTACATCAAATTGGTGTGCATGGCTGTCACCCCTGAAGACAATACACAAGAAAGTCTCCAAACAGTTTGCTGAAGGCATGACAACAAAGCACATGGATTACTGGAACCATGTCCTATGGTTTGATGAGATGAAGATCAATTTGTTTGGTTCTGATGGCTTCAAGCATGTGTGGTGGCGACCAGGTGAGGAGTACAAAGATAAGTGTGTCATGCCTACAGTCAAGCATGGTGGTGGGATTGTCATGGTCTAAGGCTGCATGAGTGCTACAGATGTTGGAGAGTTATATTTCATTGAGGGAAACATGAACTCCAACATGTACTGTGAAATACTGCAGCAGAGCATGATCCCCTCCCTCCAGAAACTGGGTCGCGGGGCAGTGTTCCAGCATGACAATGACTCCAAACATACCTCCAAGACGACCATTGCTTTATTGAAAAGGCTGAGGGTAAAACTGGCCAAGCATGTCTTCTGACTTGAACCCAGTAGAACATCTTTGGGGGATTCTCAAGCTGAAGGTGGAGGTGTGAAAAGTCTCAAATATCTGCCAGCTCTGCGACGTCGTCATGGAGGAGTGGAAGAGCATTCCAGTGGCTGCCTGTGAAGCTCTGGTAAACTCCATACCAGGAGAGTAAAGGCAATTCTGGATAATGATGGTGGCCACACAAAATATTGACAGTTGACGTGGTGTATGTTAATATTGACAACTTTCCCTAAGGGGTGTACTCCCTTTTGTTGGCAGGGGTTTAGCTTTTAATGGTTATATTTTGAGTTATTTTGAGGGGAAAATAAATTAATTCTGTTATATAAACTGCACATAGACTACTTTTCATTGTGTCAAAGTGTCATTTTGTCAGTGCTGTCCTATGAAGAGATATACTTAAATATCTGCAGAAATGTGAGGGGTGTACTCACTTTTGCGATACACTGTATATATATATATATATATATATATATATATATATATATATAGAGAGAGAGAGAGAGAGAGAGAGAGAGAGAGTGAGAGATACTAACACACACACACACACACACACACACACACACACACACACACACACATTATGCTTGGGATATATCATTAACAGTTATCTAATATCTGAAATGCATACAGAATGTCATCCAGAATGCATACAAATTTTAATAATTGCTGCTATTATTACTTGAAAATATACACTCATAATAAAGAATAAATGTTATGATATATCTGAGAGAAAAAGCATCTGATATTTATTACATTTTTAAGTAATTTTAGGTGTTTAAAATGTTCAGAAAATGATAAACCTTTGTATATGTTTTTTGAGGCATACCGCTTTTTTTAAGTTATTTATCACAAGATAATATTTATTAAAAACCAAAGCTGCTATTCATGAAGTTGGTATTTTGTGTACTATGTTTCATTTTCCATTTTTGTTGTCTCATTTAATTTGTTCTTGTTCAGTTCATTTTATAAATATATATATATGTGTGTGTGTGTGTGTGTGTGTGTGTGTGTGTGCGTGCGTGCGTGCGTGCGTGTGTGTGTGTGTGTGTGTGTGTGTGTGTGTGTGTGTGTGTGTGTGTGCACTACAGTGCAAAAGATTTAGGCAGATTTAATATCCTCACAAAAGGAAATGTAAAAACTGGTGTTCAATGCTAATATATAATAATAGGATTAATAATTAATATGAATTTGACGTTAATTTAAAAATCATTAGTATTCTGGGTGTACACCTTTTGCAGCTAGAACAGTATTCATTCTTTTTGGGATACTTCTTATACTGTATACCTAGAAACGTTCAATGTTTTTGATATTTTAACCTAAGTGCACTGTTTATGGTAGAATATGATTTTATGTTTTTTCATCTGATACTTGATGATTTATGTTTGGAAATATACAATTTCTTGTTCTGAAATGAAAAATTGAGATAGTTTATTAAAAAAATTACAACAGTTCTTGTTTTATAGATATATAATGTTTGATTAATAGTAAACATTCTAAAACCTTATAACAATAAAAGAATAACAAAAATATAGCATAAAATCAACTTCTTTCAAAGTACCTCTTTATTTCCATTGTTCCCAGATCCACTCTGGCTCGGAGTGGTAGCACCTGATAGGGTCCTATCTATGAGTCAAATAGAACTAAACTGTGTGCTTTTGCTAAACTGAATTGTTGGAAATAGAACAGTTTTAACATCTAAACTGTGTACTTATGCAAAACTGAATTGTTTGAAATAGAACTTTTTATTTGTATAAAAATGGATTTGGCATTAAATAACCTACAATGGTTGATATACCATAAAACCTAACCAAACCAATCAACACCTTTTCATAAGATAAACATTTAAGAGCAAGCCTATATCATATAATGAAAATATGATTGAAATTAAGAATTCCTAAATTATGCTAATTTTGAATTGTTATAATTAATATATTTACTGTTTGTAAATGTATAAATTACATTATATTCATTGATTAACCCCAAACACAGTATTCATTATAAATGTTAAAAATATACACCTGCCTAAATCTTTTGCACAGTGGTGTATATATAATTTTACAAAATGTCCTCATATTTTTCAAGGTAATAATATTTATTTCAAATGTTTTTCTTGATTTTTCAATTTTAACTTTCTAAAAAAATTTTATTTTCTCAATAAAAATGAATTTTGTTATTGTTGCAGAAAAGCATTTGGAAATAATAATAATCAGACACAAGATCTCTCTCTCTCTCTCTCTCTCTCTCTCTCTCTCTCTCTCTCTCTCTCTCTCTCTCTCCCACACACACAAAAGAAAAATAAAAGAATTTTTTCAATTTGCCCCAGAATGACTTTTTCTTTTCTGCTTGGCTAAGAAAAGCAAAGTTTGTTACTGTGACTCAGTCCCTCAGGCAGTCCTGAACTATTAGATCTTTCTCAACTTATGGCCCCCTTCCTCTGCCTCTCCAAATCAGACCATTTTCACTTCCAGGTAACATGATCCTGATTCTCAGATAGTCGTTACCAAACAGAGAATTTTTCCAGTACAGAAACAAGATGATAGACAAATATACTGATATACTTATAAACTACTAGATGCTAGACAAACAAAATATAACAACCTTTTGCCTCTAAAAATAGAATCATGAAGTTTTCTATTATTTTGTGATCATTATGCAAACAAAATATTTTGATGTCTCCCTTTTGTCTACTTATAACACTTTACTTTAAAAAATATCAAGATTATCTTTATTATTTTTTCAAGTTGACAAGGACTTGTGTAGACATAATCACTTATAGGACTTACACTCCTATAATTTAAAATGGGCGGTATGCCACTTGTTCCTGAAACAAAGATGGCGGACACACGCAAGTATTCAGTCTCAGGAAACCATTGGCCAGGAAAACCATGTGATCAGTGTTTAAAACTACATCCTCATTTGAATTTTGTCCTGCATTTTTGGAGCCGACTCCAAGACACATATTTTCTATAAATACTTTGTTTTCAAACACTCTCTCTCTTCTTCACATTTTCACTTGCAGGACTAACACACTCTCTCCAGTGTGACTTCCAGAGAGAATACTATCACTCTCTCATATTCACCAACCGTCGTTAAACGCCACAAAATGTATAGGCCATGCAAACATTCCTTTCCTCAGTATACCTTGTCTGTGAGATTTTTTCCAGCCTCGAAAACAGCAATTGCGTCGAACCACAGAAAGAAACGAACATTTAGAAATACGTAGTCAACATGCATAGGACACTTTTATTATTTAGTCCTTTTTTGTAGTTTTAGTTGTGTTAGTCACACACACACACACATGCACACACACACACACACACACACACACACACACACACACATACACACACACACACACATACACACACAGAGAATATTTTCACGAACAGTAATAAAACCATTGTAATGTTTTAAATGTTTACATTATATATATTTTTAAGATATAAATTTGTTTTGTTTATACCGCTTGTTTTGAATGTTCCTTTTGTCTGCGCTGTTTCAGATCGTTTACACATCTTTCATATCATTACATCTGTGGGGTTTAAAAGTTTTTAGGAAGGTCAGTGGCTAAGGGCAAGGCTGTGTTGCCGTAAGTTATCTGACTCCATATTTTTGGTTATTTTGCTTTACCCCACGTTGACTGGCCGGTGCAATGCCTTGCCCAAAGAAAGTCCAAAAGAAATATACACAAAGAAAAGATAGAAACAGACAAGAGACGAAAACATTTCTTCCATACTTTCCTTTATTTACTTGGTGAATGGACTAACCAACGCTACGTCCCAAGACACAGCGTGGTGCCCAAAACACCAGATAGTAAAAATGGTGTTGTCGGTTCGACGTCACTACCCGAAAAATAGGTTCGGTTCACAGAAAACCTGAGTATTTATCTCTCTTCACCGGCTCCAAATTCGCCACGCCAAAATCCTTCTAATTTTGGCGCGACCGCTTCTCATTGGCTACTTTACATTTTATTATTTTTCTTTTTTCTGATTTTAACCGGATGGATGCGTGGAGCCTTATGCGTGGCGACGCATTTATACATTTTGTATCTGGCAGCCGACGAGTCAATATCCGGTTGGGAGTTTTTTCTGTTAATTCCTAAATCGCCACACATCTTTACTACATTTGTCATGTACCTTTTTCCAAACATAACATACCACTAAACTAAACATATACTAAACGACAACATAAATTTTGGGGGACCAAACATATCTGCCAAATAACATGTCTCCCTACACACTTTATATATAAGTCACTCAGCTGTGCACAGATCTTTCTTTGTTTTCTTTTTTTTTCTCAGTATGTCAAATTTTCTTCTGACAGAAAATACTGAACTGAAGTCTATATTCAATTTCACCAAATACTGGACAAAATTGGTTCTGAAATTTTTAAAATGCAGAAAGAAGCTTATGGACATGATGCAATGAGTCATGCCAGAATCTTTGAAGGAAGAGCATGATTAGTGTCCAGGGAGGCCTTCTATGAGCAGAGATGCTGAAGTATTTGGAAAGGTATGCAGTCTGGTGAAGGTGGATTATCCAATTTGCTTTGTGATAAGGAAGCATTTCTGTTTGGTCATGTCAGGCCATTCTTATTGATGATTTGGGAATGGAAAGAGGTGTAGCCAATTTTGTCCTACACTTTCTGACAGTTGTAAAGAAGGAGTTTTGGATGACATGTTTTGTATGTGTGTATATATATATATATATACAGATATATATATATATATATATGTAGCATAAGTCTTTAATAATAATAGTTTTTTGAAAATGCAAAAAATAATTCATTTAAATGTTTTACAAAGCTATTAAAGTCTGACTCATCAGAATCTGAGAGGAAAAACTTTAAATCAATAAAAATAAGTTATATTCATGGACTCCTAATATAGTTTTGTCAAATTCATTTCTGTTTTACAGTTTGTTTACCTAAGTTAACTATATTTCTTAGTGTAGGTAATTGGGGGTGGGTTTATCCCTTCTATCATCTAATGGGCTTCAAGTATAATAAAATAGTGTTCAGCCCCAAAATAATCAGTTGAATGTGTTTTCCTAAATTTGAAATTAATAACAGGGAATATTTTATCAATAATGTCACCAAAACAAAATTGTTGTGATGTAGACAATTCTGATATGGCAAAGAGGAGTAATTTTCAAAAAGTATAGTGTTGATTTACTTCCTGGAGAAAATTGTGGATATACCTAACATAAATAGTTCATTTCTATCAGTAGATTTCAGAATTTGGGGGATAATCTCAGAACCTATCTGCAGTGGTCAGCAAGGCCCTTCTATCTATCTATCTATCTATCTATCTATCTATCTATCTATTCTGGAAAATCAACAGGAGGAAATAAGAATGGGAGTAAACAAAAACAGAGAATAACTGAACAATCTTAGATTTGATGATAACATAGTACTAATATCAGAAAAATTAACCAAATTAGAACTAATGCTAAATGACCAGAGAATATCAAGATAGATTTAAAGACAAATAGATAGTAATGATTAACTGTAACATCATAAAAAACAGAAGACGAAGTTCTGGAAGAAGTTCACTACTTAGAATAAAAGATAAGATTAGAGAGAAGATCCTGAAAAATGAAATAAAGATATGTATAATGACTAGTTGTAAGGCATTTAGTAAAAATAGTAAATATTGAATGAAAGACTATAACTCTTTAATCAGTGAATGTGAATTTAAAAATGATTGGCAAGGTTGTCTCCTAAATCATAATAACATAATTATAATATATTATAAAATGAGTTTTAAATTCATAGATTATCCTTTCAGATAAATTATAAAACAGCAATTTTAACAAATATTTTCATCATAACTAATGAAAAACTTCAAACACTTAAAATATTAATAAATTTTTGAGGCTACAGAAAACTGTAATATAAAAAAATGACTTTAATAATTTTGCTTGTTAAATAATTTTGCTTGTTTTTAATTGGGTTACAATTCTTTCAACTGTTTATTATTTGGTGTATCTCATAATCCTTTGAAAACCAATAAACCAAGAAAATTTAACAGGTTTGTTGTTCTTTGGCATTTTACACCAGAAGCTTACCATTACCTGTAGTTTGAGTAATGGCAATTTTTGCTAAAAAAATCATGTATAGATTGACACTTCTGCCTAGAGTCAAAGTGAGTGTAGTGTCTATATCCATGGAAATCTAATTATATATATATATATATATATACATATATATATACACTGGTGGAGGAGGTTGAATTTATTTTTTGGAAAAGTATTAAATTTTACACTCTTCAAAAGAATAACTGTTTTCATCAACATATTTTGTATTGAATGATATTTAAAATAATTGTGGGATCTCCGAGAGTAAACATATTTCTTTGATCCTAAGTAAAGTGTACTGTCTAACCTAATCCTATGAGACACATGACTCAGTGAATAACAGCACTGATTAAAGTGTATCTGATAGATAGTAAACCCAATCTCGAGATCAGATAGTGCCTAAAAATCATATATACTGGTTCAATGAAAGAGACAGACAAGTGACATCTCAAGGATGAATACACAAGGAAGAATTAACTAATGCAAGATATCCTCTAAGCATGGACAGGAAAATGAGAATAATTAATCCCTATTAATAGAATAAAGAGTTTGGTTTAAAATTCTCAGAAAGTTACTATCTATGACAAACATTTAAAGAAAGCTGGAGGCTACAATGACTAAGATGTGAATATAATTACAACATAGATGAAAACATTAGCCCGAGTACATCATTTCATAATAGCGACTGAAATATCAATTAATTAAATACTAGCATAGTACCTAAAAAAAATAGTGTTATAAATGTTTGGATTGGCACTTCTGTCGAGAATCAAAGTGTTGTATCTATATCCATGGAAATTCCACACTAGTTTTAGAAAATATAATATGTAAGATCAATACAAGGCACTCATGGCGTAATGGTTATCATTATAGGAAATGGACATGGCAATGTGAGTTCAAATCCTGGACAAGATTGTTTGCATTTTACATAGCACTAATGCCCTTGGGAAAGATATGAATCCAACTATCCTCCCTCCAGCTATGGGTAAAATAGTAGGGCAGACTGAATTCTTAAACCTTGGTCTGACAACCGGTCTAGGAGAAGAAAAACTCTGAATTCAAACCTGTTAAACTCTGCTTAAAAAAATGACTTTGTGTCTCATCCTGATTGTATGGAGGGGTTAGTAAATACATATACAGAAAAAAACAAACAGTTATTATTTAAAAGAGTATAAAACTTGATACTTTCTCAAAGGAAAAAAGGAAGAAAAACAGACATGCTATCACCTATAAATAAGTACACCTATAACAATTTCCTTTAAAAGTTAATTTTCTTCTAAACCAAAGCGATCAAGATTTTATTATCTCTAGTGGAACATTATACCATCAAAATGGATATCACTAGGTATTATTAATTACCAATCTATTTGAACAAAAAATACAAATATGCAGCAGTCCATTAATAAGTACACCCTCTGTGTATACTTATGCAATTTTATTTTTGTTTACAGAGTTTCAATATTGTAAAGTTTAGTAATAAATAATGTTTAATGATATCTATTTCAATTATATGATATTCCTCTTGAAATTATAAACTCCAGGTATCTTTGGTTTAAAAGAAAATCAATTTTCTATAAAAAAAAATGTTTTTAATAGTAAACCAGCAGCATTTTAACTGTCAAAGAAACATTAAATTATTAATACATTAACTATTATATTCTCTATTGACCAATTTTAGTAATTATAATATTTTATTCATCAAATCATACTAATTGTTATTTTATCTATTAATCCATCAGCCTAAATTATTCTTATATAATCACCTGATCAATTCAGAGGCCTGATTGATTACTTCATTTTCAGCTATCCTGCTGCTAACAGAGTAACATATGTACTTATATGAAAATAACAAGTGTAGATGTCACCTGTAAGTAACAAAATGTTGAATATGTTATATTAACTATATACAGTATCACCCATAAATAAGTACTCTGTACCCAAAAATGAAATTGTAACATCTCTGTAATCAATGCTTTTCCAATGCTATAGTTTCAATGCTTTGGTAATAAACAATATCCAATAATATTTGTTTTAATTGTATAATTGGTTTGATTCGGTTTTATGGCAGGTCAACCATTGTAGGTTATTTAATGCCAAATCCAGTTTATACATATATATCAGATACATATGATTTGTAAACATAAGTCAACAAAGTTAAATAGTTCCAAGTATTGCTATGTATCACAAACAATTCAATTAAACATCAGTTATTTGTTTACACACACCTAGATAATCAAACAGCTCTATTTCAAGCAATTCAATTTAGCATAAGTCATTTCTTTGCACTCAGTTTAAATATTAAACAGTTATATTTACACCAGAAACTTACCAGAAGAGGACCCTTTCAGGTGCTACTACTCAAGGCCAGAGTCGACCTGAGAGTGATGGCAATGAAGGGGTACTCCACATTCTCTAAAGCTCCAGCATTACTGGAGCTTCATCATCAGATTGTTTTATGTCATATCCAGGACACTTTTGGTGGGGTCTTACCCCTCTGCAGAGATGCAGTCAGCGTATTCTAGTCTCAGCCAACTGGGCTCAAATGTATAATGTTCTGCTAAAAATAATACAATATTATTTTCTTTGGTTCAAAAGAAAATTAATTATTTCAAAATATTGTTAGGGATGTACTTATTTATTGGTGATACAGTGTGTACATGGTGCATTCAATAAGTTTCCAGACTTTTTTGTACAGGCATTTAAAATTGTTATAGATTCTTGAAAATTCAGCATGTTATTGCTATATGTCTTATGAGATGATTGATTAATTTTTATGATTTCAGGTTCAAATGAACAGCTACAGCAGGAATTTGAATACACCCTACTAAAGCCTGATTGTCTCAGCTGGTGAATTCCAAAAATGCAATCTGGACATGAGGACACTTTAGAAAAACGATATGTAATAAAATTCTGTTTTAAACTTGGAAAAAATGCCACAGAAATGTATGGAATGCTTCAGACTGCTTTTCAACCATTTTGCATAAATCGAGCATCAGTTTTTGAGTGGCATAAGAGATTCAAGGAAGGTAAGGAGTCTGTGAGGGATAATGATAGGTGTGGGAGGAGTAAGGAAGTCAATACACCAGAGTTGATTGGCCAAACAGTTAAAGTTACTATGTTGATGTTTTAAGGGAGTTCAGGAAGAGTTTCTGTCGGAAGAGGCCAGCACTCTTCAAATTGGGTTAGTGGCATTTTCACCAGGACAATGCACCAGTCCACAACTCCATCCTTGTCACAGACTAATTGACCAAGATGGGCATCAAGACAGTTCCTCAACCTCCCTATAGTCCAGACTTTGCTCCCTGTGACTTTTGGTTATTCCCTAAGCTCAGAAGCTGTCGTTATGAGACAATTGAGATGAAAGAGGCTGTGATGAAGGTCATTGACACGCTCACACAAGAGGACTTCCATGGGGCCTTCCAGAAGTTGTTGGAATGGTACAATAAGTGCATTGCAGCTGGAGGAGATTACTTTGAAGGGGACTAGAGTTTTATATGTGTACTATCAATAAAAGTGCCCATACAAAAAATTCTGGAAACTTATTTAATGATCCTCATATGTATGTGTGTGTTTGTGTGTATATATATATATATATATATATATATAGAGAGAGAGAGAGAGAAATTGATGACAAGGTAATCCAAGTAGGAGAGATTTATTGAGAAGCAAAGTTGACACTATAGTGTTTCGGTATTGGCTGTTTTATTACTGAATCAGCATTTGTTTGTTTTTTAAATTACGTCATTTGACTTATTTTAAATTATGTCATTTGACTTATATTGTATAGAATTTATGTTCTGTTTGTTTATCGAGAAAAATTTCAAATCAAAAGAAGGAAGGAAAATAAAAAGGAGGACAAAATGAAAAATAGAAAGTATGAAATTCATATATATGGAATATATTAACTAAAGATGAAATATATTGTAGCTATTTAAAATGGATTTGCTCAAGTATGGAGAAATATTAGATAGATAGATAGATAGATAGATAGATAGATAGATAAAATCAACACATGCCTATCATAGGAGTTGTTTCCTGTTGTTCATAAAATCATACTAATACTTGTTAGGCTAATCTTTTTTATAAAAAAAATAATACCCAAGCAACCAGAGAATATCATTGATTAAAAAATCTTAGCTATTTCCCAAAAGTAAATTACAACATAATTCAATTAGTTAGCTATTGAGAAAAAGATCAACTATAATCAATCAATTATTTATAGACATTATTTTCTTTGGCATATTAAGATTTTTTTGCAGAAAAATTTTCAGTTTCTCAATTGTTAACATTATATATCATTGATATAAACCCACAAAAAATTGTTAACACTGTAGACCCTTGATATCCAACCATAAAAAATCATTAACACTGTTTTTTGTTTCTACATCAATATAATCCAAAACATTATTCAAATTAAAATAAAATTTGAATGCTGACTTTTTGCGAGGAAGTTAATTCGTTATGTTAGTTCCTCACTATATTTGAAGGTAAATAAAGGGAGAGAAGAACGAAGATGCCATAAGGTTTTCAAGAAGGTTTAATGACAGCCTGAATAAAGGGTACCTTTATGCTGCAAGTCTCGTAGGAAGGAAGGAAGGAAATAGTTATTGAGTTGAGAAGGAATTATAGCAGTTAAATGCCTGAGCGGAATGTGTGTCGCTACAGTCAAGGCAATGCTGAATGTCTGAGCGAAATATGCATTGCTGTAGACATAGCAAAAGTCTTGTTTGCAGGTTAAGGACAGGAATGATGAAGTCACCCATAAATTGTAGTCCTGGTTGTTGTGGGAGAGAGGCATGAAAGTCTCCAGATAATGTTGCCCAGGAATGAGGTAGCTGGATGTCTGAGCAGAATTGCACGTTGCTGTAGACATAGCAAAAGTTAGAGGTGACATAAAGGTGTTCCTGTAAGTGGCAGATTAAATGCATCTAATTCATGTTCGACTGGGAACCCTTGGTCTACAAGAGTAGACTCAAGAGGTTCATGAATTAGACGGCTTTTTTTGTTGTTGTGATTCTGCAGCTATGAAGGGAGTGGACAGAAAGTACGTCTGTCCGTCTCAAAAGGTTCTGAGGAAGAGATAGTTTGGCAGGCTTTCACCATTCTTATGTTGTCCGGGAAAATGGTCCGGGCTGAATAGGATAAGTCATCCTCATTTGGTGAAAATTGTGACGACCATAACGGTCAAATTAATTTACACGCCAAACAAACTTACGAAGTTCTTTCTGCTACAAACTTATATCCTAATGTTAAAAGTTTCATGATTACATTTTTCAATCATAAAAGTATCTAAAATGTATTGATTATAAAAGATAATAGTAAAAATTGAATATTTGTTTCCTACAATACAGAAAATTATAATCATGTTAACAAAAAATTTAAAAAGCATAGTTTTTTATAATTCAAAATATTGATATTCCAATTCTCATCAGTAAAATTATTCAATCTATTATTATTTTATTACCATCTGATTAGTGTTTCATTTTATCTTAATGCTCTTTGACTATTAAAGCAAAAAGTACAATGTTTCAAATATGTAAAGAATTAGTTTATATTTGTTTCCTACATTTCGTCTGTAATTTAGAATAATTATAACAATCTTTCTCTAATAAGATAAGCTTTACTGATTAATGAATGTTTATTTCCAGAATGATCTTAAAAATGAAATATGCAAGAATTTAATAAAAAAGATTTTATTCAAAATTGTAAAAAGATCTTTTTCGATAGTTATTTCTATTGAGCAATGTTAAAAAGTTATTTATTATAAAATATTCTGAAAGAGGTATTTTTGTAGTATAGTCATATCTATATAGCTAGGAGTACAAGCTGTTATAAAGTGGTTGGTGTACATGTTTTGCAAGTCATTGAAAAAGAACTCAATCATTGTAGGATATTTAAAAGAAAAGCAGCCTTGGGTTAAAGTTGACGGATCTGAATAGCCTGAACTTAATCATGAATAATTTGTTTCATTTTGTTAGGAGTGAAAATCCAAGTGAAAAATCATTTACTATTAGAACAACACCTGTATAAAAAATATTATAAAATATGGAGTATGAAGTGAGTTAACCTATTTACATATGTGAAGTAACCATCTTCTCTTCTCAAAAATTGGAAGCCAAATAACAAAAGTAGTTTTTATAACAGACTGGATTAAAACAGCAAGTTCCAGTAGCCAATAAAGTTTGATAACAAAATATAAAGATGATTATCCAATTGAAAATGCTAGTGTAGAGAAGAGGAAAATCTTGTATTTTGGTTTGGCGCTCAATTTATTTCGACACTTAATTTCAACCAATCAGGATGACTAATCCTATTCAGCCTGGACCTTCATTTCCGCCCACCAAAGCTTGTAAGCTGCCAGACCCACTCTCTTTGGCTTGGGAACGCAGACCAGAACAGACGTTCCTCTGGCCGTTCCTCTGTCCGTTCCTACTTAGTGATGCTTTTTAGCTAGACAAGCCGCCCAGTGTAGATATCTCACTGTGGCTTTAACATACCAGCAGCAGCAACATGGACAAACGAGGGAAACCATCTAATTTATGGATTCCTTACGAGGAATCCCAGTTGAATATAAATTAGATGCATTCAACATGCCTCGCACAGGCACAACTTTGTGTCACCCCAAAATTGGCTATGTCGATCTGAGCGTAACTCTGCTCTTGACACACTAGTTCCCTTTTCACCTCTGGTCCACATTAATGGAGATAACGCATACTCTCCCCCAAATACCAGATACAAAACTACATGGTGACTCTAAACACAATCCCTCACACGTCCCGCAACACACGCTGCCATCTCAACATCTCGCTACGCCATTTCGTCTCCATACTAACAAGCCTAAACTCCACG
The DNA here is from genome assembly GCA_963585895.1 of Sepioteuthis lessoniana. Taxonomy (NCBI): domain Eukaryota; kingdom Metazoa; phylum Mollusca; class Cephalopoda; order Myopsida; family Loliginidae; genus Sepioteuthis; species Sepioteuthis lessoniana. The sequence continues at coordinate 60,580,255 of OY757906.1, read as the reverse complement.
AGTCTTGCAGCACCAAAAGCAAACCATATTCCACGCTGCAATAAAAACCTATTCATAAAAACACCTTTCGACCTTCGCCATACTACTTCATCTTCAACCACCTTTTATTACCTAACAACTATTAGCGAGAGGACTAACAACTCCCAGCGAGGAAACAACACAATGTGAACACACATACGTTACACCATCTTCCTCGCTGAACCCAACAAACTTTCCCTCGTTACTAACAAATCAACTTCTCCAGCTAAACTCATCCTACACAAATCCTAGTACAAAATGATTCCCCCTCGTTAAACAATAATACTCATTTAATCCTCGCTAAACTAGTAAATGTATTTTTCAGATCCCTACTAAGAGCCTGCCTGAGTCCTTAAATAAAATATAATCAACTTGCTTTGCTGGTAGTGACGATGGTCACTCTCTTAGTTTAATAGAATGTTCTTCTCACCATTCACATTTTTACTGTTCATACATGTATGAACATTACCTAAGAACCTCTCAATGCAGCAATTCACCTATTTCATAACACAACTGGTACACAATACAGTTATATATCAACATTAATAGAAACACTTGGTGAATTTTCAAGGTCAATTTTGTAAATATTTTATACAAACTACTAGATATTTCCATACTACTGTATAGTTGAAATATGACTATAACTGTTTTATGGCCAGAATGTTTGGTGGATATCACAGTTTGACTATTTCTGCTGCTAAAGAGGATTGTCTTTTTAACCTAGTGGCATTTTCACTACAGCAGTTAACTAAAGCTGATTTATTGTGTTATTACATTGTGTTGGCTGGATAAACGTCTTGGTATTTGGCACTCACTGCTTTTATTTGAACGTGCCTGATTCTGATTTCCATAATAACAAAGCTGGTTTATTTTATGGTGTCAAACTTTCTAGTCAAGGGCAGATAATTGAATAATTTCTATATGACAGCTTTATTTAATTTTTAGATTGATGTTTCACATAGTAGACAAAAATCATCTATAAAAGGTCTGATAAATAAAATTTTAAAAAATAAAAAAGAGACTTATTAACTCACATCTTTAAAATTTTCTTTTTGTTTTTGCATTATAATAATAGTATTTATATTTCTCATTTTAAAGAAACATGCAAAAAGAATTTTGCTTTAAACTTTCAAATATCAAAATTCATTTCAAGTATTATTTAAACCATAGCTATCCATCTTCCTTTTTTATTTATAGATTTTGGCTGATACATTCTTTGCCCTTCCTTAAATATATGAACACTGACTACAACATACATATACCTTAGGAAGAGGGAATAACGTGTTAGCAATAAACAGTTAAAACATATCGAATTGTGAACACATGTAAGCTTGAAATTTCAGAAAACAACTTTAAATGAAAAAATGAACAACTTTATTTTTAAATGAAAAAAAAATTCAATCAAGCCTATATGAAATTATGGAAATACATTAACACATGTCATCATAAAATGTTTGGGTGATTTAAAATTTCATAAAAATGAAATATAATGTTATTTTGTTATATTACAGATTTTCTTTTCTTTCTTGCTTTCTTTTCTTTCATACACAAGTAAATAATTAATTTCATATATTAAGTTTTATTCACTGGAAATTTCTTAAAATTTATAAAGGAAAATAAATATATTGGTCAATTTTTTGTTATGAACCAATACAGTAAAGAGTCCATAAACTTTCTTATACAAACATATTTGTTGCGTAACACAAAAACATACAGATGAGCAAATGGAAATTTATTTTATACGAAATAACTTTCAAAATTTAACAAGTGTTCAAATAGCTTTTGTAAAATAGCACCTGTGGGTTTTCATACATAGTTTCGACGCATCGTCACCAGTAGCGCCAAGTTGTAAGAAGCTGTCAATGACGCATGCGCTGATGATATGAGTCATGCAGCAGCAGTGCGTGAGTGACATTTGTTGAACATTTTACATTAAGGACTCAACACATCGTAGACAACATCTTGAACTGACTACTACTAAAACCGTCTGCATTTTTTTTTTCTAATGAAAAAATTCGACAATTTGGATGTAGAGGACCTCTACATCTGAGGAACCTCAGGATATGGCTGTTTAAAAGCCGTAAGTGTTGGCTTTTCCATTTAATCTGATTTTGGGAAATTAAAAAGCCGGTTGCTAACAAACAACAGTGTTAAACGAGAAATAGCTTCACTTGCTGACGTAGAGGCCCGGACATATCTGATCGTTTGTTTCCTCTTTTTGGTAAAAACGAAAATTATTCTCCACTTGCATATAATGTTTATCTTAAAATCTACCTACCATTTAGTGTAATTTTTCGCTTTCTTTCTTAACACTAAGGTTTAGTAGTCGTATTTATTTAATTCATTCTTGTCTTAATTTCAGCTTCTTAAATCGAGACTGCTTTATTTTCTTCAGTTTTCTTTTTATCACTAAACTTACATTCCATAAATTTTAGATAATATTAAATAATTTGAAGCATTCCGTATATTGTGTTAATTTGGAGGATTTTCTCAGCGTATTGGTTTCAGGCATTTGTCTGTGACAGTGGTCGTCCTCTCTGGCTTTCCACTTTTTCGCTCCGTCATAGCACCACTCTTTTCGAGACTGGTTACAACGTGAGGTCTTTATAATTCAGGATTTAAAAAAATCTTTTTCTTTCTTTCTTTGTAACACCATTGTTGCTTACATTATCATTGCACTGTAAATTGAAATTGTGTTCTGATGCAAAATTTAAGATATGGGTCAATCATAGCCGGCTGCTCATCTCCCCTACCTTCTGAGTGTCTTGTCGTTGATATCATGTCGAATCGCAGGTTTTAATTTAAAAACCTGGCTATCATGCTTAGTAGTGAGTTATTATATTGCATCTTTTATTGTTTTTCCCCTTTATTTTAAATCAATGTAACTTTTTCTCGTATTATAGCGCTTCGACGTTTTAAAATCTTTTTTTAATCTAATCTAATCTTAAGCTGCCTTTTATCTACCTGTTATCTTATCCTGTCCCGTTCAACTTTCATTTCCGTAGTTAATTGCCTCGAGATTTGAAGTTAAAATTAGTACAATTATCTTACCAATAGTAAAATGCTTCGAATTTTTAATAAAAATGTAAATGTAGATAACAATAACACCATATTTTAAGGAACAAAAGAAAAATACTCGTAAAATTGAATGGATTCTTATCCGAAAGCTCGTAATGATCTGAGTTGAACAATTTTTAAAATTATCTCTCCTTTCGCATTTTTTTTTTTTTTTTTTTTTTTTTTTTAATAGACCCATCATTTTGCCGAGTGAAACTGAATTAAATTTGGAGTTAATTGGAAAAATTAAATAAGTAAATAAATTCACTGCAGTAGACTAAACAGTAAAATAATTTTCAGTTAACAAAACAACTTTTCACTAAGAGAAAAATTTTGGTGTTTCCTCCTTTTTATTGCGATTATTTTGTTATACTTTTCCCTTTTACTCATAAAAAAGAAGTACAACGAAGTTTATTTAATAAAAACTTTAAACTCTTTTCTATCTACTGTCATTGTACTAAACTCCTCGATTACATCTGTGATTTGTAGTTGAAGCAAAGAGAACAGATTCCTACATCTTTAAATCATTTATTCTGTTACCCAATTTTAATGTGGATCTTCACTTCCTAACTCATAAATTTTGGATGTGAATGTTTATAAAACATTAATTTCTATCAATTGCTAATTTGCGCTTACCCCGCTTTTTTCTTTAAGAGTTGGTTTGAGCTTTATTTGATGATTACTACGTATATATTTAATCGGTCAAATTATAAGTGGATAAAATACTGACTGACTGAGGTTTGTAATAATCGGCTTTATTACCGTGCTGGAAATAGACACGTGTGAGAGTCGGTATATTACACTGTCATCCTTTCGGTCTGCCAGGCGTAACCTTTCATTCAATCCACCTTAACATTCACTTTTATAATTTTTCAAATGTCTGATGATCAAGACGCACAATATGATTATTTTTAAGGTGACTCAGCAAAGAATAGTATTGGTAGTAATAATGAATGTTAATGGGTCTATTGTTTCAGGCTTTTGGTTTACGTGACTGAGTGGACACTCATTTTATTTTCCCCCATTTTGTGAATAAAATAGCAATTAACACAAAAACGTTGTCTTGATAAAACAAGCCTTTTCGTTTAAGATCGCCCGTTAGAAAATCCTTTCAATGTACCTTTTAAGTCCGTATGATACCTTATTTTTTGATATGTGCCTCGTGTTTGGTTTCGTGGAAAAAATATTGCTATAATTTCCATGTAGAGTATTTATTTATTTATTTATTTTTTTTTTTTTTTAATTTAAAAGATTCTTAAAAACATCGACAAAGAAAATTTAAAAAGAAAAGCAATCAAAATTATGTGCATCTAGAATAGTTTTTTTTTTTTTAAATTCAAATACATTGGTTTTGAAAAATAAGATTTCTGTCTGTCGACGATTCGACAAGTGTTGCTTTTGTCGCTCTCATGTTACGAAATTTGTGCTTTCATTTGTACAATAAATAATCAATTATCAGTTTTCTTTCAATTAATGCTAATAGTATGTGGATGTTTGGATTAGTTGAATATTGGAATTAATTCTGTAAAAAGAGATTAAAACTCCTTTTCAACCAATTAAAAAAAAAATTAAGACGTGTTTGAAGGATCAATGTGAACGGGTGTTAAAAAAAAAAAGCTTCATTCATTTTTTTAACGTGAATTGCATAAATCAAGCGTAACTAAACAAAGAACTTTAAACAAAAACATTTGTGGAAAAAAGAAAAAAAAAACTTTATTCGGATCTTCAGAATATTTCACATTTGTTTTTGTTACTTTTAAGTTTTTAAATGCTTGTATCGCTTTTTCTTTCCTTCTCGATTTTTTTTTTCAGTAGCGGTAAAATTAAAGAAAATCATCTGAAAGCATCTGTAATTTTTCTCTTATGCTTTTAAAATTTTACTATTCAAATTTTTTAGCTTCATAATAAAGGTTTACATGAGGAATCCTATTCATGACATTCTTTCCAATTCACCATTTTCCTGGTATTTGAATTTGTAAATATAATTTATAGTAATGCGACCCATTGGTACACATAATTCTTCAAAATGGTGGTGTAAATGTTCTGTGATATGAATAAAAAAAAAATTAAATTTTTAAGTGCTCACAATGAAGGAAATGGTGTTCTACCAAAACGGCGAAACTGCATAAAAATTTGACAGCTTTGATTAGAAATCTGTACTAATTTAGAATTGCGCATACTTGGAAATAGTTACGATAACGTTAAATATATATATATATATATATATATATATGTATGTATGAATGCAGTAATTTCATTCATAACTTTAAAAGTTGGCCATATTTATTTTTAGAGAGACAAGACAATCCTCTATCCTTCAGCCGGGAAGTGGTGATTAAACAAACAAATCTCATGTGAAATTACCAAATTTGTCTTAAAAAGTCACTTTCCTGTTAAATTACATTATAGTTATGTGGGGAAAATCAATATGGTTGTTGTTATTCGTATCATTCGTAAATTTTCTAAATAATGAAAAGCAATGACTGAAACATTTGAATTGTTAACGTAAGTTTTTTTTCCCTCTCTCTCCCCCACCATCTATCTCCCTAGTGTGCTATTCTGAATAATTATCTATGAGGCAACTTTAAACATAAGATCCCTAAAGAAGAATTTTCTGGTAATCATGTCGCGCCGTCAGCACGGATCTCCCCGATCCTCTCCCGCCACCCATCTCTATCGTCCATCGCTCCCGGTAGGTCTTCAAGGCTACATCCTGTATCGGCACCTGGCGTATGAATCCCACGGTTCAACAGCCAGGATCAAATAGTTCGATCGGGGAACTACTGCTGCTCATCTATAGATGAGATTAAAAACGGCCATCGAAAGATTACCATTTAATTGTTATTAAATTTAATTTTTTGCTGCTGTCCCCCGCCCTCAAAAAATTACGTAAAAATTTTGAGAGATTTACTATGAAGAAATTCTAAAAACAATTCGAGCATTCTGTTTTGATAGTGTAAACAAAGAAAGGTCATAGAACCAATTAATTTGTTTTGATATTATGTTACATGGTGAATTTTCAATTTGGCACTGGGTCAAATTGGTATTTTTGCAAAAAATTGTGTTAATAGATAAAACGAGTATTTATTTCATTGAATATTATTTTCAGTTTGTTTTTCTGTTGATGTCTGTTACAAATACACAAAAGGAATATTGAATTCAAATGAAGCCTAGACGTTTTTTAATTTTTTTTTTTTATTGATATTGCCAGTTCAGTTATAAGCACTTGAACCTAAAGGAAAAGACTATAGAAAGTTCTTAAACCCCACTTAATCCTTATTCCTTTATAAGGAAATAAAAGTTGAATAAAGATTTGATTAGACCTTTCTTGTCAATCATATTCAGTAAAACTTGTTTGCATGGTAATTTTAGTGATAAAGGCTGTCATTGAAAATGCGGTTACATAAATTGACTTAAATAACTAAGCTTAAGAAAAAGTGTCCTTCACAGAAAACGTTATCAATATTATAAAAACAAACTTTTTTTGTGTGTTGAGATAGTGCCAATTTTGGCAAAATAATTAGATTTTTGCTAATCAAAAACTCAGAAGTAGATTGTAAAATAATTTATGTATTAAATGACTAATATCCAACCCAAAACAACTGGTGTCATTTATTTTTTTTCTTTTAACAATTGCAAATTAATTTTATCTTTCTCTCAGTCTGATGACACTTGTAATTTTTAAAAAAAATTCAATTTCTTTTATGTAGATTTGTTTACTAACACATTTTGGATGTTATTTGTTACTGAAGAAAAAAAAAATATGGAAGAGCATATAGTAATAAAAATAACAGAATAGTAATAAAAATAACAGAAGCAGTAGACAATTTGTTAATCTTCTTGCTGGTTGCCCTACATACCAAAGCTGTGCATAAATGACCTGTTCAGTGTAGAATTAAGAGCAAATAACAACCACCTTTCCTCTTTACCCTTCCTGTTCTTGTCTGTTTCTGCAATATTATATCATTCCTCAGTTTCAGCACATGTTTAATATATTCAGTAAATAATTGCACAAATGCTTTTAAGATAATTTAAATCATTTTCTACTCTCATTCATTCTTTTTTGTAGACAATCTTTTTTCCTTCCTTTTCTTTTCTAAAAATCAAAGATTTTTATCTTTAATTTCCAGCATTATATCTTGCAAATAAGTAATGGAAACATAGGTTTGATATACATTCATTTTTTTGCATACATATTTCTATTCTAGAAAATTAGATTCTATTTCCAATATGAAATTGTCTTTTTGTTTCCATAGATTTTGGTTATTAAAGGAAATATATGGTGAATTTATCCCCCCCCAATTTTGATTTCTTGAAATAATGTATATAATTGATTTGGTAAAATCCTTCACATTTGTTTTTACAATTCAAAGCTCAAGTTATTTTTTTTAGTTCATTTAAGTAAAAAGTTGTAAACATCTTGTCGATTATAATTAATGTAAGTAAACATTGTGAAAGAATAGAACTAGCCATTACTGTTGCTTGAATTGAAAATCATTACTTGCAGGATTGATACAAGAGATTGTGATTGAAGGTGACTTTGAAATTTGGAAAACAACTTTAATGAATTATGTAATGGAGTAATCTAGCTTTTTTGCCTAACAAATGAATTGGTATTCCATATATAATAATCAGAAAGTGTGAGAGGAGTTTGAAAAGATCTATTACAATATCTGCATATCAAAATGGAGACAAAAAGATGGAAATATTATGTCAATACTTTTATTGCTGGCATAAATTTTAACTCTAGTCTTTGAGAAATAGTTTGTATGAGCTTATTCCAATAACTTGACAACTCTTCATCATTAGCTTGTTTTGATAAATGATTTGAAATGTTGCTACTTATCTTTCAGTAACATAACAGGCTCCAAAAGAGGATTGGCTAATTAAAATACTCAGTTATCAGAGCTGTCAGGAATTGTAACCATCATTATCATCTTTTATTTTATCATTTTATTTATTTATTTTTTTGTTGAGTAAAGTGGTGTAATTAAGCTATTAATGTGTCATTTAGCACAAAGGTTGTAATTATTCTATTAAAGTGAAGTTTAAAATCAGTTTGTAAACTTCTTAATTCCTAGATTTTAGCGAGTCTCTTTTAATAGGAGTTTGTTTTTAAGAAAAAAAACTTTATTTGTATTTTTATGAGCTTTGAAATTATGAAAACTACTTAATTTTTGATGTAAGTGAAATTATTTAAGTTCATGAATTTATAGGACTTAATTTTACAATTTAGAAAAATGATTCTTTAAAAAGTGAGGAAAAGATGATTCCTACCTAACTAACTTTTCTTTTTGTATAATATATAAGATCTTTGTTCATGTAGGCCACTTTAAAAGACAAATATTACTGGTTTTAACTTGTCACACTTATTGCCATAAATATGTATTTGTGGATAGTGGCATCCAGCAGTAAAAAAAATGGACATGATGTTGTTTTTATTTATCAAAGTAATATTTGCTTCTTTGTGCTTTGGACAAGTAAAGAAATTTATTATAGGAAGGCTAGATTTAGTCTGGATTCAGAAGTCTATCATTACTTTTTAGATGTCTTTAAAAAAAAAAAAAAAAATCAAGTCATGAAAAAAATCAAGTTGTGAAATAGGATTTAAAATTGTTACTGTATTTAGTTCATATTCTAAATAGCAAATTGTCAATTTTATTTGAAAATAAATTGTTTTTACTTGGCTAGAATGAAAATATTATGTATTAAAACTTAACTATTTTTCTTATGTAAAAGGAAATTGGTATTAAGATCTAAATTTCTAAAAAAAAAAAAAAAAAAGTTATTATATATCTATTCTTTCATACCAGTTTTCTTGCCTATGAGAACATTTCAGTTAGTATTATTTCTAGCTTACCTCAGGTGTCTTCTGCTTTGTGTAACCTTTTTAATTGAAGGTTACTCAATGCAGTTTATATAACAAAGACAAGGAAACTTACATAAGTTGATAGATAAGGAAATATTCATTTTGATAGATTTAATTTTTTTTTTTTTAATTTTTTTTTTATTGACGGTAATGGATCATTTACCAATTTGAGTTTACTTGAAAGAAAACTTACATTGACATGATATTCATTTTCACCTCTCTATTAGTTTCTGACAGGTATTCTTCTGAGAAATATGTAACTATCTCCATGAGGTATAAGAAAAGATATCACTTATGATCATTGAAATTGCATCATGAAGTTTTCTTTTTATACTTTGATTTACTCAACTATTTTCTTGATTAGTCTTGGTACTAAACAAAATGTTGGGACATAAATATAAACTCAGATTTATAGGAGTTTCTGTGGTGTAATGGTTAAATTGCTAGATTGCAATCTTAAAGTAAGAGTTTGAATTCCAATTGCACTATTATGTTCACTTTCAGACTAATACCTTTGGGAAAGGTATGAACCTCCTTATCCTTCCAGTTAGGGGTTAAATAGCACAATTACTGTTCTATGAGGATGGCTTTGGCATTAAATAACCTATGAAGGTTGATATACCAACCAAATCCTACCTAGATATATAATGACAGATATTAAGACACCAACTCTTTAAAATTGGGATAAAATTCAATCTGATGTATCAAAGAATTAAACTAATCCAATTTTATAAATCAAGAATAAAACTTTGAGCGTATACAGTTTGATTGCTCATATTTAAGATTTTATCTGTTAAAAATCATGCAATCATCATTTTGATGCAAAACATTAAAGCAAAATACAAATACCTGATAAATTTTATTAGTTTTTCTGCTTTAAACAAATGTTTGTTGCAGCTTTGAATTTATTAAAAACTAAATGTAATCTCGTTTGTGAATTAAAAAAAAAAGTTGTCAAAGCAAATAAGTTGATAATGAGGTTGTAGTGGGAGAGGGGGAAGTTGTGATAATAAAAAAAAAAAAAATAAAGGAATGAAACTTATGAAAAAGAGTTGGGTATCTTCATTTTATAACCTAATAAAGTAACCATTTCATGCTCTTCTGAGAGAAAAAGAAAAATTATTTAAGGGTTTGTGTTACAATCAATATCAATTTTAATTTGAATTTTCAAAAGCCATCAACCTTGAATGGGTCTCAGAAAATCAATATGTTGCTTTTGAATGTTTCAAGAAGAAACGGGTCACTTTCTGCATTCATAAAATAATTTACATACAGGAAGTAGGTTAGTTAAACTCTCACGTTGATTTGCTTTCACAGTTAATTGATTTTCTTTCTACACCCTCTTGTCTGTGGTTAGATTCTGTTGTTAGATACTTTTAACTATAAAGTAAAAATAAAGTTTCTTGCTTTCATTCACAATGTACATAGATTCCTAAATCATTTAAGCTATCAGTATTTACTCATATGTCCACGTAAGATGTTCATTAAAAAAAAAATCAAGGATGTAGAGTTACTTTTGAGTAAAGTAAGTTGTTGGTGACTTAAGTCGAGGTTGACCCGAAGGCTCCCTTTTCAATAGCTACCACACCAAGGTGTAGGGAAGGGTGCTACTCCATTTCCCTGGATTGCTCCACTTAACCTTGATTCTTACCTTATAATGCTGAGTGTTAAGCAAGGCGGCATCAAGTACCATTTTTTTTTTTGAGTCTTTGGTATGACTCAACCTGGGATTGAACCCCGGTCTCCTGGACCATTGGCGAACACTCTACTCATTAACCAATGGCCCGATTTTATTTGATTTTATTGTTTACTGCAGCACCCCACCTCCACTTTTTAACAACAAGGGGGAGAGAAAGACGTGTGCGAAACAGAAGATCTTGATTTAATTTAGGTCTTTCCAGGCATGACTATAAAAATTTCTGAAAGTTGAAATTGGGCTAACAATTGTGGAGCCTTAGTAGTTCAGGTGGATGGACATGTGGTAATTTATAAGATAATTAGTATGAATTATTAAAAATCAATTTCAGTAAAGAGTTTTTTTTTTTGGTGGGGGGCACCTATTTTAAAAATGAATGAATATGTTTGTAAAGTGCTAAAGACAATTATATGAAATGGAAAGAAGGGCTAAACTCTGGAAGAAAATTTTAGCTTTGACAATATAATTTGTTAATCATGTGATGGGTTTTAATTTTTTATTTCAACTCTTTGCTGAACTTTGAGTCTCTCAAATGAATCATGTTATTGCATTATTAAACAATCCAAATTTGGTTTGACATCTGCTTTACAGTTTAAAGCCAATATCATTTGGATTTAAAAGCTAAGCATCACTTCTGTTTGAGTTTGAAATGATTATTATGACTAGATGATATGGAACTTTATTCTGAGCTATGTTGTTCATGCAACTGATGAAATGGAAAAAAAGCTTCACTTTTGTGGCTTTTCATATCTTCTCAGTTAAATCTTTCAATCATTATTTTCTATTAATAGTTACTAGAATTTACATTCTTATTTAAAGATGATAGTATCACATTTATGCTCTCTGGTTCTCAAACTATGTACTTTATCATAATAGTGTTTTCAAATCTATCTCTGACTTAAAATTTTCCACATGCAAATGTGTATTTTGGGTCTAGAAATATCCTAATTATGGCCTAATATATATATACAATTATGTATTCATGTTTTGATAGTAAATAGTTGTACTATATTAGTCACATATACTTTTTAGTATATCATACAATGAAGTTTGAGAACAATTGATTTTTAAAAAATTTATTTATCATACCATAATATATATATATATATATATATATATATGCACACGAAAATACCCTAGTGTATTTTAAGCCTCAGTTTGTACATTTTAAAACAATGTTAAACCTAGTAATTTTTTGATAAAAGAATTTGCAGTAATAACAATTTTTTTTTTTTTTTTTTTTTTTTTTTTTTCCTGCTAACATCCCCTATCCTGTCTTAGTTTTTAGACATCTTTTGGTAGTTAGTGATGGGCTGATGTGTAGGATTCAATTTTAGCATTCTAATCCTTAGAAAGGCTTTATTTATTCTTGTTTCACAAATGCGTTTCCATATACCTTCCACTTGAGTTATCTGACTCTCTCAGCAGATTCTCCTTCATCCACATGCTTTAGATTAGCATCTCAATGGATCCCACAGCCCCCTACTTATTCTTGGCTCCAGAGTAGGAATATTGACAAACCTGACCTGAAAATATGTGCTTTTTATTTTAGAAACACAAATTACCTTATACTTGCTTAACGTGTCAGTATTTACAAAAACATACAAATTCTAATAATGTGTCTCTCAGAGAAAGATAAGTTTTTGGCTGGAATTGTGTAATTTTAAGAAAATAGCATTATTATTGTTCATATTTTTCTGAGAAATTCTTCCACTTTGGTATTAGCATTCTTTTTCAATTATATCAATTCAATTTTAATATAATTAAACATAATTTATCATATACTATCTTATATTTGTAAAATGTTTTGCTAAAAATTGATTTGATGATATAAAGACTTGAATATTTTGTCTAAATTTAAGAAAATGGGAATTTGTACAAATATTTACCAAGCTTACTAGTTGGATGCAAGGTCACAATAGTAAGATATCTAGAATTTATCTTATGCATGCTATGATCTGTGAAACAATCAATACCAAATAATTCTTTGACTGATACGTACAATTGAAACCTGTGCATAAGGTATTCATTTAATGTGCTCTTGGGGGGAAAATTGTAATAAAAAGTACAGTGGAGTATACAGGCATATATCAAGAGAATTTATGTATGATCAACCAGTATCTTAAAATATATTAATTGTACTTTTTAAAGTATTTCATTAGCAGCTCACAGTACATAAACCTAAGAGGACAATTTCTTGGATATTCTATTTAAAGGACTTGATAGTATCAATTATAAACCTATTTAATCCTGTTAGGGCAATTTATAGTTTCTTATAAAAAATACTATTTGTTAAATAATTTCTTACTATGCTATTTTAAGGAAATTTTAAAAGCAAATGAACATAAGATTATTTTTTGCAAGCATAGTGACATTGTAATAAAAAAAGAACATTAACTTTCTAAATTGACTATTTTAAACATGAAAACATTAATTTATAATTGAATCATATGTAAGCTTCCTCACAAAGAATCTTTGAAATGTTATAGATGAATAGATCTGTACTATTAAGTATATAATTAAAGTATAACACAAGAAAAAAGCTTTTCACATTGTGTCTCTGTGTTTGAATTACATTCTTATCTCTTTTGATTCGACTTGGCTTTTTTGGCATATTCAATTCATACCAAACTGGAACATGATTATACTTACTGATCCAGTGCATCTAATGATAGGTTCTCAGAAAACTATATTTTTAAATATGTAAGTAAATGTTATCTAGATATCCATTGGTGTAATCTAAAACTGTAAATGCTCTTAATACCCTAATCTAATATTTTATCATTAGTCATGCTTTGAATATTTTTAAAGTTCATTATATTCAGAAGATATGACTGTTCTGTTCATGATTTTTATTCATTCTCATACAACTGAAATTGCAAATTATATTTTTTAATTAATGATTGGAAGAAAAACGCTATGAGTGCCAATAACTTTTCATTATAACAATTTTATAAGTAATCTGACTTGTTAATTAGAATTTTTGCTTTTAATATTTGCATAAAAGTGCTGCATCTTGAAATTTATTTGAATATGGTTAAATATTAATAGGAATTTATAGTTCACAAAAAGGTTTTTAGCAATCTAATGGTATATTGAAAATTCATTTATATTTATGATTTTTTAAAAATTTAATATTAAGTGAAACCATCAAAAGTTTAGTAATTGCTATTTGGAAATGTCAATGGCATGAGCTGAATAAAAGAAATACACATATTCAATTATTAAGCTGTGTATTTCTATGATTAAGCAATTTTACAAAAACTTCAAGTATATACAGCCTTTTCCTCTATCATAGATTTAGTTAATGAGGCTTAACTGATAAAAGATTGAGCATAATGTTATAGTTAACATTTCAAAATTCCATTGCTAACTTTAGATAGTAGGAAATAGGTAAGTTTCTTAATTCTTGGGAAATGTTCTCTCTCTCACTCACTCACACACACACACATATATATATATATATATATATATATATATATATATATATATATATAAGGAGTGCATGGTATTGTTTTTGTTGATTTAATTCATCTTTCTGTTGTTGCTGATGTTTTCTTGTAAATATACACCTGATGAATGCTGTAGAATAGATCAGTAACATCAACACAAATGGGTTCATTTATCTAAACAGATAGGAATTCTAAATGACTCAGGTATTGACAGTATAATGCTCTTAACTGCTTTGAGATTCTGATATAAAATATTTACATTATTACATATATTGTTTTATTGGTATTGATTAATTTCTTAACCTGTTTTATTTTACTTTTTCCAGTTTTAGTCTTATCCAAAACTACTTTATAGAAAATTCACATAACCAAAGAATGAATTGGTTAAAAACATGATAAAAATTAAGATAAGGATTTTTACAAATAGTCAGAGCAAATAAAAAATGTTACTGCCTGCCTTTAGTTGTTTGGTTAGTCTAGTGAGATATGGGTAGGCCACCAGTGAGTCAGAAGGGTGAGGAAAGTCAGCAAATGCCATTAATAGTAGGCTACTCTTTGTAATCTGAACTTGGCTTCTTCATAGTAAATTCAATTTTTAATTTTCCATTGTACTGGTTATTGGATTAATAAGAGAATGGTGACTTTACACTTCTGTATAAGAGCTTTATATTAACATTGGTCTTTTCATAATAGACACTTCTGGAGTTACTGATTATTCATTTCTGGACATTAATGAGATTTAATTTCTAAATGACATGATAAGTAGTTATAAATCCATGTTAGGGCAATACAAGTGCCAAATAATTAGCAGGGTTTCTGATTTTGATCATGTAGAATATTAGAAGACCCATGTAGTGCTGAAGATTTGAATAAAGATCAAGGTTATATCTTTGAAGAGATACTAACTTGGTAACTCAATAACAATCAATTTGTGTTGTTTTAATAGGATGTGCTGACATTAATATGTTGCTAAATGAATATTCATTTATAAAAAAACAACAAAAAAACAAAAAACATAATTTTGTAAAATGTAAAGAGAAAATAGTGCTGATGCAAAAGTTGAGTAAATAGTTTAATTTTTTATCCTTTATTCATGATAACTACAAAACTTAGTCAATTTAGAGAGCACTGTATTGAAAATCTGTTCATAGTTCTAATACTGGTATTTTTTATTTTGGTAATCTTTGAAATGTTGGTCAAATTTATCAATTAACAATCTATTGATTATTCATTATGCTTAAAATATTTTGTAGTGTAGGAGCACTGGTTTTGTCCTATGATTTTTTTCCCCCTAACATTTCACAAGTTTGCTGTGCTATAATTTGGCTTTAATACTACTTTTTAGTTTGTCCTTGTTTACTTTTTTTCTTTGTTAACCTACTAATTTTTAGTATATATTCTGTTAAGTATGATATATGCAGTGTTGGTGATACACAAAATTTTATGAGTTAATTAAAAGAAAAAACAAGCCAGGCAATTTCTCTTTACATGTATTGATATTAGTAAAAACTGCTTGTTACTGAAGATTTTTTATATTGAAATTAGGGATTATGTTTATTGTTATGTTCTTGATTAGATAAGAGAAAAAGAAAACATTTAAAAAATTTCTTTTTGTCTCTCATCAGCTGTTGCTGCTTGGCGAATATCAACATCTATTTGAGGATTTATTTAAGGAAACCTGGGTCTTATGTAATCTAGATTCCCTTTTTCCTATTCATTTGCTCAATCTTACATCCCAAGGAGTTGTGTAATCTATTGTTTTAAGGATGAATCATTATTACTGCAAAGAATTTTTTTCTTTTCAGTTTGAACATGGTGAATGAATAAAAAGTTCTTTTGGCAGTATAACCATATTGTTGCCATTAAGCTGTTCCATGAATCAATATTTCAAGGTTGAAGTGTATAAGCAGAAGCATTTTTGAATGTCAGCTGCTGGGCACAATTTCATCAATTGTCTCATGATGAGAAATGAGTTGGAATGGTGCTTTTGAGATATATATAAAAGCAAAAGATGAATTATTTAATAAAGTGATAAATTGGTAAATTCATCAAAAACAATTGTTCTAATTGTATTTATTTACCCAACCTCACCACCATGGCAGGATTAATTTTTAAGCAGAATAAAGCTAGTTTGAATTCAATTTTCCTTCTCTTAGACTGGTTGCCCTACTCATAGCTGGGGGGAGGGAGATGTATTCATGCTTTTCCAAGAGCATTAGTACAAAGTGAATTTAAACACCCTTGTTCAGGATTTGAACTCTGGTTGCCAAACTCTAGAATGCTTTTTGTTAGCTTTTAGAAAACTTAAAGAGTGAAATCAAAGAATATTTGCTTCATTGTAATTAAGTTGCATTTTTCATACATAGTATAAACTTGATGTTTTAAGTCCAATTTTTTGTAATGCTTGGAAACCAATTATAAAATTACTTAAAACTTGTGTTTTAAGTAATTCACTTGTGTTTTAAGATTCACTTGTGTATCAGATTATTTTAATATATCTTAAAACCACCAAAAACTGTGAATAATTAATGAATTTTGAGCTTTGATGTTTATCTCTTTGTCATAAAATTGGTTTTGTTATAGATTTTTTATTGAAGGGTTTCAAATAACTTTTTTCAGAATAATTGTATAAGGAAAAAAAGGATTATGCAAAACAATTGAATTTTTTTGTTTATCATAGAATTGAATTATTTTTTGTAAAACCATTACAGTTTTGTATTAATTCTTCTCTGTGCTAACGTTACAATCTGTTCTTTTCCCTCCTTTTTTTTTTTTTTTTTTTTTTTTTTTAACTAAATATTGTGAAATCTGATCTGAATAATCATCTTTCCACATAGCATTGATAGAAATTAACAATGCTTCAAAGCCCTCTTAAAATAGATTTTCTTTGATTTACCATTTAAGCACTGTTTGTAAAGCTTTCAATTTATATTTTTCTTGTATTTTTTAATACCAAAAAAAAAAAAAAATGGTTATATCAAATGAATAACTTTATTCTTGATCACATGGTAAAAGAATATCTTTACTATAAAGTTTCATGTTCACTCCTGGTTTTCATTGATATACTTGTAAAATATACAAAAAGCACAACTCTCAATTTATCAGGATATTTAATAAGCTTGGCTTTTAGTAAAAAGGTAAATTGGGATATGTGATTTGAACATTGTGTTCCAATCTTCCAAGTTGGCAGGATTTACTTGCATTCTAAATGAGCTTTTATATATGACTATAACAGGTCTATATAGATATTTACTAAACTTAGCTAAGTAGTAATTTACTAAGTGGTTTGCTCAGATGTAGCACCAGGCTGTATAAATGGGGCACCCAATGAGAATTGAACTCTTCGTGAAGGTTTGCTAGTCTAGCTTGCTAACCTTTACACCATTAGAGATACCTTTTGGTAAATAACCACAGGAGAGTGAAGCACCTTTATGAGAATTTCTCTGACCATTTCTCTAAGTTCATTAAAACGAAATATTTTGCACCACGCTTCTACAGAATGAAATTTCTTGGCATTTCTAAGTTTAAACTTCATTATATAGCATGGAGATATAATGCAATGATACTCAAATATAATATTACTTTTTCACAAATTGTGAAAAAATTATGAATATTGAAAAGATGAATTTTTTATTAATTAAATCTAGCACATTCTTATTAGTTCAGATATGTTTTTTTTTTTTTTTTTTTTTTTTTTTTTAAGTAAATTTCATTTTGGGCTGTAGAAGCTGGGTTGTTGAATTCTGTTTCTCTTTTCACCCATATATATATATATATATATAATAACCAGGATCTGTGTAGTTCATTATAGGACTCAGTATTGAAAGGAGAATAAAAAGAACCACAAGTAAAAAGACTGCAAGTACATTTAAGTATCTTTAACAGTTGATGATTTAACAAATTGTCTTATTTATCTATTGGGTATCAAGTAATGGAATTAGTAGGAAATCAAGTACATTCCAAAAGTTCAACTGAACCATTTTCAGTTAATAAAGAGTTTGATATCTGTAATGTTATGTCTTCATGCGTGGTATTTACTTTAGCTAATCTTTATGGTTTTATGAGAATAGGTTAAAAGAAAGTCATGCAGTGGGAATTTTCTTTCATTGACAGGCTTGGGTTTTTGTATGTTGTGATACAATGATACTTATATGCTAATATCAATCATTCAGAAGATTATTTTTATTGCAGTCATGTATGTAATTTTTTAATAAAATTTAATTGTTTTTAAGTAATCGTGGAAAGGACTCATTGAAAGATTCACATAAAATCTATGAATTGATAGCTACTTCTATATTTGAATATTTCATTGAATGTGAACTAAATAAATTTACATTGGAATATTGAAGATACTAAATTTAGTTTTAAGAATAATTTATAGCTAACAATTTGTAAAATATCTATAAAATGATGTAATTATGCTTTTCATATATGTAAACTTTGTTCAAAGGTAATGTCTTAATTTTTTGTTAATTTATTAAAAAGCAAGGATGCATAGTTCAGTTTTATTTGTAAACTTAGATTGACCCAGTAAAATGTTTAATTTATCAGAAAACAGTGGAATTTCTTTCACTGATCTGTTTCTATATATCAACCTCTGTTTACAAAGTAAAACAATGTTCAAAAATTTTGTCAGGGCATTACCAAAATATTTCGAATGTTTATTCATACTAAGAGAAAGTTAAAATTATAGCTGGTTTCACTGGTAAATCTTGTAACATCTAGCTGAATTCATAAATAACTCTTACTTCTTTAGAGCATGTATTTCAGTATGTAGTGACTGGTTTTAGCAAGTTAGATATTTTAGTAATGCGTATTACCTGTTGGCCTTTTTTCTGTTTGCTAAGAAATTTCAACATAGGTTTCTTAGTTTTGATGGCTGAAGAAAAAAACCATGTTGCTGTAAAACATGCTTTTAAGTCTTATGTCAGTTACTTCATTTGTGAGTAAGACTATCTTGGTGTATTTAAATTTTTTTAATTGTACAAAATGTTTAACCCGAATAGTATTGATACACATTTCAGTATATAATTTGTGATAAAGTAAGGAAACTGTTTACCAGTATTGGTGATTATGAGATCTTAAGTTATCACTAAGAAGAAAGAATGCAAGAAAATGTTTGGGAATGTCTCAAAGGTTTTCAGTTGAAAACTTTTTTTCTTTTTCTTTTTTTTAAACACTTTGATTTGTTTTCCTCCTGGCTTTTCACTAAGGTCTTCATATCGATAGTGTTTGGGTTTACAGGCGGGCTGTAAGAACTTTAGAAATGAAGGAATTTTTTTGTGTTAACGCTCTTTGCACTCACTGATGTTTCTCCATAAACAGTGGAGAATTTGTTACCAGCTGTTTGTGGACTATTCAACTTTGATTTTTTTTTTTTTTTTTTTTTTTCCTCTCTTCCCCTTAATGAGTTTCAGATTTTTGACTGGGAAGTCATTTACCCAGAAGCTTGTCTTTTCTTGGAATTGTGGCTGCCTCTTGTTAAAGCAGGGAATGTGTGAATGGATGTGCAACATTACTCAAATGTTCTACCACACTTAGATTTTTTTTTCTTATTTATTCAGCTACCGCTTTTGTCTTGGATCTTTGCACAAATTTTCTTTTTAATATATATCGGATGTCTTTTTTCTTTCATGCTTATTATAGAAAACACTTTTTAAGAAAGATGATTCATATGGCTTCTTTCAAGACTTGATTCTCATCTTATAATTCATTTCTCATTTTTCTAAAATCATCTGAAGTCTGGATTTTTTAAATATGAAATATGGATTTTTTATTTTTTCCAACATTGTGACTTTGGTTTGTTTGAAATTTTTGACCATATTAGGCTTTTGACAACATATAACCCTCACCAAAAACAAGATTTTCACAGCAGGGTGGTAAAGAAAATTTACTTAGATATCTCTATATACAGCATTAAGATAAATTTGAACATATGTGATTCTTGAATTTTCCATCACTCACAATGAAAAGCTTTGTAGCTTTTAAATAGTGATCCATCTCATAATAAGTCTGAGAAATCAACTTATCTATAACTTGTAGGATTGCTGGTTTTCTTAATATAGATTTTAAAAAAAGGAATCACTATTAAGATATTTGAGAAAATTTTCTATTTTTTAAATTTTTTTTATCAACCTTCATGGGTTATTTAATGTTGAGTCCATCCTTGTTAAAGGTCTGTATTGTTACTATGATATAATGATTAGCAAGCCAGATGATCAGACCATTGTTGGTGATTTTGATTCTCACTGGGTGCTCCATACTTCTGGCCTGGTGCCAAAACTAAAGCTAAGCTTAGTAAATAACTAGCCTATAGCAGATGGTGGGGGTAAAGAAGTTCATAATAGGGAACTTGAGGTGTGTAACAGCATATTGCATTTAGAAATTGTTCTTATTTGGCCAGTAATTTTGAACCATAAATTCCTCAATCTGCATATGGGTTGACAATTTTTTGAATATTGGTTGTACTTACAGAAACTTAGATTTGAACAAAGTAGTATTCAAAACTTGCTGTAACAATCTATGTAAAAATAAGTGCTCAGTAAATTATATAGTCTTATATATCCACCCTTTTTAAGAGATTGAAGCCAAGAGTTGCAAATTGTTTGAAAAGAACTTTAGATTTGGTTCAGTATATAATCAAACAAATGTTTTGCTTGTAGTTGTTGGAGTTGTATAATTTTATATGGAATTTGCATTTCAGTTATTTTTGTCAAAAATAAAATAATGGTAAGGCTAAGATAATTCTTACAGTATCCTTTGGTATGGCACTAAACTGCATCCTGTGGTAAGGCCCCAATTCTGGAGCTCTGTAGAGTGTGGTGTACCCCTTCATTGTCATTCAGATCCACTGTGATCCAGAGTGGTAATACCTGTTAGGATCTTATCTATGGGTCAAATAAATCTGAAAATTATTAGTACTGGATTGGAATGCTTAAAACCATGTAACTCTGTATGATAGATATTATTAAATAGGAATAGTTATTTAAAACTATATAACTATGAATTTGACATCAGAACACTTCATACCATATAACAACAAACAAATGATTCTAGACAAAAAATGCCTGCAATGAAACATTAGAAAAAATGTTTACCTACCCCCCACACACAAGCAGGAAGTGATGACAAAAGATCAATTTTTTGTGGAGTTTAACTGGTTTGAATTCAGAGGTTTCCTTGTAGACCAGTTGCCATACCAAAGTAAGAGCCTACTCTGTCCTATCATTTGCCCATAGCAGGAGGGAGATGAATTGGATTCATACCCTTTCCAAAGTGCTATGTGAAATGTAAACAACCTTGTTGGACTCTATTTGCCATGTCCATGATGATAACCATTACACTATAAGTGCCTCCTATGTTGAAAATATAGTTATGATTATAATCAAACATCTACAAATGAATAAAATTCTCGCATTAAATAACCTATAAAGGGGTTGATATACCATGAAATAAATCAAACCAAACGAGTTGTGGAGTTCAGAAGAATGTGTAGATCCTTTTTTTTTTTTTTCTTCTCCTCCCCCTCCTTTTTTTTTTTTTTTTTTTTTTTTTTTTGTGTGTCATTGACTGTTGAGGTACTATGGGTCAAATATATCTGTTTGATATGTTCAAAATGATTTTGAACTACATAGGTTCTTAAAACATTGAATATTGCAAGTATGAAGTGTTTACCTGTTCAAAATATTTGAAGATAGCTTTTTGTACTGTATATATAACTGGAGACCATAATTATAAAGCTTACTTTATCATAAAATAACTTGACAAGATTTGGCATGCTGTAGCAAAATCAACTTGTATATTTTAATATTTAAAAGCTGTTCAAAATAGGTAAAATATTAGCAATTTTATGAATTTACATTTTGTACAATTAACTGTATTTAATTAAAACTTGGTTCCAAATATCTACTTTGTTGGCATAAAATGCAATCAGGCTGCTGCAAAATAACTATCCTTGAGACTTCAATTTTGCAATTAATTTCATTTAGTAAATATATTGATACATATGCTATTAAAAATATCAAGTCATGCTGATCGTGCAGAATTCCTTTACTCTCTTGCCATCTATCTCTATTATCTATCACTTTTGGCAGGTCTTCTAGACTGATATATATGTCCTTGCTGTTCAGCCAACACTAACCTGTCAGTGTGTCAAGTTTCCAAATCTTTAATTAGGCTTTTCAAAGGCTATGTTGAAATGTGGTGAAAAAGGATCCAGTCTTAGAGGTTTAAGAATTATGGATAAATGTTACAGAGTCAAAATATTTATTATAATGATCTGATTTTTGTATGCATGTTACTAAAACACTTTTAAAATGGTGCCTCAATAGCAAGGTTTTAGTTAGCACAAGCACTCTAGAGAATAGAGCAATTTGTAATTTAATTTGTAACTTTGTGATGAAAATGTGGAGTCTTCAGTTACATTTAGAGTAATCATTATTTCTCAATTTCTCTTAAATGCAAATTATAGAGTACTTCTGTTTATTTATTAGCAATTATATAAACTCTATAGATAAGGTTTGATTTGACATTGAGCTTAATAATTGCAAAAAGTAACTTTTTAAACAAGTACTGGTTGAATTAATTTTCACAAAAAACTTGTTAAATGCGTGCATGTTTGTTTGTAATCTTGTCCTTTTGTAGTTATAAAATGAGAGAAAAGAACATACATATTTATACATTCATAATTAACTTTTTTTTCTCAAGGCCTCTTTAATTTTAGTATATCAATTATCTATGATGAGTCTTATTTCCTCTTAGCAATTTGAACAAGATTTCATTATTACAGTTGTGTAATAGACTTTTTTTGTATCTTGAATCTTGTCAAATTGCTTTGATTTATCACTCTTGAAGTAAAAATCATGGTTTTTAAGTTTTTCTCACTTGTTACTCCAAATTATACATCTGTAGTTCTATCATTGACTTTACATCTATTTTTTATAATCTCAAACTTACTGTTACGAAAGCTTTTTGAAATATCTTTAAATAAGTCGAAGTAGCCTGTCTTAATATAGCATGGCACTTCCTCTTGAAGTTTTACTTCCTGTTTACTCTAAATAATCACAAGGGCATCATCTGTTGCTGTACATAGTACATGGAGAATTTTGATAGTGCCTTCTAATTATATCAGCTGAAGGGTGTGTTGATTCTCTGACTACTAACTTTTCTACTGTCACAGGCCTCCATTTTGTGTTCATTTCAAACAAATGTCATGTACACAACAACAGATGTTGTAGTATCAGCAGTTGATGGAACATGTGTTTGATTTTATTACTTGTCATTCATGTTAAAAATAAATTTTAGAAAATTGATACCTAGAATTTAATTTAGTATGTCAAGCAACTGGATAGCATATATAATTTTTATTTGCTCAAAACTATTCAATAAAGATAGTACTAAAATCTGGTAGAAAAACACATACATTTAATGATTTAAATCTTTAAAAAAAAATTTATTTTAAAACTCTTAGCAAAAATATCTCTAATAGAAAGTTTTAAAAAAATGACTTGAGGTACAATCACCTAAAAGTGAAAGTGAACGTATTTCATAGAAATGAAGCCTTGTAACAGGAAATAAATTTTTAATAGTCTATGTAAAATTTTTCTGAAAAATGCTGTCAAAATTTTAGAGCAAGAATCATTTATTGAAATACATAGATTTTAAACTGCTATTTGTTTTCTTTGGTAAAAACAATTTAAACTAATAAAATCTGTAAAATACCATTTTATTATGATACTATGGAAATAATGCATATATCTCTTTTTGTGACTTCTTGAATTCTCTGAAAGTTTTTTGTGCAAAATGTGTCTACTCTTGATTCAGAGAAATTTAGCAAGTTATTGGATAGGAAAAAAGATATTACTTTACAGTTGATGGTTTGAAAAGGAATTTTTTGTACATTTTGTATAGATTCCAATGTTCCATTTTAGGTATTACAATGTCTTAATACTTCTAGGCTTCTATAGCTGAAATAAGTTTTACTTTTCAACAGATCAGTTTAAAGATTACAACTGATGTTGCTAATCTTGATTCTGACTTGAAATGATTTTTACTGAACTTTTGAATGGTAAATCTTTCTCCATTTAAGATATTTCACAGCTTTGCCAATATATTATCCAGAATTGCTGCAGACTTAATTCTTTTGGTTCAAAGTTTTTCTTTTTATCGGATTTTCAGATTGTATAATCTTTGCACCCACGTTTTTGTTTTAAAATTTTGTTCTATTTTGAGAGACTTAATGTTTATTCACTTTTAACATAGCTTTATAATTTTAGTTCTTACCTTTTTAAGACTTGTCTATTCTTTTTGAATTTATGCATTTTTAGCCGGCAAACATTTTTGTTTGTACGAGGATAATTAAATAAGTTTCCAGACTTTTTTCATATGGGCACTTTTATGATAGTACACACATGAAACTCTAGTCCCCTTCGAAGTAATCTCCTCCTGCTGCAATGCACTTGTTATACCGTTCCAACAACTTCTGTAAGGCCCCATGGAAGTCCTCTTGTGTGAGCGTGTCAATGACCTTCATCACAGCTTCTTTCATCTTCTCAATTGTCTCATAATGACGGCCTCTGAGCTAAGGGAATAACCAAAAGTCACAGGGAGCAAGGTCTGGACTGTAGTAAGGCTGAGGAACTGTCTTGATGCCCATCCTGGTCAAATAGTCTGTGACAAGGATGGATCCAATTATTCTTCCTCCAGCTATGGATAAGTAGTAGGGCAGACTTGGTGAGGCAACTAGTCTAGGAGAAGGAAAACTGAATTCAAACCCGTTAAACTCCACTTAAAATTTGACCTTGTGTCATAATCCTGCCTAAGAAGATGGTTTGGTATATATGAGGATTATTAGATAAATTTCCAGAATTTTTTTTTACTATGGGCACTTATATTGATAGAACACACATAAAACTCTAGTCCCCTTCGAAATAATCTCCTCTAGCTGTAATGCACTTGTTGTACAGTTCCAACAAC
The DNA here is from genome assembly GCA_963585895.1 of Sepioteuthis lessoniana. NCBI lineage: Eukaryota > Metazoa > Mollusca > Cephalopoda > Myopsida > Loliginidae > Sepioteuthis > Sepioteuthis lessoniana. The sequence continues at coordinate 60,555,189 of OY757906.1, read as the reverse complement.
TTCTGGAAGGTCCCATGAAAGTCCTCTTGCGTGAGCGTGTCAATGACCTTCATCACAGCCTCTTTCATCTCAAATGTCTCATAACGACAGCTTCTGAGCTTAGGGAATAACCAAAAGTCACAGGGAGCAAGGTCTGGACTATAGGGAGGTTGAGGAACTGTCTTGATGCCCATCTTGGTCAATTAGTCTGTGACAAGGATGGAGTTGTGGACTGGTGCATTGTCCTGGTGGAAATGCCACTGACCTGATTTGAAGAGTGCTGGCCTCTTCCACTGGAATCTCTTCCTGAATTCCCTTAAAACCTCAACATAGTAACCCTAACCCTGACCCTTTGGCCAATCAACTCTGGTGTATTGACTTCCTTACTCCTCCCACACCTCTCATCATCCCTCGCAGACTCCCTGCCTTCCTTGAATCTCTTATGCCACTCAAAAACTGATGCTCGATTCATGTAAGATGGTCGAAAAGCAGTCTGAAGCATTCCATACATTTCTGTGGCATTTTTTTCAAGTTTAAAACAGAATTTTATTGCATATCGTTCTTCTAAAGTGTTCTCACGTTCAGATTGCATTTTTGAAACTCACCAGCTGAGACAATCAGGCTTTAGTAGGGTGTATTCGAATTCCTGCTGTAGCTGCTGATTTGAACCTGAAATCATAAAAATTGGTCAGTCATCTCATAAGATGTATAGCAATTACCTACTGAATTTTCAAGAGTCTACGACAATTTTAAATGCCTGTACAAAAAAGTCTGGAAACTTTATTGAAGGCACCTTGTATTTTAATCATCCAAAATTTTATAAATTTATTGACGATTTTCATATATAAACCTTTCTCACTTTTCTAAACCTACACTCTTTATTAATCTCTTTTTAGATCCTTCCTTTATGTCTGTGTGTAATACTCGAGTCTGTGATAACAAGTCCTGTGGGGGTAAAAAAAGAAAAAATTTAATGAATATCAGAACATGAATTTCAAATAAGAGGTCAAGACATTGATTAAAGTTGATTATTTTAGTCATTATTAAAAATTTTCACTAAAATGATAATGCAATAAAAGATAAATCCATATGATACAAACAGAATTTACAAATTATTTATACTATCAAATTCTGTAAAAAAAGTGTTTTTTTGATATTTAAATGAATGACAATTGATTTTATACATTTTTAATTCAAATTGTTGTAACTAAGCAATATGTAATTATTTTACATATCCAGCTTAAAGAACTATCTATAAACCTTTTTAGTAATGTCTATTTAAATATTATTTTAGTCAGAAATTCTTTTTAATTTAGATTTTGTACAATTGTTTTGTAGCCACATAGTTTCCTCCTGATGATACATCCCTTTTCCTCTTAAAGAAAAAGATTTTTCATGCTAAAATCTTCTAAATCCAATAACTATGCATACCAAATTTTATAACTGTATCATTGTTTCTTTATTGAAAGACAAAGAAAATTTTTCCCAATTACTGGTGTAAATTTTTTTCCCCAACATTAAAAAAAAATTGGAAAGTGATATTTATAAGCTTATTGTGGCTAAAAACTACTGGACTTTACCAATTTTTTTTATCTTTTAATTGAGCTATATAAAAGCTTTTGTGGTTTTATTAAAATATTTTGTACTTATTTTTACTTTTAGAAGATTCATTATGGCTGTCTAAATTTAGCTATGATTCTTGCGCAAATCTTTTCTGTGATTTATGTAATTTTAGACTTAGTTTACCTTTGCATTCTCTTTTTATACAAATTTCTTCCTAATACTAAAGTTATATTTGTTGCTGATTGATTTTGTTTATTATCATTTTAAATGAAAATCTGATCATCTGATATTACTCTTACTACTCATCTAACATTGTTTTGAATCTCTATCTATTGCTGGCTTACATTTGCTGTTATGGGTTACCGTATAAAAACCTTTTGCATTTGAAAGTATAAAGCTAAAAAAAAATAGGCAGGCTTTTAAGTATTTCATAGTTTTCATTCTAATCCTATTATTTTCTATCAATACAGGTGGTGCAGTTTTTCAGTGTTTAACATTGTGTTGAAAACTGATATTGTGAAATATTGTATTGAACTACGTAGTCTGTCATATATATATATATATATATATATATATATATATATATATATATATATATATAATTCTTAAAGAAAGGTTTAAATAACCAAGAGTAGTTGGTGCCTAAATGTGAAGGATGGTGAGGTTATCTAAATTGATATTTTGAAAGAAGTGCTCTTTATAAATTTTTTGCTTGAGAATTATATTAATTGGAAACTTTTATAAATATTCAACTGTGACAAGCGGAACACTTTGGGGCTTTTTTTTTATTTTATATTAATCTCTCACTAAAAGCTAACATCCATAATTTATATTGTGTAGGAACCTAAAAACACAAAGCAAAAAAAATATAGCATTCCCCTCCTCCTCCTAAGCAGGAGCTTATTTTTGTGGAATTCGGGATGAATAGCGATTTCATCTTGGAGAATCAATATTTTAACCAGTTGTGTGAGTGTATATAATATAATATAATATATATTATTTTATTTGAGTTGGATTACAAATGAAAATATTCAGCTTTTGCCAGATGGTTCAAAAATGCTAATTCTGTCAAAAGAATTTTTTGTTGTGGAAGGATAAATAAAATAGCATAAAATTTTGGAGCTTTTCTTTTCAGAAACACATCATGCTAACTTCTACATGTTTTTTTTTTTTTTTTTTTTAAATTTCTTCCCCCTTCAGGTTTCTGCTTGAAAACTATATACTTTGGGTGCAATCTAGTGAAACAAAAAACCCTAAAATTTTACGCAATTATTTTCAACAAGGTTATTTTAACCAAATTATTAGTTTTTCTCTAATCTTTGGAAATGAAATGTTATAATAATCCTTTCAACCTGATATCCTGATATTTTTTCCCCTATTGCTTGTTTTTCAGCTATTAAATTTAGAGATAGTTTTAAAATTTTTTTCTTTGATGTATATTGTATATATGCAGATATTGAGATATTTGAATAAATCATTTTCTGAAAGGAAAAAAAAGAAAGACAAGTTGAATATTCTGGCAAATAAGTTAGATCTTGCTAAAGCAAGATATCTATTTTATTTAAATCATTTGGCTATTGCAGACTTGATATTTACTAAGCTTAGCTTAGATTGGTAGGAGGCCAAAATGGAGTTGGGAGTGGATAAAATGAGGAAAATTATACCAATATTCCAAGTGAAGAAAACTTAAAATTTGAGCTTTTACCTGAGCATGACATTATTTCAGCTATGAGGCAGGAATGATTATTGGAAACTTTAAATACAATGTCAAATACTAATAAATAGAACTTGTGTAGTTTCCTTTTTTTTTTTTTTTTTTTTTTTTTTTTTCTGGGTTATTTATGATTAAAAACACCAAGGATTTTATAATTTGCAGCAGCTGTTTGCTATCAGCTTTTGCTTACATATACCCACAGTCAACTATATAACCTCACACATACACACAAATTACAGACAGATAGGGAATGTTGTTTTAAATTCTCAAGATAATGCATGTTTAAATCTGAATATTTAGAAACTAAGACTTTGATATATTTCTTACTGATAGATACATTTACCTTTTATGATTTTTACTTGTATCAGTGGCCCAGGAGACCTGGGTTCAATCCCAGGTCTAGTCATACCAAAGACTCAAAAAAATAGTACTTGATGTTACCTTGCTTAACACTCAGCATTATAAGGTAAAGATCAAGGGTAAAGTGGAGCAATCCAGGAAAAGTAGTGCCCTCTCCTACATCTTGGTGTAGTAGCCATCGAAAAGGGAGCCTTTTGGTTACCCTCGACTACAGTCACCAACTTTACTATTTGTATACCATATGCATTATATAATCATAGTTCATTAATGGCAATGTTGAGGTTGAAATAATTTTATGATTAAAAAAACTGAACCATCTATATAGGTTTTCCCCTACTGATTTTGGTAATGACTAGTAAGTAAAGTAAAGTTGGCGACCATAGTCGAGGGTGACCCGAAGGCTCCCTTTTCGATAGCTTACTACACAAAGGTGTAGGGGAGGGCGCTACCCCTTTCCCTGGATTGCTCCACTTTACCCTTGATCCGTACCTTATAATGCTGAGTGTTAAGCAAGGAGGCATCAAGTACCATTTTTTGAGTCTTTGGTATGACTCGACCTGGGATTGAACCCAGGTCTCCCGGGCCATTGGCGAACACTCTAACCGCTAGGCAAGATACCAAGGATTTCACTAGATTTAGACTTAAAAAAAAATTTTTTCTTTTTCTTTCTTTCTTTTTCTTTCTTTCTTTTTTTTTTTTTTTTTTTTTTTAAACGGTAAAAAATGAATAAAATATTTGTTGCGTCTTTAATCTGACTTGTATTAATGGACTGCTACCTAAAATAAACTTGGCATTTAACAAATCTTCTGCGCAGAGTACACACACTAAAATTAATGAGAAAAAAATGTTTAATCCTTTTACAACAAATATGGTTACCATGCCAAACATGGATCTTGATATTGTTAGAAAACTAAAACATTTAAATAGATATATAAGATTATCTGTAAGCATCATTTTTCTAAAACATTTAATGAATAAGAATTGGCTTATGTTTAAATGAAATGAACTATTTGCATGGGATATTTTTCAAAATAATTTTAAATGAATTATATTGATTTCTTACATGATTTGATATGGCATTGCCTAGTTTGATGAGATCATACATACTGGAGGAAATACACACTTGGCATTCTAGTTTTCCTGAAAGTGGTTCAAGAGTATCTGAGAGCAAACGAGAGAAGCTAACAAGGATGATTGATAGACTATGCCTAATCAAATTTTTTTTCTCCAAGAACTGTTTTGCTTTCCCAAGGTTCCTCTTTAAAGCACTCCTTGGTTTCTCTTAGCCTAGTTGGCTGGGGCTGTAGAATATGCCAACTGCATCTCTGCAGAGGGTCAACCCTCCCCTTCTGAACGGGTGTCCTAGATATGACACAAAACCACCTGATAGGCTCCAGTCCTGGAGCATTGGGGAATGCAGAATACTGCTTCATTGACATTACTCTCAGGTCCACTCTGACTTGGAGTATAGTACCTGTTAAGGTCACATCTGTGGGTCAAATTATTTGATCATTTACTATACTTGAAAATAGTATAATTAGCAATGCTTTAAACCATGAGCAAACAAATGACCTGCCTCATTTAAAAATGTTACCTATAAAATATTTGCTTACAAATAATATATATATATAAACAGGATCTGACATTAAATAATCTACCAGGTTTTATATGCCATGAAATACAATTAAACCAAATTTGCTATCTCTAATGAGAATCCCTAAATTAAGTCGATGCCACAATCATAGACAATGTTGATTTTGATGATACTATGTGAAAACAAGTGAAGCTTTTCCTGCTGCATTAATTCATTGAGTTTGTGTTGATATTACTGACAAGTGTGTGATGGCTGGGCTCATGGTGACCTCACTATTCTGCATGAACTGTTAAAACAGCAGGATAGGACAATATCAAGTATGGCATAAATTGTCAAGGCTGAAATCAGCCTTTGACTATCATTGGCCTTTTGGACTAAGATCCTTGGGAAAGGTATGGATTGCTTTATCTCCCAGCAATAGGTTAATATTATCACTGGTGCATTTCTATTCAAATGGCTTTGGTATTAAATAATCTATAAAGGTTGATATGCCATTAAATAAACTGAAACTAAAACAATCATTGTCTTGCTTGGCTGCTCAGCACTGTCTAGTTTAATGCAGTGTCTTCACCATTAATTGGTGAGGCTCAAGTCCTGGAGTTTAAGGAATATAGATCATCTCTTAACACTACTCTCAGGTCCACTCTGACCTGAAATGGTTGTATTTATTAGTTTTATCTATAGGTCAAATAGAACTGTTCAATTACTTAAGGATTATTTATTTGAAACCATTCAACTGTGTGCAAATTGTTTGTATTAGATTGGAATACTTAAAAGAATTACTAATATCAAATAGTAATATTTGAAATTATTTAACTGTGCAAACAAATGATTAATATTAAATAGAATTATTAGTATTAAATAGCAATACTTGAAACCTATAAAATACAAATCCCTTTTTATAATATATATACACACGTGCCTTCAATAAGTTTCCAGACTTTTTTGTACAGACATTTAAAATTGTCGTAGACTCTTGAAAATTCAGTGTGTTATTGCTATACATCTTATGAGATGACTGACCAATTTTTATGATTTCAGGTTCAAATGAACAGCTACAGCAGGAATTCGAATACACTCTACTAAAGCCTGATTGTCTCAGCTGGTGAGTTTCAAAAATGCAATCTGGATGTGAGGACACTTTAGAAGAATGATATGCAATAAAATTCTGTTTTAAACTTGGAAAAAATGCCACAGAAATGTATGGAATGCTTCAGACTGCTTTTCGACCATCTTGCATGAATTGAGCATCAGTTTTTGAGTGGCATAAGAGATTCAAGGAAGGCAGGGAGTCTGCGAGGGATGATGAGAGGTATGGGAGGAGTAAGGAAGTCAATACACCAGAGTTGATTGGCCAAAGGGTCAGGGTTAGGGTTACTATGTTGAGGTTTTAAGGGAGTTCAGGAAGAGATTCCATTGGAAGAGGCCAGCACTCTTCAAATCTGGTCAGTGGCATTTCCACCAGCATAATGCACCAGTCCACAACTCCATCCTTGTCACAGACTAATTGACCAAGATGGGCATCAAGACAGTTCCTCAACCTCCCTATAATCCAGACCTTGCTCCCTGTGACTTTTGGTTATTCCCTAAGCTCAGAAGCTGTCGTTATGAGACATTTGAGATGAAAGAGGCTGTGATGAAGGTCATTGACACGCTCACACAAGAGGACTTCCATGGGGCCTTCCAGAAGTTGTTGGAACTGTACAACAAGTGCATTACAGCTGGAGGAGATTATTTCGAAGGGGACTAGAGTTTTATGTGTGTTCTATCAATATAAGTGCCCATACGAAAAAAAAGTCTGGAAACTTATCTAATAATCCTCGTATATACCAAACCATCTTCTTGGGCAGGATATGACACAAGGTCAAATTTTAAGTGGAGTTTAACGGGTTTGAATTCAGTTTTCCTTCTCCTAGACTAGTTGCCTCTCCAAGTCTGCCCTACTACTTATCCATAGCTGGAGGAAGAATAATTGGATCATTATCTTTCCCAAGGGTATTAGTGCTATGTGAAATGCAATCAGTCTCATTCCTATGACAATAACCATTACACCACGGGCACCTCCACACATATATATAAAAACAAGATTTGGCTTTAAATAACCCACAAGTATTGATATGCCATAAAACACCAACCAACCGACTGACATCACCATTAACTGTTGTCCTTTTTGAATGGGGACTTGATTTGCTGTTTGTCTGGGGTTTAGTATGTGTGAGCCTCATGGATGTAGATATGGGGTCATTGTCAGTGAGTCCAAGCTCACAGGTTATTTACCTAGACAGGTCACAATGAATGATTTCATCAGAAGTGGCCTTGACATCATTGGATTCTTTTTCCAAATTGAAAACATGGGCCTTAACTGTGAGGACAATGCTTACCTTATTTAAGGTTGGCAAGTCATTTTATATTCTTGTGTCAATATCATGTTAATTCTTAACATTGGATTGGCTGCCTCAGAGAGATCAATGATCACAAACTGGTCAAATATGCATATATGGCAGACAGGTTTCTTGTAGCACTAGTTGCCATCAACACTTCTGACATTATCAGCAGATGCACTTCCATCCTACTTTAGAATGTTAGTAGAAAGGCTTCTTAGTAAAAGTATGAACCTTAGAAAGTGAATTTGCTAATGCAACGCACCTCACTGGCCATTGTCTGCAGCAACCCTGATGTTGTTCTATCAGCTGGTCTATTTTTAATAAGTATATAAACTGTTCAGAATACAAACTTGTTTAAATGAAACAAAAATGGAATTTATTTATCAAGAATATTATGTTTTATACTTTACCAGCTACATGTATCACTGGAGGTACATATAAGATTTCTGAAATGATTTAGAATAATCTTCATATAACTGTCTTAATTGGGTTGGTAAAGTCTAGCTTCATCAATGATTAGTCATAGCAAAAAGAGCAAGTAACTCCAGATTGTTTTTCTTTTCAGTAATAGGATTATGCCAATAAGTCTATTGCACTCTTGGGGGGAAAAATGTTAACTTTTAATTTAATCTATCAAATGCTTCCTATATTTCTAACATTGTAAATTTTTTTTTTCCAGAGATGTCTTTTAGAATGTGTATAACTGACTTATATGGTTTAGCAGTTACTGAATTTGAATGCTACAATTGTAAAGACACCTGAATATTTTGAAAATTATTAAAATGTTTTCATGGGTAATTTTGTTAGTTTTTGATCAGTTGTCTTTGAATGTAGAAAGATATTTAATATTTTAGCTTCCTTTAAGAGAAAAAAAGGTAAGGGGGGTTGCTTTCTCATATTGAATGTTTTGTCTATAAATATTTATCTCGAGTATTAATTTGAGTCTCATTTATTACTCTAATCCTAGAATCTAAAATAATTGATAAAAATTGTTGCTGCTTTTATAAATTGAAAAAATTAACCTTTAAATTTCTTTATATTTTTTGCTCTATCTGATAAAAACATGTTTTTTTGTTTTTTTTTTCTGACTACCTGGATTAATAGAAGATGTTTGTTAGCTGTAACCTTTTGTTATTGTTGCCTTCTTTTAATAAGAACTTTCCTAAAGTAGTTGGCCAAGATACTTGGCCATCAAGTTGTGCAATTTTTTTGGTACATTGAAACTCCATGTTTTAAGTCCCATGTTGTCAGTATAGGTTAAAAGCTAACATACTTATGGTTTGATGACAAGCAGTTTTTTGTTTTTTTTTTTTTCTTTTTTTTTTTTTTTTTGTAACATATGAGACATACTGAAAGTCACTTTTAAAAAACTAAGTTTAGATGTTGTGTATATATGCCACTTAAATCAATTGAAAATTCAGTTAAGGTTTTTCTCCTTTTTCTAAGTTGAAAGCTCTCTATATACTTGAATACTTATTTTGACCTACAATATTGTGTAATATTTCGTTAAAACAAGAGCCAACTCTAATTTTTTTTTAGTTTGTTTTTGCTATTGAGTTAAAGGTAAATTCAACTAAAATGTGAGTTATGTGCAGACTTTAATGTCTAATTATACACACACACACACACACACACACACACACACACACACACTATTAAAATTTTTCTTGAGATACCAGTTAAGATAAAATTCACAACTACATTTGAGTCCTATGATTTATACCAACTTGCATATATTTGTTTTCTTTCGGGTTGTTTATTATATATGAATTGATTACATCAAATTTGTACTCTTGATTGGACATGCTGTTTTTCTATAGAATCTGGCTTAGATGATATTAAAATTGATTTCTATTTAGATTTGATATTTCCTTTAAATGCAATACAGTACTTATAGATATATGCGAAACCAAAAAAGTCAAATATGATAAATGTGCATAATATTTAAAGTAAACTGCATAAATTTGGATCAGGCCCATGATCTTTTCAGTGTTATAAAGATTTACCTTGAATGATCTATTTATATTTAAGTGGGATATTTACTAGATTCTTGTAGAATCATGAACCCAATAGAAATTTTGATGAGGTTGTTTTATAACTTAAGCATTTCATTGAGTTTATTTATATACATTTGACTATGTTGCATTCATCAAGCTGTTGGACAAATTTTTTTTTTGTTTATCAAAATATACCAAAAAGTGTTCAGATAGGTTTTCTATAAGGAAAAAAAAATTACCTTTGCTATTGTTTAATGCAGAATGTGGCAGTAAGCAAGATAGATTACTCTTCTTCACCCACATATTCATCCTCATTTAAACGGTCTCAGCAGTCAAGTCAAAACTAAAACATGCTAGTAATCCCATAAATCTTATATATATATATATATATATATATATACCGTCAGATGGTCTTGGCAGGAAAGAAAAAGAAGAAAAAAACTTGGAAAAAATCTAAGAACAGCTGAAGAATATTCTCCATCTGCCTCAAGAGACCGCACATATGGTTCTGGTAATGTTTTAGCAATTTTTCAATATTTTAGGAGGTATCTAAGTAGTTCCATCAAAAAGCAAACCCAGCTTAAGATCTCACAGAAACAAGTTCTCAGCAGAGCATAGATTCAGTATGATCAAAAGAATGATGAAGGAGGTCATATTCATCTATGTTGGTAGACTTTTGCTTTATTCTTTAGTAGAAATCAAGCACTCTTATTCTTCTAAGCAATCAGTATCTTGCTTTATATTAAAAATTTGTCTTACAGATAAGGATAACTTAGTATAAAATAATCTTTGTGATAATTGACAAAGTAAAACTTTCTCTTGTCATTATATAAATATCTGTAAAATTTTTTTATGAGAAAGAATTCAACTGTTCACTTCTTGAAATAGAACAAATTATTAATACCAATTATTAAGCCAAATTATATTTAGAAATTATCTGACCTTGATGATGCTAAAATAACTTTTTTAAACAAATCACTATTGTCTTTTTTTTTTCTTTTTTTAACAGTATAAAATGCTTGCTTGCAATTTTGCCAGGAATTCGCCTTTTCAAAAATGTAAATATTTCATTTTTCAAAAGTGTCAGTTTCAAAAGAGAAAATTTGAATTCAAGCAAATTTATAATTTTGAAAAAGAATAAAGCAAGTGTTTTTGTTATCAGTCTGTTCATAATCTAAAATCTTTTAGACTTAAGAGTTTAAAGTGCCTTGTTTTCTTAAAAATTGTCGAGGAACTTTATCATATTTTCAGTGTTTTATACTAATTGTAGTCTGCTTGATTATGTTATGAAATTATGATACACGTACTATGAATATTTTCTATAAAGAGAGCTTGGGTTCATATATATATATATATATATATATATATATATATTATTGGGTAGAGTGTTTGCCTAGGAGACTGAGGTTTGATCTCAGATAGTCATACCAAAGACTCAAAAAATGGTACTTGATGCCTCCTTAACACTCAGCACTATAAGGTATGTATCGAGTAAAGTGTAGCAATCCAGGGAAAGACGTAATGCCCCACCTCCACCTCGATGTAGTAGCTATTGAAAAGGGAGTCTTCAGGTCGTTGTTGACTATGATTGCAACTTGCGTTTCCTTTAAGAATAACAGGACTTGAGTATATATTTTTACAAAGAACAGGAAGCATGATTTTCATACCGCTATTGCAATTCTTTTTCTAAAAACTACTTCATCTATTTAGGAATGCTTAGTAATATGCCATTTCTGTTTCTTCTCCCCCCTCCCTGAAAATTTACTGTTCTATGATGTGAACTTTTTGCACCTAACTTTAATGGTTTTGTCTCTCACGGGATTTTACCCATCTTCATAATTTCTTTTTTCCCCCCTTAATGAATATTTTAATTTAATTGTTTGGCTGTTTATAAATTTGATATAATAATTGTTGCTAATTATAAGGTGCTTCATATATTTAGTGTAAAGTATTACAATGATATTTTAAAGTTTTCTTTTAAATAAATTACAATGTGCTAGTCAAGTGTTTCCAAAATTTTTTTCACTTTTATCACCATAATGGTTTTTATTGTAATATTTTACCCATATTTATTTATTTATTTATTATTGAAGGAGTATGTGCAACAATTCTCTTGGCAACAGCATTTTGTAGATTTCTTTAAGCCATTTGATTCCATACATAGACGAAATATGGAGTGAATACTTCTAGCATATGATCTCTCCAAAGAAACTATTACCACCATAATGATACTCTACAGAAACATGAAAGTAATTTTTTTTTTTTTTTTTTTTTTTTTTTTTTTTTTTAAATGTTCCTGGAGTCTTGCAAGGAGATACATTAGCACCATTTGTGTTTATAATCTGCTGAGATTACTTTCTAAGAACATCAATAGATGTAATGGAAGAAAATGGTCTCCTACTGAAAGACAGGAAGTTGAAGATATCCCACTGAAACTATGACAGATGCAGATGATCTAGCACTTCTCACTAATACACCTGTACAAGTGGAATGTCTGTTACATAGTCTGGAGTGCACAGCAAGAAGCATTGGTTTATTTGAACCTGGATAAAATAGTTAATGTGTTTTTAGATGGTGTGAGCTTCATTTTAATTTCAGAGGCTTGTTATTTAGACCTTGATTGCAATATCTCATTTACTGAAAGTGAAGTAAACATGCATAGGAAAGGCATGGACTACTATTGACAGATTATCGACCATATGGTAATCGTAAATGATAAAATGAAATGGGAATTTTTACAAGCTTTAGTACTATTGTATGACTGCACCATCTTGACTTTAACGAAGCACTTGAAAAAAGCATGATGGGAAACTACATGAGGATGCTACATGTTTTGAACAAATCCTGAAAACGGTACTCCACAAAACAGCAGTTACATAACCACTTGCCTCCCATCTTAGAAACCATCCAAGATAAACAAGTCATGCTGGGGAGAAGCAGGGGGAGGACTTTAAACAAGCTTTTGTAGGCTCCTAAACACAGAAAAAACACACCAATGTTGGTTGGCCAGCAAAGGTTTCATCAGCTCTGTGCAGATACTGGATGCCATCTAGAGGACTTGTAGGCTCCTACACATGGACACACCAGTGTTGGTTGGCCAGCAAAGATTTCATCAGCTCTGTGCAGATACTGGATGCCATCTAGAGGACTTGCCAAAAGTGATGGATGATCAGGATGGGTGGTGGAAGTTGAAATTTGTAATCACCATGACTAGATTTTTTTTTTTTTTTTTTTTTTTTTTTTTTTTTTCACTAACAAAAAATGCTACACATTTCTTGGGTAACCACTTGTACAACAAATATTTTTAGTTGTGATCTTTTGTCAGTGAATTGAATTTAGTGGTGAATATCAATTACTTAGTTCATCTAAAAAGCTATTAGGCTGTTTACTTATTTTTTTTCACCCTTGTGTATTTTGTCTGTCTGAAATTTTGCAGTTATGTTAGTTACACACTTTCAAGATGATTAAGTTTCAGGTATGTTAATTTCAAAGGTATAAAAATGATTTATGTATTAATAAAATAATTCAGATTACTAATTATTAAACAATTCTATCATGACTTTTATTAAAAGTGGCATGCTACTTTGGGATTAATTTATTGATGAATAATTGCAATTTCCTGTAATTAAGGATGTATGACAGTTTTGTTTGTATTTCTAATTGCAATCACTTGGAATTTCAGGAAGAATGTTCTCAATATCTGAACAATTATTTCTGTAGATCATTCACTTGAAGGAAAAGACTATCACAAGTAAAACAGTCATTCAAGTTATTTTGCATTATCTTATAATGCATATTTTAAAAAGCATTTACATTTTGATTTTTTTTTTCTTAGATAGTAGTACTGTTATTAGTAAAATATTTTGTACAAAGTGTATTAGAGAAGTATACAGGCTGAAGTTCTATTTACTAAGACAGAAGCAATGAATGAAACAGTAATTTTTTTTCCTTTTGACATTAGACACACTTATTCAAATGATTTTCCGAATTTATCATATCACCTGAAACTCTTTTTGCAATGGTGTAAAACTGTTCTGTTGCATTTTTATTAATATTATCCACATCCTCAAATCTATTCTATTTTCAGTTTAGAAAATAAAAAGTTGGAGTTATGTCTGAGTATAGCTCTTGTACAATCCTGTTTTGCCAAAAATATTTTGTTTGAAAGGTATTGTCTGGCTTTTTTTTTTTTTTTTTTTTTTTTTTTTTTCAGATTGGCACTGACTTGTCTGGACAGCAATTTAAAAATGATCACTTTATTATAAACATTGCTCATATGTGCACTCATCTTAATTTAATTTTTTTTTCCAATGTCAAATATTTTAATCACACTTAATATGGCAGATTAGTTTTCTATGTATATTTTCTCTCTTGATAACCATAAATGACATTTAAGACAGTCTCTTGAACATCAATAAACTCTTTGCCTATTAAACTCACCAGCACTTTTCTGTCTCTTGTGCCCATTGAACTATGTTTTAAGTTTTTCTTCGGTTCAAAATCTTTATCTTATTTTAATCACTGTTATGAATGTAGAATAGGATTTCTTTGCCATAATTAGCTAATATTTGTTTTTTATGATTAGAAATTGCCAGGGATATTTTGAAACATTTACTTTTCACACAAAACACCACAATAGACTAATTTATGTGGAAATGTCCTTCATAGTAAATGTAAGTATACTTGTCTGTCATGTGGTATACCAATGATTGATTCCAAGATTCTTTCTGTTTATCACTATATAAGACAGATGACAGTAGTTCACATTAAGCTCAATCACTGGGCATCAGGAATTTCTTTCAGATGAGCAGATATATATTACATAATAGACTGACAAATATGAAGTTATGCATAGTTTTATCATTTTATCAATTGTACTCTAAGAAATATTTCGACTCGGATTAAAACAAAAATCTATGTATTATGCAATTAGAAGAATGTGATTTGAATAGTTTACTAACTCAAAAAAAGCAACACTTTGTAATGTTGATATTTTTACTTATATTTGAATTTTTATGGACTATATAGTGTGGGAATATCATTTTGTTTTAGCAGCTGTTAAAAGAATTCTATTTTTGTATTTGTGTATCTAAGCATTTTCTCAGCTAGAAATGTCTTCAGCTGATGTCATCAGTTCTATTATTTTTGTTCTTGATGTTTATACTCGTATAGATGTTTTGAGAGTAAGCTTAAGATAGCTTTTAGCTGCTTGTCAATATGCGTAATGTTTTCAATTTTTTTTCAAATTGTACCTAACTAGTGCTTAGAAAAATTGAATCTGATTACAATACTAATAGGTTAAGTTTGTATTTAATTTCTCTAAATGTTTTGCATGTCATCTATGAGACTTTGAATAATCTGAAATAATCAATTCTATTTTATGAAATTCATCAAACTCCTGATCTAAAAATGTTTTATGAGTACATGTCTGTATAGGAATGATGTTCGTTATTAGTATTTTTCTAAAACTTAGATATTTAGAAAAAATTCTCTATTGTATTCTCACTGGATATTTTGTATTGGTTCACATGCCCTCTCCCCTCACCATTGCTATCTCATGCAGATTCATTTTGACAACTATTAGGTCTCTCTAGTAGCCTATGAGCTGTATTGCAATTGAGTGTTGAAACTCTTTCTTCACCTCAGTTTTGGTTTGCTTTGCCTCCTCCTCAGAATATAATAGCCTCCTTTTGTGTCTTTGAGTTTGAGGCCCTACTGAAAGTGCTCAGCTACTGTCAGAAAGATTAATATAATTTTTTTTCTTCTCTCCATTTAATTATAAACTAAAAAACGTGTTTACGGGAGCATTGATCCCCCCCCTCTTTGTTGTTGTCAAAATGTTTTTTTTTATTTAAAAAAATTTTTTTTTTTTTTTATAAAAATGGTAATCAGTATTAATTTTTTTTTTTTTTTTTTTTTTTTCTCCATATAGCTTTCAAGGATTTGTGATCTTACACATAGTTGAATGTTCATATAAAACTTTCACAGAAAAATATTTGATCTATATGGTTAATATTAGCTCCTGAATTAATTAATGCATTAACAAATATTAATTTTTATCATTAGAGTACAGACTTATCTGTTTATATGAATCAATATTTTTATTGGTAAGACTTGTAAAAATTAGTGTTCTTATTTGTATTTACAAGGTCTGCCTGAAAAGTAAGAGAACTGGGTTTTCTGTATGAGCTATGGGTCAAAAGAGATAAGTGGATTATCATCTAACATATCTTGGGAATATATCACTGTAATTTTAACTTTCTGTAACCATTGCATTTTTTTCACATGCTTTTGTTTACATCACCTCTTTTTCAAGTTTAATCATGAGGAATGTATGATGAATACTGAGTAATAAGTAAAGTTGGTAACTGTAGTCGAGGATGACTCGAAGGCTACCTTTTCGATAGCTACTACACTGAGATGTAGGGGAGGGCGCTACTCCTTTCCCTGGATTGCTCCACTTTACCCTTGATCCATTCCTTATAATGCTGAGTGTTAAGCAAGGTAGCATCAAGTACCATTTTTTTTTTTTTGAGTTTTTGGTATGACTCAACCTGGCATTGAACCCAGGTCTCCTGGACCATTGGCGAACACTCTAACCATTATGCCAATGTCCAGTTATAGGGAAACTTCTGTTACAAGCACTTAAAATGGTTCAAGTGTATGGAAGTAACACTGTTGTGCACACATGTTTTTGTATGGCATAAAGTTCAAAGAGGGTTGCAAGTAAGTGAAAGATGACTCCAAGAGTGGGAGACCTTCAGGAAGCAGGACTGAAGTCAACATCAGATGGGTAAGGCAGATCATGTGTGGCAATCATCAGTTGACTGTTTGAATGATTGCAAGTCAGGTGGACATAAAGAAAGACAGTTTGGGAGATTATCTCTGAAGATTTGGGCATGTGCAAAGTCTGCTCAAAAGCATTCAATAGAAGTCTGAGATCAAAGAAAGCGAGATGGTTAAAAATCAGTCATGCTGATCATCTTCTTAGGTATGAGGAGACATTGTCTACTTTGTCTGGCCCAGTGGCAAGAATTCAATCAATTAGCAAGTCTACAAGGAGATCCAGCAGCATATGCTTTGTTCAGTGTATGAAAAGAAATGAAAGTTGTGGCAGGATAAATCATAGATGCTTCACTATGACAATGCACTTTCTTACTGTTCCTTGAGCATCTGACATTTCCTGGCTGAGAGGGATGTCACTGTACTGGAACAACCTCTCTATTCATCTGATCTGGCTCCATGTGTCTCCCCCACCAAAAAAATAAAAAATAAAAAAAGCTCAAGGAAACCTGTTTTGAAGGTGTGGAGGTGTCATCAAGAGAACCATAACAAAGTTGAAGGGCATTCCAGAAGAATCCTTTCTGTAGTGCATAGAAGTGCATTAAACTTGAGGGGAATTTCTTTGTTGGGGAAACCATGTAGTTTGGAATTGAAATGGATTGTGGCACCAGTCCTGTTACTTTCAGACACACCTTGCTAGTCTGTATAACTAAAGTAAGCTAATAATCATTTCTATATGTGGAATGTGATCTTTCTTAAAAATGATTTTTCTTTTTTTTTCTTTTTTAATACATTGAATTCTACATTTTTGTTAAACATGAGGTAGTATATTTTATTATAATTGTCTATTCCAAGGAAAGATGAATTTAACCTTTTAATTATTGAAAAAAAAAATTGGAGAATTGTGCTATTAAAATTTTTCTTTATTTCAAAACAACTAATTTGTTCAATAACATGAATAGGTGTTTTGGTTTGTATTCTTTCAAGAGTTGAGCTTTTGTTCTGATAAATTTTGTTTTCTTTGAAATGAAAAGACTTGCAGATTAATATTTAGATTTAATTTTTATTTTCTTAAACTCAATAACAATTCTTGTTCAATCAACTGATTGTATTTTGGCTATGAAAATATAAATCAATATTTGAAAAATGCATTTGTTTTTATTAGAATTGCAATTTGCTACTGGTTTGATATGGAAATATTTTTCCCTGTATACAAAAAGAAAGTTGTTTTTTTTTCTTTTTTTTTTTTTCTGCATTGAATTTTATTAGTTGTAACTTTCTGATAAATTGTTTCTTGCTATTCATTTTCAGAATTTGATTGTCAGTAAAAAGAAAGATCTGGTTTTAGATTTTAGTTATTTGGATAAATTTAAAGTACCTATGTAATAGGGGTTTTGAATAGACATAAAGTTACTAACTAGTATATTGACATTTTTTAACCTTATATATAATCTGAAATGTAAATGTAGCCTTGTATAAAAAGAAATGTAGTGAATGAGTATAAGTAATGTATTTATCTACTAAAAGCATTTTCTAACATAGTCTTTCTATCTGGGGACTGTTGTATTACTTTGGATCTTAAAAAATATGGCCTTATTTATTCATCCTCTGGCTAAACAAGCAGTTGGACTTATGTGACTATCAAAATAAATCAATACTTAGTTCTCTGTGTAGTTTTTCATAGAAAACTGATCACCTGACTTTTTGTTTTTGAAATACCTGATCGAGTTCTAAATTTTTGTTTTCATGATAATTTTTTCCTCCATTAAGATGATCTCTATTCATTATCCCAATATTTATCATGGTGACTTTTATCTTATTTTTTTTTTAAATTCTTAACCCTCCCATCCCAAAGTGTTATGATTTCAGAAATGTTTTTGCTTTCTTTTAGTACTACTTTATGAATTATTTTTCATATTTCCCATGGTTGATATTATCTCGTCAGTGATTTTAAAATGAGTTTTAAAAGAAACCTTTATTTTGGAGAGATTAATTTTTCAATTATAAATTCTTTGGTGTCTTGAATATTTCAAATCCATTTTAAGTTTTAGAAGTTTAAGAATTATTATAAACATTAACCACTTGATAATGTTTGTTGATTTATAACTCCTCACAAAGATAATTCAGTGTTGTCTATGTTTATTGCTGCAATGAAAAGTTAAATATTCATGGCGATTTTGTGTATGTTAAAATCCTGCCTATGGAGCAGTTTTCATTGAAGTATACATGTTGGAAGACTGTCTTCAACTAAAAGTGAAAAAATATGAATACTAGTTAGAATAACTCTTGGGTTAATCAGATATTGGTTTGTTCTTCACTTATTTGCATGTTCATAAATACAACATTTGAAACCACTTTGGGGACTGATGAAGAGGCTAAATTACCTTTGTGTTTATGTATTCTGGTTGCCAGGAATACTGATGGAAATAAGTTTAGTGTGAATGCTGATTCAAAGTAGTAGTTTTTATTGTAATATAATACATTTGTTTTGATATTAATACAATCATAATAATATACTGGTTGTGAACAACAATTTCTGATTTAGAATTGACAAATAATCTTCTCGTTGAGGGATGTAGAAAATGCAAATCAAATTGCATTGGTTATAGTTGAGATCTTACTTTTACTCAGCCTATAACACAGCAAGAAAATGTTTTGCAATTGTCCGAGTCAAACCAGGAACAAGTCTTTCTCTCATTTTGCTTGGCCACTCTTGAAAAGACTGAACAAGAATATAGGTTATTGGTTCCTTTATGATCAAATCCACATAATTATGACATATACTGAAGTCATGTGACTAATTTACATGTATTGCCTTAAGTATTGAATATAATACTGTTCTTTCAAAATGGTATTTTGTGATTTTATTCCTTTCAATTTTCAGTTCACTAATTGTTCCATGTGGATGTGTAAAAACAATACAAAGATTAAGTTATATAAAGTAATGTTGCTTTGATTTTGAATTAGAGCAAAAATCTAACTTTAGTTGTGTAGTTTCTTTAAAAAAGGGTCCATTTAGAAAATTCTAGAAAAGTTTTGATATTTCGGTCAAGAAATCAGAAACTTGTAAACTCATGTGCCTGATAAATTTTATACTGATATTAATTAGCTATTCATTTTGATGCTGTTTAGTGTGTGTGTGTGTGTGTGTGTATACACACACACTGCATAGCTTAATTTTAATGTTTATAAGAAAATATATATACTTAAGTATTTAAAGATAGTTTTTAAAGTAAAATCAAATTGTCAAAATAGAAACATTAAGCTAAAGATGTAATACTTAATATAGAATGATCTTAGGTCATAATAAAACAGGCTTCGAAAGATAAGGGATGTTAGTTTTTTATCTTACTAGAAGTTTTTATTCTTCATTTCCAGTCTTTACTTTATGGTCATAAAATAACAATGAGAATTAAAAGAGAAATATAAAAATTTAAAGAGCACAATAATTCAGTATAGAATATAGAGGATTTTATTCTGAACAAATTCTCAGAACTTGTATATTCGTAATTTTCTTAAATAATATACAAATATAGCACTATGATAAAAAGTTAGCGATATACCTTGATCTTTGTTAATTGTTTGGATTTATATGCTTCATTTAAGTGTCATAGTAGAAAAATCTGAAAGCTCTGTAAATACCATGTTGAAAGATTTTGTGAATTACGAATTTAAGTCTAAATCACTCAACTTTATTCCATACTTCAGAATACAATTTTCTTGAAACAATGACTTTAACTTCCTTCATATGTGTGTTACAATTTAAAAAAAATGTTTTTTGATCTCCTAACCTTGTTGTGAAAAGTGCAATTTTCTTTATTCAGCTCGGTCATGTATATCCTCAATTTCTATTTAATCAAAACAATCATAATATATAATAGGTATGTGGCAGGGATGTTGCATATAGATGTCTAAATTTTGATATAATTAGTGTTTGAAAAATGCACATCTATATATGTTCATGAAATTAAGGTTGCTTTTTTTAATTTTCTGACCTTAAGAACTGAAACTTTTAAATAAATTGTATTTGTAAAAAATCTAATGTCATCACAATCAGATGTTTAAAATTTTTTACTAAATGAGCTGTATTTGAAAAGTATAAAGACTATGAGGCTATATTTATCAAGGTGAAAATGAATAATGAAAGACATGAATTTGCATCAAAATTGTCCTCCTTGGCATTCAACACATTTAAAGTGAATTTTCCATTGGTTGAAGTGCTTCTGAAACTCCTCCTTGATATAGTGTGAGGCTTTGCCAATGTATTTCTTTTAATATATAAATTAACCTTAAGATGACTTTTCAGTTTAGGAAAGAAGAAAATTACTTGGAGCTAGTTCTAGTAAATGTTAAGAATGTTGCACTTGGGCAATCTTGTGTTTTAGCGAAAACTACCGATGAAAAAGAATTACCACTAATTTGTGTAGACATTCTAAGTTGCTCAGTTTTATTTAAAAAAAAAAAAAAAAAAAAAAAAAAAATGAAGATTCAGTCTCATTAGATTTTGATTATGACTGGTATGAATGGAAATATAACATAGAAGAATTTAGAGCAAAAAGTTTTAAAATGTAAATTGAATATAAATACATCACCCTTTATCCATTCATCTTGTTTAGGATATTGATTAATAACAAAAGCTTAGCTTGTGACATTGATTTTTAATTACTCAAATTTCCTCTGCCAGTTAGTAATATCAGCTTAATGTGTGCATAAAATCAACTCTTAATACTTTATGGCTTCAAGTTGCTAATTCATAAATTAAAATATTAATTCAGCATTAAACTTCCAATTTTTCTGTGCATGAATATTTTTTGTTTATAATTTATTTATAGAAAAGCTTAAAATTAGTATAGTTGACCCTTTCACTGTTTTGAGAGCCACTCATGGTTCTCTTTCCTGCAACATGTTTGGGGTTTATATGAGAAAATCACTTCTAAAATAACAGATAAAATCTTGTGAAAACATGAGTAGATGCTACTAATTTGCCTTGAACAGTGAAAGGGTTAACTAATACTACTGTAAATCTGAATGAAGCAATATTGGAGAATTGTATGATTATAGAAGCTTAGATTATTGGATTCTTTGGTCACTGGATATCACAGGTGCTATTATTAATAAATAGACTAAGGAGTGTCTTGACTGAAGCTCCTTAAATTTTAATCGAAATGAAGACATCAATTTGAATAATGCCCTGAGATAAATGTTGCATATATTCATGCAACGACTTTGGTTTTCCTCTTGAGCAAAAAAATATATAATTCAATGTATCCTAAATTTTGAGAGATAAAGACTAAGCAAGTCTGTCAAAAATTAAAATCTTGAAAGAAAATACTTGAAAAAAAAAGATACTGGTATGTGGAACAAATTAGAAACAAAATCCTAACAATCTCATTTTAAAAAAATATATGGTATTTCCATTTGAATACTATTTCAAGATGGTTGATTTTGTGTTATGGGGAACTGATAAAAATATTAAGACTATTAAAATGCTATACTTTGTATTGGATCTGTGTTACAAGCTAATTTATTTTTCTTAAAACCTGTTTCATCAAATTTAGTCTAAAATATGTTGAATATTTTGTGTCTTAACTGTTTGATACTTGGTATTTAACCAGACACTACTCATATCTCAAGATTGTTCTGTCATTGTAAAAAGACTTGCCTTTCCCTGAGTCAGAACTACATAATTTGCACAGAAACCTTCAAATTGTGAGTTTGTTGCTGGCTAGTCTTAGGAATGTCCAAATTAAATATTATTCATTGCATTTACCATTGTTCAGTGAAGAATCAACAAACTTAAAACACTGCAGAAGTTGCCTTTTCTGTTACTTAAGCTTTTTACATAAAATGCTTAGAATTTGTATTTACCTAATTCTTCTGCCACAGTCAGAATATGACACAAGGTCAATTTTTAAGCAGGATACAGCTGGTTTGAATTCATAATTTTCCTTTTAACTTGTTGCCTTACCAAGGCTTAAGAACCTAGTCTGCTCTACTTACCTCCAGCTGGGAGTATTAGTGCCTTTTCCAAGTTCATTAACATGAAGTGAAATGTAAACAGTCAGAATTTGTACTTTGGTTGCCATCATTACCATTTAGTCTATTTAGGTGTACTAAAAGTTAATAATCTGATATTTTATCTTGTAAAGAAAATGTTCAAGATAACTTTTTGTAAATCATAGTTTACAAATTTGTAACTGAAAATAGAGCATATTCATACAATATTTTAATAGTGTGTGTTTAATATATTTAATCTCTATCATATTCCTAATGCTTAAAGTGTTCTCTTTAGTTTTTATCACTTTTCAGAATTTGATTTTGAATGTTATAAAGATTTTACATGAAAAAAAGTAATGTTTATTTATTTTTTGCCTGAATTCAAGCTTGCTCATAATTTTGTTTCATGACAATGCTTAGTAACATGTTATTAGGATAACATTGCTGAAGCTCACTGACTTTGGATATGAGATTTTGCTCCATCCACCATATCTTTCTGATTTTTTACTTATTTGACAACCTTTTCTTTCAAGAGTTTGGACACTTTATGACAAAATCTTTGTTTCACAAAAATCGTTGAAACTGCATTTAAAAACTTTGTCATCAAAAACTTTTTAGAGTTTTATTGTACACGCATAAATAACCTTGTTAATTGATGGCAGAAATGCATAGATATTCAGGGATTGTATTGACTGGTTAAAACAGTTTTTAGATTAATCATGCTATTTTTTATTTGGAGGTGGTTGTTTTTTGTTTTTTTTCATCAATAGATATTATCCTTAAAGATGATTTGGTTTCCTTACTGAACTATTTGATCCTGACCTTTGAGGTTCTTCCTCCTAGCATCTGCCTTGCTTCACATCCACAATGCTGCATTCTATAGTTTCCTTTGTGTAGTTCATAAAATACACTCCACCCTCAGAGACTTATCCTGCAATAAGCTGGGTCTGGATAATACATTGGCAGATAGTAAATGAAGTGAGATGAAGGCAGAGTACACCAAGAGAAAAACTAAAAAACTGCTTGCCAAGAAGAAAGACTTTTGAAGTGGAAAGAACATTTCAGGAATCTGCTTGGGCACTCAAGTGAAATCATTTACAATCCTTTCCAAAAAGTTATTGATGGCCAATGAGACATCAAACTAGGACAGTTTTATGGAGGAAGAACTTGACGCAGTATTGAAGAAAAAAGTTAAAAACAGAAAACCTTGCTACGCCTTGAAGTTTGGAAAACAAGAAAATTTTACAACATTTTCTGATTATGCAATGCAGTCTGTAAACAAAACACAAGAGAGAAATGGATAAAAGGTTGCATTCTTCTCTTCCCCAAGAAAAGCAACCTTGGAAGTGCTAAGAACTACAGAGGCATGACTCTAACTACTATAACTCGTTAGGTTTATAATGCCCTGTATACAACTTGAAATTGCAAAAATTTTCAGAAAAATCAAAACCGTTTTCAAATAAATTGTTCCACAGCATCACAGATTCTAACAATCTGTCCAAGGAGTAGAGGCAAAGAATCTTGAGGCAACACTGTGTGTAGACATCTCCAAGGCATTCAATTCCATACATTGAGGAAAGTTGGAGCAGAGACTATTATATGGTTTTTCCCAAAGAAACTGTTACCACTATAATGATGCTTGACAAAAACAAGAAGGCACTAATTCTTCAACATAGTTGCTGGAGTCTTGCAAGATAAATTAGCACCATATTTGTTTATACTCTGCTTAGACTACATACTTCAACCATCTATAGATCTAATTAAAAAAATGGTTTTACATTAAAAAAAGAAATGAAACATGATATCCCTCAAAAACTAACAGATGCAGACTATGCAGATCACATAGCACTTCTTGCAAATACACCAGCCCAAGCAGAATCCATACTGAATCGCCTAGAGCAAGTTGCAAGAGGCATTGACCGCTGTGAATGCAAATAAAATGAAGTACTTGGCTTTTAAACAAAAAGCCATCTCCACTCTAAAATTAGACAAGTTCACATTGGTAGCAACATCTCGTCTACTGAAAGTGATGCCAACATACCTGTTGACAGGTCATCAATCATATGGAAATCTGATTTATCCAATAAAATGGGAATTCTTCCTAGTTGTAACTGGGCCCATATAATGGATGCACCATATAGACGCTAACAAAATGTTTAGAAAAAGCTAGCTGGGAACTACACAAGAATGCTGCACATGATCTTTAACAAATCTTGGAAGCAACACCCATGGCCACTTGTCTTCCATCTCACAAACCATTCAATTAAGATGAACAGGACATGTAGGGCACTGTTGAAGAAGCAAGGATGAACTCAAGCAATTTTTTTCTTGTAGACTCCTGCATATAGATGTGCCAGTATTAACTGATCAGCAAAGACTTACATCAGCTCTGTGTGGACACAAGATGCAGGGAAGACCTACCAGGAGTGATGGATGTAGATGAAGAAAATACTTTAAATTCATTAATTCAGAAATAAAAATTTATTCTAAAATAGGATATTATTTTTTTAACAATTTAATAATTATTAAATTACTAGTAAAAATGCTTAAGATTTGGATCACAGGTGGTTATAGTTATAGTATTTCTTAATACTTATGGGGAGGTAGTATTGTTTCTGTCGGTCAAATTTACTAAACTACTTGATATGCAGCAGCCCAGTTGGCTTGGGCTGTAAAAAAAAAATGCCAACTGCATTTCTGCTGAGAGTTAAGACCCCCACACTTCCATGAGTGTCCTGGATGTGACATTAAACCATCTGATAGCAATGCTCCAGTCCTGGGGCTTTACGGAATGTGAAATACTGCTTTATTGCCATTACTCCCCAGTTCACTCAGACCTGGAGTGATTGTACCTGTTAAGGTACAACTTAAATAGCTTAATTAGAAATGTTTACTTATTTAAAACCATTTAACTGTGTGCAAATTATTAATATTAAATGGAATTAGTATTAGGTAGTAATGCTTAAAACCATTTAACTGTGATAAATAGAACTATTAGTGTTAGATAGCAATACTTGAAGCCATTTAGCTGTGTGCTAACAATGAATAGTAATACATGAAATCATTTAAATGTGGGCAAACAAATGAACTTTAGTTCATTTAAAAAATGTTACCTACAAACTGTTCACTTATAAACAAGATTTGACATTGATCATCAAGGGTTGATATGCCATTAAAACAAATAACCTAACCTAAATGTATAGTTCTGAAAAGTTTGAGAATCTTTGTAAAAATGACCCAGTCAGATTGGGCTGTAGAATACACTGACTGCTTCTCTACAGCGGGAGTAAGACTTCCCCAATGAGTGTCCTGTATGTGACCCTAAACAATCTGATGTTGAGGCTCCAGTATGCTAGATTCTTTGGGAAATGCAGAGTACCCCTTTATTATCATCACTCCTTGGTCCACTCAGGCCCGGAGTGGTAGCACCTGATAGGGTCCTATCGATAGATCAAATAGAACTGTTTTGGCATTTAACTTTGTGTAAACAAATGACTAATTAACTGAATTATTAGTGATACATAGCAATACTTGGAAGCATTTAACTTTGTTGACTAAACTGAATTGTTTGAAATAGAACTGTTTATATGTATAAAAATTGGATTTGGCATTAAATTACCTAAAATGGTTGATATGCCATAAAACCAAACCAAACCAAACTTTAAAAAAAGATTAGTAATTATATTTTCCTCTTTAACATTGTTCAAGCTTAAGATGCACTGTACAGGACTGTTACAGATATATTTTTAGGAATATAATTATGTTCATACATTTTTATAATAAAGTGAAACAATTAAAATGTAATAACTAAGAAAGGAAACAATTCTGAACTTTTAAAATGTTTTACAATTCTTGCCAACAATAGAACTTTTTATTTTACATTAAAACTTTCCCATGTTCAGTAAGTACAAATACCAAATTTAGTAGCTCTACATCAAACAGTTTGGACTTGGCCAGAGGTCAAACAAATTCTCCCTAATTGAAGGGAAATAACTCATTTGAATTATTAGTTATTTGAATCTAAATGAGCAAAGAAGTATTTTGAACAGTGTAATGTTGAATATGAAAGCAAATATATTTTTGTAATTATGACTTGAAATTTACTTTTCTTGACATCTACTGACTATTTACAATGGAAGTAAAAACCTTTTGATTGTTAGTTTACCTGTGCAAATTCTTCAATTTCAATGAATATATCTTTTTATTAATCTACACTTTTTAAAAAAAGATTATTTTACAGATTAGTGATTAGTTTGAGTCAAATGTATCTAGATTAATTATAATAAAACGTGTTGACATTGATTCTTAAAGGTCACCTAAATGTTATTTTTAAACTTGGGCCTTTCTCAAATGTGCAGTATGTCAATTTATAAATCATGATTGTTTTGACAGATTGTCATTGTTAGCTAGTATTCTTTTGGTTGTTTTCCTTTTCAAAATGGTTTCAACTTTTATAAGTTTTAAGATTATCTAAAGATAATGTTATATAAAAACTTTATGGCCTTCTTTCTTTTTCTTTTTTATATTTAAAGTTAAGGGATAATAGTATTCTAACATTTTTAGATGTTTGTTTACCTAGTATACATTTTTTTTTGTGTGTGATACCAATTGAACATCAGATGTTTAAATAAGATTGCACATTTTTTGTTTGTTCCTTTTCATCAGACATAAAAAGTATAAAGATTTGTTATCTGCCCAGGTTTTGGTGATCTCTGTTTCATTTCATATAGAGAAAAAACAAACTTGTCTCTAGAAGTATATTTGTTCAATTCTCTTGATGGCTTTATAATAATTTGAAATATTGAAGAAATAAAAGAAACTAGTAAGAAAATGTACAAAAAAAAAAAGATTTTACTCATGAAAATGAACATTAGATATGAATATTTTTTTTTTTTATATTATCCTTTGGGAAGTGACTTTTTTCTGGTTTGGAATAAATTTTCTCTTCAGAGCATGTAACAATGATTCCCATCAGCACATAGAATTGATGGTATTTTGACAGCAAATCTATCAACCACTATTGTTTCTATGTTTATATTCATACTGTTATATACGTGGAACTAATTTCTAAACTATTGGTGGTATGATTTAAGTATGTGCCTTGCAGCTTAAGTTGTTTATTTTTTTTCATTCTGCCATAAAAAAATTTTGTTGGGTGGAGAGCATCTAGCAAAAATTAACCTTGTTTTTAGTTCTATAACTTAAACATGACATGTTATTTCCATGACATGTTATTTCCATCAAATATCTTGTGTGCTATTATTTAAAAGAATAGTATTGCATCTGAAAATGATTAAGTAACTGAAATATAGAAATAGTTACAAAATGTAAACAGATTTTTTTTTCCTCAGTGTATGTGAGAATAGTATTGAACCTGTGCCTTCTACTCTTGCTACAGTGTCTCTCAACCGCCTGTTTGATAATGGATTCTTTGTTTTTAGGCAAGGGTGAAAAATGCTGGTGTTTTGTTTTTTCTTTACTGTTGTTGTTTAGAGCAGCTATCAGTAAAGTGGTTGGTCTTAGAAACTGCAGACAAAAATGTATTTATTCTCTGATGCTGCAGCTGATGATAGTGCAAATATTTTTGTTTTTATATCTTTAGCTCTTTTCTTTCTTTGCTATAATTGTCTTAGTTGTTCCCAAGAATCTGCTTTTAGCTTTTCTCGATAACCTCCTTTTTCTTGAATGTGGTACTGGTAGAAGTAAACTAGACTTGAGCAATATTTCAGAATATCAAAATGTTTCTACTTGTACCAACAGTAGATAAAGCATGTTATGATTTTTATTAGTAAATGTTTGATTATTAGTACTTGAATTGAGAAGTTCCTGTAACATTAACTTGTTTAACCTTTGATTTTGATAGGATCTCAATATGCGATTTTCCTTATGAATTCATTTTTATACAAAATTGTCTATTTGGTTAAAGTTAATTGATGTAATGAGTCTTTATCTCTTTGATGAAAAACCTATATGTTATTAAAAATTTGGTATCTCTTAAATGTCTAACTTTTGCAAGTGAAAATTAATCAAAACTACTTGCACTACTATTTCAACAGGTCAGATATACTTAAAAGCAATGACAAGCATTTGGAACATAAAAGATAGCTAATGTTGTGTGACCACACCCAAGAATTTCATTTGCTGATATATAGTAAGTTTGTTGAATCTTGGATTCTCCTTGATGAAAATACAGTGTTCTTGTCTGTTTTAATAAAATATTATTCCTTTTTTAACATGTGTAATTAGGTACTGAATATATATATATATTTGATTTGTAGTCTTTAAAAAGATTATGAACTTGCCTAATAATCAAACATTTACTTGTTGAAAAACATTACCTTCTTATTTATAACATACAATAGGCAAAACATAAAAATATGAAGATGACTTAGCACACTTACAATGCAGCTTTGCATATTTGGGTTATGTTGATAGACTGCTTTCATAGCCTTGTAGTTTTGATGATATTGGCTGATTAGCAGATCAAATTATACCCTTGTTGGCAGGCTGATGGGATTACAAATTATAAGAATTGTATATACTGCTGTATTTTCTAGTTTTTTTATTCTGTAATTAATAAAAGTCTATTTACGTTTTAATTACCCAATTGTGCTTGACGTTTGTTTTTGATTCAGTTTAGAATTTTTGTGAGAATTATCTACCCTGAGTAGAGTTTAAAATTTTTGAGCCCTGAGCTCCTGAACCTAAACTTATAAAAAATTGAACTACTGTGATCCCTGCACCAGTAAACCAGAGCTATGGTGTTGAGAGGAGAGGAAAGGGTTTAAAGGGTTAAGCTGTTCACTTTGGGTTTTGACAGACTTGATTTCCCTGTGATTTTTATGCCTGAACCACTTTTAACTGTTGCATGGTCAGTTTGCTTGCCTATTTTAGGGAAGTAATTGTTCACTAGTCTGAACTGGTTTTGTTGTTCCTTCCTGCAATCTGATACTTTTTTTCACCTGCCCCACACAAATTATCTAGTTGATCAGCTGTCACCATGTTAACAGCTTGATGGTAAGGAATATACAGGGTCCTGGATAATGAAAACTTTAACTCAATCATAAGCGGATAAATCTGATGAAGGCTTGGAATGTGCTAATTATAACTTGAAAAGAAATGCTACAAAACTCACCTCATCTCAGTTGTATGTCATAGATTTTTCACTGCTGGTAAGTAATCCATGCCAGTTAAAAGCATTTAGTAGCTTGTATTTCTCTATTACATCTTGAAAGAAAAGATTGTTTCTAACTAATGTTCTTGTAGTCTTAGCATTCTACTTATTCTGACAGAATCTAATTATATCATTGATACTTTGGCACTATATAAAGTCCAATACTTCATTGATCTTAAAGATTGTAAATGCTTTTATATTACACACGACTTTTCAGGTAGGTTTTATTGTCCTTTGCTTTCCTTATTTTCTCTTTCAAATGCCAAAGACCTCTTTTATGTTTGTACTTCCTTTGTATGAATATAAGCTAAGAATTTAACATACATACATGTATTCTTGCATGGACATAACTTAGGTTTATTTTAGATTAGCACAAGATGATGATAGGATAAGGATACAACTGACATTATTTTATGGGTCTGCAAGACTAACATCATATCTGATATAATGCTGTCTGTATACCATATAAGTTTCACTATCAATCTTTAATAATAAAATGACAACTCAGCTGCATTCAGTATTTTATCTTCCTATGTTGTAGGTAATGTATGATTATCACTCTTCCAAGTTATATTGTTTACTGCTTAAGACCAAATAATGAGATAATATCTTTACAACTTAACAAGACTATATTTATTTCAGATGGTACATTGTTCTCATAAAAGGACAAGTGTGTTCAGAGATGGAGGAGGATAAAAGTTTAGTTGGTTGTGAGACTTCAATGGAAAACAAAAGTTGGATTTAATCTTTTATGTGCCTCATTTTTATTAAGCTAGGGTACTATACACTTTGTTCAGAAGTTAAACCTTGTCAATGAAACTGGAAAAATTCACAAGAAGTGATAAAATATAGGTTTTTTTTTTCTCCCCAATAAAAATTAATGAGGTGGAGATATGTATTTGGTGGTAAAATTCCTCTTTCCCATATACCCAGTTATTGATTTTTCTAATACATATCATTTCCACTTATTCTCTTCATCTTAGCCTCTTAAAATATTGCTGGAAATGTATATTGTAATAATGTCACCTCATAAAATCTTGTTACTGATGAGATGTTTATTTTAAGTACAGTGTTACCTCTTTTTACCCATGGTTTTACTTTCTACAGTTTTAATTACCTGTGGTCCACCCCAGAAATAAGCAATTCATGTTTTAATTAATAATGGTACCAAAGCACAAGAGTAGTGATGATGTCAATTTGGATTTGCTAAGGAGCTGTCAAGTGTTTCCTTAAGTGAAAGGTTTAAGTTCTTGATCTGATAAGGAGAGGAAAAGGTCATGTGTTGAGGTTACTAAAATCTATGGTAAGATAGATAACTTTTAGAATAATTACAGCGCAAGACCATATTTGATTATTGCTTATTGTTATTCTCTTTATGCCTAATTTATGAAATGAAACCTTATCATTGGTATGTAGAGAGAAAACATATATAGGGTTTGGTGCTGTCTATAGCTTCTGGCATTCATTGTTATTGTTTGTGTATAACATACGCCTTTCTCACATTTTTAGCCCAAACGTTTGGTGTGTGTATTATAAACAAGAACTAAATATTAACATTTCATCTGGCTACGTACATCCCCAACAAGTGTCTTGGATATGACATTAAACTTTGATGGTGGGGCTCGGTAATTCTGGAACTTTGAGGGATGTGAAG
The DNA here is from genome assembly GCA_963585895.1 of Sepioteuthis lessoniana. NCBI lineage: Eukaryota > Metazoa > Mollusca > Cephalopoda > Myopsida > Loliginidae > Sepioteuthis > Sepioteuthis lessoniana. Next base: position 60,523,990 of record OY757906.1, on the reverse strand, counting down.
TACCCCTTCATTACCATTGCTCCCAGGTTCACTCTGACCTGAAGTGGTAGCACCTGATAGGGTCCGATCTATGGTTCAAATAGGACTGTTTGACATTTAAACTGTGCAGACAAATGACATGCTAAATTGAATTGTTAGAAATAGAACTGTTTTATCCTTTAACTGTGTGAAAACAAATGACTGATGTTTAATTGAATTGTTAGTGATACATAGCAATACTTGGAACCATTTAACTCTGTGAAATGAATTAGTAATGTTGAATTGAATTATTTGTGTTAAATAGCAAAACTTGAAACTCTTTAACTGTCTGCCTAAATCAAATTAGTATTATATAGCAATGCTTGGAACCTCTTGATTGTGTGAATGAATGATGTTGAATCATATAATTAGTGTTAAATAGCAATATTTGTAATCACTTCACTGACTGCGAACAAATGATTAATATTCAATAAAATTATTAGTGCTAAATAGCAATGATTAAAACCATTTAACTTTGTGCAAATAAATTTGTCCTAACTCTTTTAAAAATGAAATTACCTACAAACTATTCACAAGATCTATTTAACTGTGCAAACAAATGATTACTAGTAAATAGAATTATTCATGTTAAGTTGAAATACTTGAAACCATTTGTGTTCAAAGAAAGAACTTAATCTTCTTTGAAAATGTTATCAACAAAATGTTTACAAATTATTTAATATATATGTATAAACAGAATTTGGCATTAACTACAATGGTTGATATGCCATAAAACCAAACTAACCAATCAATGTGTAACAAACACTTCAGTTTTATCCCACTACAGAGAAACAGCCACTGAAATAAGTTTGTATATAAATGATTTTCTTCATATGAGTTTATTTTTGTCACAAGCTTGTTGCATTTTTGTGTGAACATGTCTGCTCTAAATACTGTATAATTGTTTTGAAACTAAACATAAGTAAACTGTTTATTTTTAGTCTATACGAACTGGATAAAAAAGTTGAACTAATGTTAAAGTTAGCTGTTACAAGTTCTAAAAAGTTTGTATTATACAAGAGATTTTTTTTCCTTTTTGAATTTTGTAGCCTAGATTGGCAGGGGTGCATGTTATGCATGAATAATTATAGTATTAGCTAAATATTCAATTGTTTCTGTTGCTTTGTTCTGTAAAATTTTTGAATTTTAGATTGTGCTTCAGTTTTTGTTTGTTTTGTTTTTTTTAAATATAAACCTAATACAATGAAAACACTTATTCTAGATTTGACATTTCGGAAATGACTCATGTTGTGTTGTCTGTTTATACAAGTAACAATTTACTTGAAAATTAACTGTAAAATACTAATTATAACAGGGTGGGAGTCCCTGTGGTATAATGGCTTAAATGTTAGACTGAAGGCTCAAAGTAAGAAAGTTTAAACTTCAGTTGTACTATTATGTTCACTTTCAGATTAATATCCTTAGGAAAGATATTGAACCCTGTTATCCTCTCAGCTATGGATTAAATAGTATCACTGCTGTTCTTCTACAAGGATGACTTTGGCATTAAATAACCCATAGAGTTTGATATTACATTAAACAAAGAAACCAAACCTAACTATAACATTGATTTTAAGCTGACCCAAAAGTGTTTGGCTTCTCGTGGTATTAGAATCATTTAAAAAATTTTCTAAAGGTTTTTCATTGTATGTACAATACAATGAAAAACTTCATATCAGCATGAATTTTTTTTTTTTTTTCTAGACTTTATCAAAACTTTGTATTTTTATTCTGATATTGAAAGTAGATTATTTTTAACATATTACCCTTTTTGTTTAAAAAGGGAGAGAATTACAACCGGTGTATTTTTGGTTTTGAGTCTGATATTGAAAATGGACTGTTTATATTATATGGCCCTTTATTTAAAAGGGTGAAAAAAAGATGGGTGTACATTTTTAAAAAATCAATACTAAGATTTATGCAGTTTATAGAGATAGTACTGTCAATGATCAAACTGATCAAGGGGTTTACAAAATTTCATGCTAGAGTTTTTTTCAAGTTTTGCTTTAATCATATAGACTCAATGAGTTTCATTGTGATCCAATCAAGATATTATTCAAGAATAATCAATGTTATATGATACAGTTGATAGCCAACATAGAATATGAAATCTAGCGCTGAAAATAATTTGCATCAGCTTGGTTATACTAGTTGCTTTAATATGTGGTTTCCATGTGCCTTAAGTAATTAAAAACCTGCTGGTTCATGTTTCTATATGCAATTTAGTACTTAAACATGAAAAATTGTAATGAAAAGTAGATACATCAACCATTCTAAAAGCATCCAAATCAGATGTATCAATGATAGGACTGGAAGGGAGTCATCTATGACTTTCTCCTGGAGAACTAAATGATTAGTTTGAACAAGTACTACTCTCAATCAATTAGACCAACTGAAAGCATTTGTCTGGTGGGAAAAGTTAATAATATTCTATCAGGATAATTTTAGATGACATATTTCCTTGGTAACTAGGGTAAAACTGTTCTGGCTTATCTGGCTCATTATACTCACCAAATATTGCACCTTCAAATTATTACTTATTCTAGCCTTTAAAGAATTTTGTTTAAGAAATAAACATAAGTTTAATATCATTGGAAGATTTCAAAAAGCATATAGAACAGTTCTTTGCTCAGAAATATTAAAATTATTAAGTTGCCTGAAAAATGGCTGAAGACAGTGGAATAATGTGAAATGTTGTTCAGCAAAGTTTTAGTTTTTTATTTTTGACTTTTTTTAAAACTTATACTCAGAATGTCATTCTACTTACTGTTAGTATACAATTGGAAATAAAGAGCAAGCTTTTTGTGAGACAAATTTGTTTCTGCTTTTCTCAAGCTTTTTTTTTTTTTTTTTTTTTTTTTTAGTATGTCAGCTACCTTATAGATTTGGTTGAAAGAGAAGTCTCTATTTTCAACCTGCATAATACCCAGATAAAATGATCTGAAATTTTTGATAAAAAGCAACTGAAGTTAAGATCAAAGAAATTGTTGTCGAAAAATTTATAATTGAGAATGTTTCATAAAAAAACTTATTGGTGTGTGTGTGGGGTAACCTAATAAAAGTTTTGTCTCTGCAAAATATGAAAGGGTGAATGATTTAAAACTTGAGTGCTTTTAGATTAATGGATTGAAAAACTAGTAGCTGGTTTATAAGCCAATGTGATCAATTTTTTGATACTACAGGAGAAATTTAGCTGTGCTATTTATTTCTCCTGTTTTGCATAGAAATACTTGAATTGTTTGAATGGTAGTTTATTTCCTGCAATTTGAGTTGGTAATCTTTTTAGATTTGGAGGTTTGGAGGTCTGTAATTTATCTGACTGGTTTTCCTTTAAGAAAATGACTGGCTTCCTGTTTTATTTCAGCATCCCATATTTTTCAGTTTTTATTCCTAGAGTACTTTATAATATTAGCTTTTTAGAGTTTAATTTTTCACTCAGATCATTTTTAGGTATCATATTTCTTTGCTTTTGATGTTACTATCAGATGTATAAATTTAAGAGAATCTTATAATTTGTGCACTAATTTTTATCTTTTTTTAAAATTAAAAAAAATTTTTTTTTTTTTAATATCTGTTAGGGACCAGTTGAACTTTTTTATTCTTGTGGTTAAATTAAGGCTGATAACAAAGTGTAGTATTTATTATGTGCCTGAATGTTTAATGATTTAGTTTTTTTCCTTTACACCAACAATTCAAACTTCTTTTATTTTTTTTACTATTGGTTGTATGCCAATATATACAAACTGATACTTAATGTTTAGATATATAATCTTAACTACAAAGATGAGATTATTATATATATATATATATATATATATATATATATATAATATAATATATATATATATATATATATGCACACAGTTGTAGTTTTTTTGGGTTTTTTTTAATCTTTTTTGGACAAGTTAAATCTTCAATTTATATTTGTGCGTTTGTTTTCAATTCTTATTTTGAATTGATATAAAGAAGCTTTAAGCCATATTTATCAAAGTACCCCACCTTCCTTTTTTTAATAATTGGATAAAGTAGCTGTTTCAGTTTGTATGTGAATTAAGAGATTTTTCTTTTTATATGTTGACTACATTCCATTTAGTTTTGTAACTAAGGCAGCTATGTATTTTCAAGGAATGCTAATTTTTAGAGAATGTTGATAGTAGGTTAATTCTCAATTGATTATGATTGAAATAACTAGTTAAGGACTCAAGATAGTGTTTTAAGTCTAGGATTATTTGGCATTGGAAAATCCGGTACAAACTGGAATAGGTTGATCAACTTATAAAACCTTTACTTCAAAATATAAATCATATCAAAAAATCATTTTTGGCTGTGTGTGGTCATTTATTAGTCTTAAATTAGTTTGGCCAGAAATGAGACTGAGAATTTAACCATGTTATGCTAATCTAACTCGCTATTAGTTAAGAAAAAAGATTTTATAGATGATATCAAAGCATAATCTTAACTGAGCTTTTAATAAGAGTATTTTTGTATTAGAAAATATGGCCTTAAAAAAAAAATCATACATAATGAGATGTTAATGTGTGCCAGGAACTCTTTTGACAACAGTATGTACAAAAAAAGGGTAGGGGGATTGAATTTTTTAATCATACAAGTCAATATCATTGAGAGAAACAGATATTTGAACACTTAAGTGTTGGTAAGAAAAAAAAGTTCTTTTTATAAAACTTAAAAACTTGATATCTGCTTATCAAAAACAGTATATGGCTTGTTGACTTGCATAATTAAATGCTTTATATATATATATATATATATATATATATATAGCAATTTCATGAAATAGTTCCTGGCACATGTTCAGGTATTTATAATACATTCTCATTTTATTAAACTTTAATAAAGATTTTTAAAAGTTAACTATTTACCAACATATAAAACATACATTTGAATAAATAGCTAAACAAAAACTTCCAAATATTTATACCTAAATCAATGACTTGTTAACTGTTTAAAATGGCTCTGGAGCTTGGCTAAGTAACAATAAGACGTAGTCTCCCGAATACCTTTTTGTAAATTATTTTTCTATAGATTAACAAAGATAACATATTTTGAAATTTAGTAAGATTTTAGCTTTAACAGAATGCTATTTATAATCATACTTTTTGAATGTTCACCTAATGTATTTAGAACTTTGCAGTCCCAACCTTCCAAAAAAGAAGTCTCCTGGGTATGTCACTAAATTGCATCTGGTGACGAGGATCCACTTCTGGAGAGTATGGAGTACCCCTTCATTGCTATTACTCCCAAGTTCATTTTGACTCGGTGATAGTACCTGTTAGGGTACAGTGTGCTCAATAATTGTATTCAATAGGACTTTGTTCGCCACCTCCAAAAAATCCCAAAACACTTAAGAAATGGCTTCACAAAAAATGTAAATATGAATGTACAATGAATATGGTTCCCTAACCTTGAGGCATAAAATAACCCTAGACTAATTGACATACTGGGAAAATTAATGAATCCCCAGTCCCAAATTTAGTAATGCCAAGATATTTGAACATTCATATTGAAAGTGTTTATTAATTTCTTGAGATAGTAATTATTCCTTTCTCAAGATCATCAAATTTATTAAACTCATTACTCTTATTTTCATGTTCTCATAGTTGATTACATTAATCCCTTTTTATAATTTTTCATGTTCATTTTTTTAATTTTTTATAAGTTTCAAATTTCACATTATTTGACTCTAGCTCAGATGGACAATCATTCAAACTAAGTAAATAGTGACTAACTTTAACATCTGTGAGACACTAATTGGCACAGCTGTTGCATAAAATCTTCCCACTTATGTTATGACTTTGATATGCAATTGTAACATGAATTTGTTTGATGGAAACAAATAGACTGAAATTAAGAGACCAAGTGTTCTACTATTAAGATTTAATTATCAATTTAGTTCCCTCTTTAAACAAAAATATTTTTCGTTAATCGGTTTGACTCTACAATGTCTAGCAAAAATTATGGAATCAGTATTGGAAAGGAGTAGCCCCCTCCCCTACTCCTTGGTGTAGTAGCTATTGAAAAGGGAGCCTTCGGGTCATCCTTGACTACGGTCACCAACTTTACTTTTACTCTTAGAGAATGTTAATTTTTAAGTTTTTTAATTTCATAGTAAATATTTTTTTGTGTGTTTATATATATATATAATTTTTTTTTTTTTAAATCCTGACAAGTTCATGTTTTCCATAGTCTACCTGTATAATTTCCTATTATAACCTTAGCATTTTCTTTATATTTACCCCAAATTTTAAACACAGCTGATAAGCAATAACTCATCTTTTGCCAGACTGTTGGATTCCTTTTTTAGAGGAGTTTTATAATCCTTCCCATTGTTTCAGTTGACAATTCTTTTTGGCATAATTTTTACTTTCAATTAGTCAAGTTCAACTCGCTCTATCGGCTGGGGATGTAAGAATATGCTGACTGCACCTCTGTAGAGGGGTAACCCGCCCTCCAACAAGGCTACCTGTTGGCCATGGGTGGGCACCCGTGATGCTTAAGGACAAGATCCTAGTTGTTGAGCAGTACTTAGCCTGAAAACTGAAAGGTCGAGTTACTTGCAACACACCACTTTGGCCCTTACTGGGCTAGACAGGTGGTCGGAGTGGCCCGATCTGATCCATCGGCTGGTCATGACAGTCCTCTTTTAGATTTTACATAAACCTGAATGAGGATGATAGCTGTGGGTCAATCATACTGTGGTAAGACTTATAGTTCTTCCTGTGCCTGGGCAAGTAGTTATCTTGAGAACAAAAACCCAGGGACAAAATAAAATAGTCAAACATCAGCATGAGTATACTGAAAATGTACTGATATTGCCTAGGCAAATGGGTTTTCCCCTAGGCACATCCCCACATGGGGCTCCGAGGTGGGTGGGGAACATGCCCGGTGAAATTCATAACTATTCATATGGCTATTACAAATAAACCCCAAGCTAATAAAAAGAGAAAAGATTATGGGAAAGTTCTGACATTGAGACAGAAGAAAAATCAAACAACTTCCCATCTTTCATAGTGATGGAATCAACAGAGGAAATCCCTCTAAACTGTCTCCATTCAAAATTGAAAAAATACTATAAAAAAAAATCTAAAACTAAAAACAGTTAAAAAAACTAAAAAATGAAACATTACTAATTGAAATTCACAATAAAAACAAAACTGAATTATTAAAATGGAAACATTTTGATAACATAAAATCTCAGTACTTACAATAGGTGACCACTTCGGAATAGTATGTACTATAAGCATTATATAAGCTGAGCAAGCTTAAGAAGCATTTCTAAGATTTCTCTAACATTGTACAAATAACTTATATTTTAAGAAAGAAAAAAATTCCAATAAACTTAAAGCTTATTTTTAAATAACTGATACTAACATATAAATGTTCTGAAGGATATTCAATCAAATTTACGTAGTCAGGCACAAGGACAGTAATTTGATACAAACTCACTATACTAGCGAATTGTTTGAATACTAGCTTGCTAAACATCACTCTGAGGTTAGAGCTCTAATAAATGGCACACATACTGACAACAATGGATGACATACATAAAGACTGCCAAAGAGACTACAAATGTGTCAACTGCCAAGGAAACCACAGTGCCGGGTCTAAATATTGTGAAATATGGAAGAAAGAAAAAGAAATTACTAGATTAAAACATACCGAAAAAATAACATATCCAGAAGCAAGAAGAATGATAAAAACGACAAAATATACAGAAGTGACAAAAAAAAATATCCCTATCACCAACAAAGAAAATTATCATATGTGCGAAATGGAAACAACTGCAAAACCTGAAGTAGTTGCTCAACTTGTAAACAAAATGAAGGCACTGATACAAGAAATAACAACTATTATAAGAACAGTCACCGAAAATAAACCACCAGCCAAAAAAGACACAAACATCAAAATTTCAACAAACAAAGAGAAACAAGCAAAAAACAAGGAGAACCCAAAGGCCCCCCTTACTGAAGAAGACTCAATTACTAGGCCACCACAGGCCTCACCCAAAAGGGAGACTACATAGAACTCCCACCTGACAAACAGGGACATGGCCCTAAACTTGGAAAAAAACAGATCTTGACCAAGATCCTGAACTACCCCAATCAAAGACAGTTTTGAGGCCTCGGAAACAATGGAAATAGAGTATGAAACCCCACACCGAGACAAAATACAATTAAAAAAAAAAATAAAACTACCCTCTAAATAAACCTCCCAAAAATTAAATTATGGTTCTCCAAGAGAAAATTGTATACAATTCATATAAGATACTACAATGGAATTGTCGTGGAGTGAAAGCAAATAAAAATGAACTAGTCCAGTTGATTACAGACCTGAAACTATGGAACTTGAATAAAGCAAATTGGGAGAAATTTCAAAAACTATGTTCAGAGGAATTAAAAGAAGGTCCAAACATTAAGAACTTAATACAATTCAAAGAAACACTGGTTTCCATCACACAAAGATGCATCCCAAAGAACAAAGTCAAGACGAAACAAAATAGACCTTGGTTTAAGGATAAATGTAAAGAGGCTATCAGGCTTAGAAGAAAAGCATTAAGGGAATTTGAAAAAGAACTAACAATAAAAAAACTTACAAAAATTTAAACAACTCCGAGCAAAAGCTCAGAAAACAAAAGAAAATAAACAAGAAAGCTGGAAAATTATATTAGCAAACTTAGTTCAGCAAAAAAAACAAAATCTGTATGGGACATGATAAAAAAGATAAATCACCTTTCTAAAAACAACTACAAAATAACAAATAAAAAAGATATAGCGGACAAATTAGCAATAACCTCAAAAAAACTTGTCAGCAAAGAACGGAAATGAAAAATTTGCCAAATTTAAGCAAAAAGCTGAAAAGCTAAAATTTAACTTTAAATCAAATAACACTGAAAGTTACAATCTTCCTTTTACAATAGAAGAACTGAAAGAGGCAATTCAAACATCTCACAATACAGCAATTGGTCCAGATGAAATTCATTATGAATTTCTAAAACACTTACCAAAAAAATCACTCAACTATCTCCTCACAATATTTAATGATATCTGGATGAATGGGACGTTCCCAGAATCATGGAAAATAGCAACTATCATCCCTATACCGAAACCTGGAAAAGACAACACAAACCCATTTCACTACCGCCCAATAGCCCTAACTAGTTGCCGCTGTAAGACAATGGAGCACATAGTAAACAGAAGACTGGTTTGGTATCTCGAATCCAATATACTCATTACAAACACTCAATGTGGTTTCCAAAAATGGTGATCAACAATTGATCATGTAGTCAAATTAGAAACCTCCATAAGAGAGGCCAATATCCAGAAACAACACCTTATAGCAGTCTTCTTCGATCTGGAGAAGGCTTACGAAACTACGTGGAGGTTCGGAATAGTGAAAGATCTCCATAACCTTGGACTTCATAAAGAGCTTTCTCTCGGACAGACAGTTCAGAGTCCGAATAGGGTCAACATTTTCCAATTTGTACAAACAGGAAGAGGGAGTCCCACAAGGGAGTATTCTATCCATGAGGCTTTTCAATATAAAAATCAACAGCATTACAAAGTGTCTGACTCCTGAAATTGATGGATACCTCTATGTAGATGTCTTCTGTATCACTGCCAGATCAAAATATATGAGGACTGCAGAATGCCAGCTACAACAATGTATCCATAAAATCATACATTGGGCAAATACCGATGGATTCAAGATATCCAAAAACAAAACAAGATGTGTTCATTTTTGTCAATTGAGGAAAATGCACCACAACCCTCTCATAAAACTCGAACACACTGATGTACCTGTTGTTGACGAATACAAGTTTGTGGGTATTATATTCGACAGGAAATTATATATCCCCATATAAAATACCTGAAAACTAAAACCACTCGAGCTCAACAACTCCTACGAGTAGTGGCACACACAAAATGGGGAGCTGACCGCCAAACGCTCCTTAAGTTATACAGAGCATTAGTACATTCACAATTAGATTATGGCAGCTTTATTTATAGATCTGCCAGGAAATCCTACATCAAAAAGCTTGACCCAATTCACCATGAAGGCCTAAGACTGGTCTTAAGAGCCTTCAAAACCTTCCCAGTAGACAGTCTATATACTGAAGCACCCCTACAACTCATGAAATCATGCCCATCCAACCCAGCATATGACTGCATCTTCCAAAGTAAATGTAAACAACAATTTGAACAAAAGGAAAGAACAATCAAACCATTTGGCCTTCGGATGGAATCTATTCTCAAAGAATGAACAATCTCCCTTGCAAATGTACATAAAAGCATCATCATACAAACTCCACCCTGGATAATTAAAAAATCAAAAGTAATCCTTCAATTATCTAAACTCCCCAAAACAAAAACACATCCTAGCACTTATATAGAAAAATTTCACACTATCAAAGAACAAATATAGCAAATTCTTTGACTTGCTCTCCGTATTAACATCATTAAAAAGTAAAATACTTGAGAACCCATTAATTATCAAGCTACTGAACAGACTATACTACATGTCCAGCCATAAAGAAATAATCATGTGCTGGATTCCAAGCCACATTGGAGTGAGTGGCAATGAAAGAGCTGACTCGGCAGCAAAATCAGCCTTAGATCTGAGCCCTGACAATACCAGCATCCCTTATACTGAATTGAAACCACAAATAAATAGGTTCTTTGTTACAAAATGGCAACAATGCTGGAATGATAGCAGTAATAATAAGCTCTTCCAAATCAAGCCCACTTTGGGAGAATGGAGACCAGCATTTCGAAAATCAAGAATGGAACAAGTCATTATCTCCAGACAGCATATAGGTCATACAAGACTCACTCACTCTTTCATCCTTAAGCAGGAACAACCACCACAGTGTTTGACATACCAGACGCCTTACACCATTAAACATATCCTAATGGAATGTGGTGTACTAGCTACCGCCAGAGAGCGACATTTTAAAGCAGATAACATGAGAGATCTGTTTGAGAACATCAACATGGATGATGTCATCTCTTTCTTAAGAGAGACAGAGTTGTACCTAAAAATATAATACATCATTACAATCTGAAATATTCAATGGATCAACCCACCAATCAACCCAATATAAAAAAGTTTTGTCAAATAACCCTACGCAAAACCATAAATCTCAACAATTACAACTTGTAGTGAGTCCACTCTGACCCTCTGTGGTGGTGCCTGTTGGGATCCTACTTGTGGGTTGAATGGATCAAAACATGAATTTAAAAGGAAAGTGAGTTTGCAAAGAAAAAATGAGGTCATATAAAAAATGGTTACAAATCATATGTAATTCATATATGTAAACCAGATTTGGCATTGAATAACCCCTACTGGTTGATATGCCGTGAAACTCAAACAACCAAACCAAGTTCAACAATATGTCACACTTTGCAAGCACTTTATTTTAACTGCAAACTAATTTGCATATTTAAACTTGTTCTGATATTTTTAAAACATAATTTATAAGGTGATCCATAATTTTTTTACTTAACCAGAAAAAAATGCCATTAGTTTGATGAATTAGAGTTTTTTCGACTTTTAAACAAGTTATGCTCAGGATTTGTGAAGTATTCTTTGAATAAAAAAAAAGTGCAATGATTGCATAATTTTTGCCAAAAGTTGTAAGATTGCTAAAATGTTTGGGCAAAAACCAAAGTTATATACAAAGTTATTTCATTAGAGTGTGTTGGCATAATTGGGTTTAATCTTTTTGTCTCTTAAAATTTCACAAGAATTTTGTTTGTGGCCAAAGATAAATAACTTGATTTTGTGTTTTGTTTTTTGTTTTTTGTTTTTCCCTCTCCCTACCAAAGAAATTGGTAGTGAAATTTAATAGCTTAATTTGCCTGAGTTAAAAAGTAGCTACTAACTAAATCTCTCAGCATTCCCTTGGTAGATCTAAACCTTTTTTAGAAATGTTTATCTTAATCATGGTTATAATAATTCTAGGTGATATTCATGGATGACAATCAAGGTTATTTCTTACATATGTAAAAGTGTGGCAAGTGACATTTTTTGGCAAGACTCTAAAGTTCTTGTGGGACTTCATTTAGCTCAAAGAAAAAAAAGACCTTATTGGCAATTTGTTTTCAGTTTAGTTACGAATAATCATTCTCATATTTTTAGATTTATATTATTGAGTTATATTTACATTGAACATATATTTAACTATACTTTTATTTTTGCATTTATATTTTTCTAATTATGCTTATAAGTAGGCGAATGAAAAAAAAATTTCTTTTTGTTCATTTAAAAAAAAATAAATAAATAAATAAAAAAACTTGTTAACTACACTAATTGAAAAAATGTGTTAGTTGTCATAGGGATCCAATAAATAGTATTGACATTATCAAAAGAATAGTTAATTAAAATTTACAATTATTATTTACAATTAAATTATTTATTTCCCAATCTGACAATCCAGTAGTGGACCTTTTTTTTCTCCTGAAATTTGGTTAATTACATTGGTCAGTAGCCCTGCTACTTTTTTAAAACGACCCCCCCCCTTTCCTTTTTCAATTATAAATTCTGAAAACAATTTAGTGGTTATTATCATGATGTCGTGCCACCAGCATGGATATCCTTGACCCTCTCTCACCACTTCTCCCTATCGTTCGCCTCTGGCAGGTCTTCAGGGCTACATTCCGTATCCTCACCTAGCTGCTGTATGTATGTTTGAGCTGGTCGTCCTGCTTTTGCTCAGCCATATGTGGGGGTCCATAGGAGTACATCACTTATGAGCTCGTCCCTGCTTCTCCAGCAGTGTCCTGCATGTCTGGTTCGTCTAACTTGGATAGTTTTCGTGATAGGAGGTAGGTGGCTGGTATAGTTGGTGCTTTGTGTGGTGTTGCCTCCAGAACTTGTTCAATATTGCTCGCAGCATTCTTGTGTAATTACCGTCTAGCTTCTCCAGCCGTTTTTTTAGCATCCAAGTAGTGCATCCATATAGCAGTATCGACAAGACCGTTGCTTGGAAGAAACTGTGTTTCATTTTATCGGTCAGGTCTGACTTCAATATGATCGATAGCTTATCGATAGCTGTCCATGCCTTCATTAGCTGCTTGTCGATGTCTTTTTCGGTTGATGAGACACTGCTTCCTAGGTAGGTGAATTTGTCTTCCAGTTTCAGAGAGGTTCTGTCTAGTGTGGAAATGTCGCCTGTTTGATTAAAGCATATTTATTCAGTTTTGTGTGCATTGACATGGAGGCCTATGCCTGCAGCTGCTTGTTCCAAACTATGCAGTAGTGTTTCGACTTGGTTGGGTGTATTTGCCAGTGCCTCCTAAACTTCATGTTTTTTAAATGTATTCAGGTATTGGCTACTATATAAGCAACTTTAAACTTTAGTATAAACAAAACAATGTTCAAAACTTGCCCAGAAGGAAACTCTCAAACTTGGTCACATACTCAAAACAGTTTTCTATTCTAAAAATCTTATCCTTTCCTAAAATATCTTGAAACAGCTGTTGTCATAAATATAAAAAGATGTTATTTTTATGATGCAAGTAAAAAATGTGTATATTAAAAATTAATTTGGTATTACTTGTATATTAAAAGGTATAACCATAGCAGATACTGTATTTTGCAAATTTTTCAGTTAAAAAAACTTGTTTTCTAGAGATGTTTATTCATTTAAAGCATTGACTTGAAGGTTTGTCATAGACCAAACTGAAATATTTCAAGTTGAGATAAGTGTGT
>OY757906.1:59610244-59907744 GCA_963585895.1 Sepioteuthis lessoniana | reverse complement strand
ATTTTAATTGAATATTTACTGGGGGTGGGGGGATTTTGAAAGACAGTACATGTATTTTTTCCATGAAATCAGGAGCCGATGCTCTGCATACTCCCTTATTAAAATCAGTAGCCAAATTCACTCCATATTTCGTTACATTTTATTGTGGGAAGGATTACTGCAAACTGCCTATTAGAGGTACAGATTTTCAAAAAGTGATGGTCTGCTTTCAAGTTTTATGTGTTTATTATAATAGGTATAATTTCATTGAATTTCCCTCAAGTCCTTCATGATACAACTGAAGTAAAAATTACATCTAAAAATATCTTTATTGGATAATTAATGTGTACCTTGCTTCTTAAAAATACATACAATTGTTTTATATATATATAATACCAATAAAATAGAGGCAGCATTATATTGAATGGTTTCACCCTCTCTCACTTTTAGAAATGTACTCAACTTGATTGTGTGTGTGAAGTAAGACAATAGTAAAGAGGCAGTGTAGTTGTTTATAGGACATGCTGCAGGCCTCGCTAAATTTCCAGCAGTTTCCCCAACCAAAAACTCCTTTATAGATGATCTGGAAAGTATTGACTCCATCACTAATTAGAACTGAAGTTATTCAGAATAAGCTGCACCTTATTAAATTGCTATCTCAAATCTTTTAGCATTTCACTTTATACAAACACAACCCATGGTGTAATGGTTATCATCATTGGAAATGGACACAGTGATACGAGTTTAAATTCTGGATGATGCTGTTTGTATTCACATAGCACTAATACCCTTGGGAAAGGTATAAATCCAACTATTCTCCTTCAAGCTATGGGCAAATAGTAGGGCAGACTAGGCTCTTTAACCTTGTTATGCCAACAGGTCTGAGAAGGAAAACTCTGAATTCAAACCAATTATACTCCACTTAAAAAATTGACCTTGTGTCACATTCTGCTTATGTAGAGGGGTGGGTAAATACATACAAACACAGCTTAGTCTGTTACATGCTTGACACACAAATACAGTCATCTTAAGTGGGTTTTTTTATACATGAGGTATAATCAAAATGTAGACTGAAGCTTGAAAATTTTTTAATTTCATTATCTAAATGAAGATATGGAAAGTTGGTTTGGTTTCTTTGTTTAATGGCATATCAACTTTCATGGATTATTTAATGCCAAAGTCATCCTCATAGAACAGCATTGATACTATTTAATCCATAACTGGGTGGAGGCTTTTCTCAAAAATTATTAGCCCAAAAGTGAGTGTAATAGATGCATCGTTGAACAATAAATAATAAAATGATTATATCTAGATAAGTCAGTACCAATTCAAAAAATAAGAAGCCTATTTCAATTCTTTTTGAACAAAATGTTTTTTGTAAAAACACAAGATTGTTTAAGTGCTGTACCCTTCAACTTACCAGACCTAGCTTCATGCAAATTTTTCTTTTTCCTCAACCAAAATTTCATCTCAAGAGTAAGATTTGAGGGTGTGAAGGATATTTAAAAATACAACGGTGCAGCTTCACATCAAAGGACGAATTTTAGAGATCTTTAACCAATGGAAAACTCACTAGTGCAAAGAATACCAAGAGGATTATTTTGAAGAAAATAAATATTCCATTCATTATTCCTTTTTGTCTTGATAACTATTTCACCCTTGATAATTTTTTAACATACCTCATATAGCCAACTTTACATGCCTTTGGAGATTGAAAGTTTTAATTATAAGCAAAATGCTCCAATAATAATATCAATTTTAACAAGCCATTTTTAAAATATAATTGTTCTTTATATGATGACTGAGAGCTACTTATTCTTGAAAATACTTTTTAATTTGAGAGAATATCAAAATGCATTCCTTAAGTAACAAGAAAACTCAATTTTAGAAACATGGCTTAAAATCCTTCCAATTGATCTTCTCTCCACAAAATGATCTATTGATTAGTTCTTTTTAGAGTCATTTATGAACTTGTAGCCATGCTGATATCATTTACTGAAATTTTCAACTTGGCTTTGATTTCATTTTCACCAATAATTAGAAATCACTTGATAAAATTAGGAAAAAGCAACAAGATTCATTCCAATATTTATCCAGTTGATCCTATCAAGTAGAGACAAACAAACTTATGGTTGAAACTATTCTGTGAAAATCCACAATTCAAAAACATCTTGGTTTCATATGACTAAGAATTCTGCCAGGCTCTGTTGCAGTAACTAGGTTGAACAGGTAGGTTAAGGCTTAACGGAGGTGCCCGTGGTGTAATGGTTATCGTCATAGGAAATGGACATGGTGACACAAGTTCAAATCCTGGATGAGGCTAATTGCATTTCACATAGCACTAATACCCTTGGGAAAGGTATGAATCCAATTATTCTCCCTCCAGCTATGGGTAAATAGTAGGACAGACTGGGTTCTTCAGCCTTAGTGAGGCAACTAGTCTAGGAGAAGGAAAACTCTGAATCCAAACCTGTTAAACTCCGTTTAAAAATTGACCTTGTGTCATATCCTGCTCGAGTGGAGGGGAAATAAAAAAGAAAGGAGGTGCTCGTGGTGTAATGGTTATCGTCATAGGAAATGGACACGGCAACACGAGTTCAAATCCTGGATGAGACTGATTGCATTTCACATAGCACTAATACCCTTGGGAAGGGTATGAATCCAATAATTCTCCCTCCAGCTATGGGTAAATAGTAGGGCAGACTAGGTTCTTCAGTCTAGGTGAGGCAACTAGTCTAGGAGAAGGAAAACTGAATTCAAACCTGTTAAACTTCATTTAAAATTTGATGTTGTGTCATATCATGCCCGAGAAGAGGGGTTGGGTAAATATGGCAGGTTAAGGCTTAAGATTTGGTTTGGTTTCTTTGTTTTAAGGGCATATCAACTTTTATGGGTTATTTAATGCTAAAGTCATCTTTGTAGAAGAACAGCATTGATACTATTTAACCCATAACTGGGAGAATAAGAGTATTAATCTAAAAGTGAACGTAATAGCACAACTGGAGTTTGAACTTGCTTACTTCAAGGCTGGAGTTCAGCACTTTACCCAATATGCTATGGAGACTACCCACTCAAGATTTGATGCTGTTCATATAATTTATTCCTGACTTAAATCAAAGTGTAAGAAATTTGCAGTAAATTCTGAGGCAAATTTTTCAGCTTTAGAGTTTCCAGTTTTCTTCTCTTAACAGAAGTCTACCTTGAAGAATACACCTATTTTCATTAACTTTACCAACCACTAAGAAGAGAGAGCAACCAGACTAAAACAGGCCATAATTTTCACATCTCTGATGATGCATCGAATTCAAACACTGAATTCAAAGCTCTAAACTAGATTTTTAGTCACCTTAAATTTCTTTTACTGAGTGAGAAAACTGATTTATTCTAAAATAGTTTTTATAGCAGCACTTACACTAAAATAAACAAGTATTTGCTTTGGCAACTAGACTTGAAGGTCCACAGTATAGAAACATGATATAACCTCACAAAAATTGCCTGTATCAAAATGGTTTTAAAAGTTAATCATTTTGTTCATATTTTAATCTCTAATGAATTAATTTTTTTATAGTCAATAAAGAAGTTAATAAGATATAATTAAGGTCATTATAATTTGTTACTTCATAATAGCTAAATTAAAGTATTGATAATTCATATTTAAAACAGATTAAATCAAATCTCTTTCACTAGATTAACTTCTAAATTCACTTAGCTTTGTTTTCACCACCACTCTCAAAACAGATAAAGACATTAGAAAATGGTCTTAGTAAGACCACCATTAAAAAGCAATAAATTGTTTAAAATCAAACGTTGATATAAATATTCATTGAAAAGGATAGTAAGTTTTATGATAATCTATGAATAGCAATTACATAGCTTCTTACAAAACATTTCAAATTGAAAGATTTTATGGTACCCCATAACTGAGCAGACATATTTCTTAAGCCACAAGGTATTTCTCATTGAGCAGTATAACACAACTAAAGTGCCAAAAAATTAAACACAGCAGTACACTGGATGGTTTCACCCTTCCCCACTTTTAGAAATGGATTCAACATATATGGAACAAATTAAGGTTTTGAGTTTGAGCTTTGTTTAATGGCATATCAACCTCTGTGGGTCATTTAATGCCAAGAAAGGTTTGGTTTGGTTTCTTTGTTTAATGGCATATCAACCTTCGAGGGTTATTTAATGCCAAAGCCATTCTTCTAGAAGAACAGTAGTGGTACTATTTAATCCATAGCTAGGAAGATAAGGGGGTTCATACCTTTCCCAAGGGTATTTGTCTGAAAGTGAATGTAATAGCACGACTGGACTTCGAACTCACTTACTACGATCCCGCAGTCCATCGCTTTAACCATTACACCATGATGACACACCCAAGAAAGGTTAGGTTGATTTTATCTTCTATGTGGGTTTTAGGGATTAGGGTATGGGTTTTTATGATAGTATTTGATTATATTTGGCCAGATATTGGTGAAAAGGGTTTTTTTTATTTGCTGGATTCTATGGCACACCAACCCCTGCAGGCCACTCAATGCCAAATTACACATTAAACCTAAGATTTCCAAACACTTAGTAGATAATATTCCAAACAATCCAGAGCCCACTCATCCACACACACAATCAAATGGTTCAAAGCACTGCAACACAACACTAACAATTTAACCAAACATCAGCAATTTGTTTGCACCCAATTAAATGGTCATACATGATTTGCATGACATAATAGGTAAAGAGGTTGTATAGTTGTGACAATCATGAACTATGGACAGGATTTATCATATGTTTGACGAAAGAGTGATTGTTAGGGCTAGAAAGATGAAGCATTATTTACAAAATGGCAATAATAGCAAAGGTATAACAGAAATATGTGAATTCCAGATAGTCAGCAGCAGCACATGAAAACTACAGGTACACAAAGGTTATGCAAGAACAGGACAACCAGTAATTAATAAGGATAGTAACCACCTAACAAAAGGAAACCTGGTATTACATCATGTTGAAATTCAATGCTGGTACCAATCAACCCATCAGCACTGTATTCTGTGGAGTTGTTGACCAACAAGGGTGCCATTATCAACACCATGGTATTGGTTGTCATGCACCTCAACAAAGAACCATAGAAGACTGGCTGTCACTTATTCAGATAAATTACATTTCCATCATTTAAGCAGACACTTGAGTTTGTGTAGGAAAAAGGCTACATGATCCAGCCTGTCAACAGGATATGATGCAAGTTGGTGATCAATTTATAATGTTGTTAAGTAAGTTTGCAAAACCATTAGTGAAATTGGTGTCTATCTTAACAGGTATGACATACACATACCTTGTTGCAGATCATCTGCAATTCTTTATATCTGCTACGTTTCCCTGTGGTGATGGGTTGTTCTAGCAAGATAGAATGCAGTCACCTTTGCTCTCCCTACAATGAGTAGATTCTGAAACTGGTTCCAAGAACACTAAGCTAACTTTCAAATACTCCTTTAGTCACTGCACCTGCCAGATTAAAACCTAATTCAGCATGTATAGGACATGTTACAAACCTCACTAAATTTAATGAAGTCACACCTAATAAACACAACTCATAGACACCATGAGCCTGGAGATTATATATATATATATATATATACACACATACACAAACAACAATTCCAGCATCTAGTAGACTCAATCCCAACTCATGTAGCAATTGTTATTTATGTTATGAGAGGAATTACATGTAATTAGGTAACTTTCTCTAATTTTTGGGGCACTTCAGTTTATATAACCTACTTTTAGGTCTACATAAAATAAGTGAACAAAAGCCTACAACTAGATATAATAAATTCCATAGAGAAAGAGATGAAATGATATTTAGTTTAAGTTACCTCCCCTAATGACTATTTAGAAATAGACTTAACACTATCAAGATGTGGCTAATAGCTTGCATTCTTTTGGATAGGATTGTATTACACTATAATTAAATTGTCATAAATGAAAATTACATAAAGTTTTAGTGGCTACAGAATAGAAATGGTGACCACTATCCATGTAATTATGTTTGGATAGAAAATTTAATGTTAGAAGCTTTATCAAAAAATCTAATTTTTAAATGAATTGATACAAACTATTAAAACCAAGATTTGTTATTACTCCTCTATATTTTTAATCAAAGTACTTAAAATTTCACCCAAGTATTTGCAGGTTTGGTTTGATAGTTAAAACAGTAGATAAGCTTAGAAAAAAATCCCAGGATAAACAAATTTTAACCAGAATAAATAATAAATTATCAACTTAATAATCTAAGATTTAAAATATAAATCTTTTCACCAACTGCAGTTATATAATGCTTATCAACTTAATCTTTTTTTTTATTCATTACTAAATGGCTTAAATGCAGCATTCATTAAATAAGTTGAATTGCATCAAATTTTTGAGAATTTATGATTAATTGCAAATAAAGAAAGAGGGAAATATTCTATGGTTAAAATTTAATAGCTACCTCGAGAAATGATAATGAGCAGGATGAATACAAATGCAGAATCCTCACTATTAAATTGGAAAATGCTTTATTAAGTTAACAGAAATCTATGCCATTTTTACTGTTCTGGTAATATACAAAAACTGAATCATCTTATCGTAGATGCTAGACAATAATTAGTAAATAACCTCAGAAGAGATTCAAAGAAAAGAGATATTGTTGATGAAACTGGGGCCATCTGATATGTTCAGGTGGCATTTTTAAGGGATTAATCTTATTGATGATTAGCTGGGACTGGGTAGTTTTATTATAGATATTTCCAAATCTGCTTGACACCCACAAGTGACCCAATGATTGATGTGTGTATAAATCAATTAGTTTGTTTACTTGATAAGGAAAGCATGTTGCCTAGCTCAAGTGAGTTAAGTTTAGGTTTGATATTTTCAAAGTTTTGTGTTCCAACATAATGTAAACATTGGTCCACATATCCAGCCAGAGAGATGTATATATGTTATTAAAAATCTGTCTAAATGGTCAGTGCCACATAGTCCTATGAGGCTAGATGAGCAGTCAGTTCAAAAGGAACCCAAAAGAATTTGTTAGAACTCACAATGTGAAGAACCTAAGACATGAGATGAAACAATTTATCTCCAGCAAACTGTAGTGATCAATGATCATACCCTACAATATTTTCACCATCTTTTCATAGTCTCCAAACAAACAAATGCTAAGAGAATAAACAATGAAAGGTCTTTCCTCCAACCACCAGATGATCACATGAATGGATGTTTCCCTTCCAGTCTTGTACAATCATTAAGTTATCATCATGACCAACAACTATGATTATCTCCAGAAAACTGCTGTCTTATCCCTGGTATAACACCCACTATTTTACTAGTCATCCAATTCCAGCCTATGAGAGTGCAAGTTGTCATACCTACACAAGAAACATTTTGTATTTAGTTTTGCTTGTTGGTCCACCATGTTACATATTAATTACTTCAAAGCTGCCGTCCAGCATTTTAGCCATTATGTCTTGAGGACTCCCTCCACTACATATGTATATTTGGTACTGTAAGCATTCCCATAATGCAACACTTAATCTATAAATCAAGAGCTACATTGAGTATCAGACCTTATTGGAGTATTAAGGAAATGAAGAACAATCATAGAACATTAGACTTACCTTTCACAGATTCTTTTCAAAACCATCAGATTAACAAAAACATCTTAGGAAGAGACTAATATCTATATTATAAATACTATAAAATCAAGAATTTATCTATTTTAAAAGGTTAAGTTTACATTTGAAAACATTCAACTGTAACTTGAATACAAGATTATGTTAAAATTTTTGTATAGTAATTGAAGACATTTATTGAATTTAATACTTTCAAATATTCATAACAAGACAAGTTTATATATCTCAATGAAACTTATCTTTGCCATAAATGAAAGTTCCTTCTTGTCATGAAAATCACAAATTAAAAAAAAGTAAATTATGTATTGAAGATAAGTTATCATACAGAAAACAATATCAGTAAATGGTTGGTTGTAGTTGTGTTTTATAGCATATCAACCTTTGTAGGTTATTTAATGCCAAATCCATTTTTACACAAAAATCAGTTCTATTTCAAACAATTCAGTTTAACATGAGTACACAGTTTAATTGGAAAAAACATTTCTATTTCAACTTATTCAGTTTAGTCAAACAGTTCTAATTAAAAAAATTCAGTTTAGTATAAGTATAGATTTTGTCCATGCACTGTTAAATGTCAAAACAGTTTTATTTCAAACAATTGAGTTTAGCATAAGTACACAGTTTACATGTCAAAACAATTCTATTTCAAGTATAAGTATGCAGTTTAGTTCTATTTGACCCATAGATAGGAACCTATCAGGTGCTACCACTCCGTGCCAGAGTGGACCTGGGAGCGATTAACTATTACATTTCCCAATGGAAAAAAAAAGTTATCACAAGGCCTGATTTATTAGTCAGTGATTTGACCAAGCTTTTCTTTCTCAATAGAATTAGGTTTAGAATAAAAAGAGTCACAAGAGCATTAAATTCTAATATGTTCTCTAGAAATACTGAAAATCCATAATGAATATGTAGAAAAATATGACCATTTGGCAGATTAGTGACAATTTTTTAAAGAATCATAAAAGAGCTTTTGCAGTTAACTATTTTGTATGTTTTGTTAAAAACACAGCATTACTACCAATGCTACAATTAAAATAATTAGTTTTATTTTATGACAAATCTTAAAATGAAAACATTTTATTCACCTTTAGTAAGGTTACTCATAGATAAAAAAGCAATAAAAATGTTAAAATGTTACAGTTCAACATACTTCAAGAGTCTAAACAATGATTCATTTTATTAACTCTTTCACAGGCAGATAATTTTTTAATCTTGCAGAGTGGGCAAAATATTTTCTATACATTAACATTGAATTGTTCACCAAGTAGCCAATAAGAAAATACCTTACATTGAGTATTGATAAACAACAAAAATGTTTCTCTGCATGCAAAAAGGTTGATCATTTTTTAAACTAAGTTAAATAATGCTGAAAACACTTATCAGTTACTTTTGATGTACATAGTTTTATTTTTCTGCTTAAACCAGGAGTGCCAATTACATCAATTGGGAACAACTGGTAAATTAGAAAAAGGTAACGTGGGCAGATCACATGTCATTCAAAAAAAATTTTTTTAGATTTTATCCTATCATCTATTCTCCCTGGTTTGGCAGGTTTCAACTGATTGATGTACAAGACAGCTAGTTTGCAGTCACTGAAAACTTTGTTTATAAAGTATACTCAAGTATGTATATACATATATAGTGAAGGATGAGTTGGAAACTAGAGGATTCAGTCCATTATGCAGGGCTAATTACCAAGGTGAAGAGGGAAAAGGACATCCTTACTTAGAATGCTCCAGGAAAAGTATTTGCCTCCCCACCATGAATATGATGTGAACTAATTTTAATGTGAGAAAATACATTTCTACTAACAAGCCCTGTGTTTCTCCACAGGACTTTATACCCCTCCACCCACATTAGTAAGTATGATGACCACTATTAGTAAAGAGAGGAAATAATAAAATCTACAAATAATGAGTTATCAAAATTTATTAGTAAATCAATTCAATTCTTTGTTTCTTTTTGGCAAAGTCATTGATCACTTTATTATAAAAAGTATCAGCATCACGCTCTATGTTCATCTTTTTCAAAGAGTCTTTATTCATGGAAATTGCCTTCCACATTGGAAATACTCCATATGGTTATTTATATGCTTTTGTGAAGGAGACACTCTCTCAGGAAGTAGATGTGGCAGTTATGGTCTGAATTCGATGTAGTAATTTGGTTACTTCTGCCAGAGTTTGATTTAGTTCAAGTTCCCGAACTATCTCTATGACTTCTTGGATGCTTGACGCTTGCTTTGCAAAATCCATAGCATAAACTGATTTCAACTTGCATTTTAATCCATCCAAATCCAATATGTTTTGAAAACACTTTCATCAGAAAAGTTTTTTATAAGTACAAAAAAGCTTTAAACAATTCAACAAATCTGAATTCTCTCATTTTTTTAATTCTTTGCTTCACATGAATAACTTCATCCAAATTGTTCAGAACCAAATACAATTTTTTTGTTTAAATCTATATCCGACTGTAAGTCCTTTGAATAGACAAGTCTTGGATTTTAGCCACGCAAGGCAATAAAAACATGATCACTTCAGTTGAGAGTACTTGCTGGCTTGATACAGCGGGAAAGCAAGCAAAAGAATTACTACTTTCCAAAGCGTTTCTTCCTGTGACCCCCACCCACCACTTTATTATTTTGTCTCTTTTCCATGCAGCCAGCTTAAAGGGAATGATAAAATGAAGACTAAAGCCACTGCCTTTTTGACTAAGGTAAGAATGCAAGAAAAAATATTTTTACTTTTCTGCAATGACCTCTCTTTCATCCACTTTTACTCAAGTCTTTTCTGGCTAAACCAACAGGCATTTTCACTTCCTAAATCACTTGTAACAATTATTCAAAGAAATGAAGAAATGGAATATACAAAAATATAATTACAAAGAGGATAGTGAAAATTATCAATAATTGATTTTATATTACACAAAATTATCTATCCTAGAAAAAAAAAAGGCATACATTGCACACATGGACCCTTGACACAGATATATATTTAGCATTTCTTAATACTGGTAGATTATTTTAACATGGTCATTTTAAAAGTAGCTTGCAAGCCAAAAAGTTGTGGGAACCCCTGGTCACAACCATTTCTCCATTTATTGAATTATACTTTTAACCTTTTATTCAAGAGAAGAAAAAAAAATTGTTTTTATTGGAAGCTTCACTGGACTTTCAAACCTGCTGAAATCCATTCTTTTTCATTTTCCATCATAAAAGCAGCTAGTTATCTATGTCAATTTGATTTACACATTGAATAAATCAAACACTTTTTTTTTTTACTAAATTTGCCACTTATGATTCTAATTATCATGATAGATTTTAAAGTTTTTAAAAGATATTTAAAAAGTTTTATGCATTTTACTGACACATTGCTTCGTTGACAAAAAGACAACTACACTATGAAATTAACTTATCTATAATGGAGAAGGATATAGTTTTATAGTTAAAAAATCATTTGGACAGAGGAATATTGCTGAAAAGGGAGAAATTATCAAAATAGGCCAACCAACTCCTCTGTAAAAAGCTAAAGTAGGTACACATTCTTTTCAAACCAAATAGTATGAATAGATTGGTCACGTGCAAGTGTAACAGAAGAAAAACTATTGTCGGCCTTGTTTGCTTTTGCAGTCTATATCTGGTCTATCATGGACAGATGAAGGTTATAGTGATTATAAACATATTCTTAATGACAGCAAACTTCATTTTAGATTTATGAGCTATTTAAATTACAAATGTTTAAAACTGACTGCTATTAGTAAGTCTATTAGTAAGTCTATAAAACATGAAAAAGAATGGCATAATAAACTAGTTAAAAAAAAAACAAAAAAACAAAAAACAAACTTTATTTAAAAAAATTAGTAAACATCATATTATATTAGCAAACAAGAACTGCCATTGTGTGATCATAACAAAGGAAAAGATAGCTTGAACAAATGTGATTACCATTATTATTAGATTGCTTTTGTTGAAAAAGATAGCGTCTTTGTATTATGATTTTATACCAAAAAAGATCAAAGCAATTTTTAAGAGTTAAGTATGATATCAAATAACATATCTGCAACTGATAATGTAATAACTAACAAAATTTGAACTGAAATTGAAAATGCTCCATTTATTTCAGTTCAAGGAGGTGAAACTACTGACTGCTACACATGCACAGCTTTCTATTATATGTTACTGAATACAAAATACAAAGATTTTTAGAATTTTATGATGTAAGTAGAAATAAAAATGTATCAAGGTGAGCTGATGTGATAGAAAATGCTTTTTAGATTCCTTTACTCATGCTAAAACCAAATTGAAGTAGTCATAATGGCTGGTGGACAAAACTGAGGTAGAAAGGGTTTAAACATGGTAACTTCATTCATTGTCATACTTATAAATTGAAATTGCTTTAAAGTATAAGTGCTGAGAAAGTTAATTGAGTTAAAGTATTCTTTTTGCATTTATACAGTTTTAGTAAATTTACATCTTCAAATATAAAGCAGAAGAATATCTTTAGAGAGTTTAGTATTAGTATTTCCTCCATGTGTGACACAAGGTAGGGGTGCTATAGATCCAAAACTAGGTCAACCATAAAAAATTAATGTAAAAACTTTAAAAGTATATTTCAAAATATTTTAAACCACAATGAAAATTATTGATGAAGATTCACTCAGTGAAGCTGATAATCTTAGCAAAACTGAACAAATTTAATTTTGTGGTTTTATAGAATGCTGAGAAAAAATTGATTTAAAATATGCTCAGGATAATTTTTGCTGTGATTTTTCAGACTGCTGTCCTTGTCTTTATTGTGATTACTTAAAACACGTTTTGGCCACTGTATCCTCTGGTCTTCCGCAGGTGTCCCTTGTTTATCTAAGTATAGAAATGATTCAACCTGGTAAATCATTTTTAAAGTTTGACTGTTGATCAAACAAAATGTTCAAGAACTATGAACATCTTATTCAAATAATGATGCCACAAGAAGCGTCATTAGATGAATTTGAAATGTAAAATCCAATGGCATCAGTTATTCTTGATATTTTTAATTTTTAAAGTAATTTACTTTAGCTTTTTCAATTATTGGTTTCCATATTGTGTTTGGTTCTATACTTGTTCTACTCAAGAGGTCAACATAGCTGAACATGAGCTTCTTCTTTGAGACATCTTTTCCAATGTTTGTCCCTATTGCTTATTTTAACTTTATCCTACAAGGGTAGATGATTTCCCTTTTCTTTCCATATATGGTCAGCCATACCCAATTTTTCTATTTCCCCTTGTACCACTACTTTTCAGAAGACAGCACGCCTTGTCTTTGTATACTTCGCCATAGCTGCATGGGATGAAATTACGCAATTCTTGGTCATGTTGTATTCTGTTGAGGAGATGTTTACAAAGAGTTAAGTTACCCCTGAATATTGTCCTGATATCATATGAACTACAAATTTTAAAAAATTTTTCAGCCAAACCTTTGACATAGGGCAGAAAGATTGTGATAATGATTCAATTCCTCTACTTAAAAAGAAAATGTAGATCGTGGTAAGTTTTCAGGTTTTGTTCTCTGTTTTGTGATCTAGATTTTTTTGGAGCTGATGTTATACTCTTTGGGTAATTTTTTTGATAAAGAGTATCTCTTAAGCTGTCCCTTTATTCTTACTACTGATTCCTTCCTTTAGATTATATGGATGGTGGGAGTTGAAGTTGAGGTACTGTCTAGTGAAGGTTGTTTTTGGATACACAGATGTACTGAATCCTTTATCTGTGCGAGTTATTAACACATCAAGGAAGGACAATTTATTGTCTTTCTCCATTGTGAACTGTATAGATGGATGGATTGAGTTCATATGGTCTATTAGTGCTTAAACATCTTCTGGATGGGCCCAGAGAAAGAATATGTCATCCACATATCTAAGCCATATTGATGGCTTTAGTGTTGTAGATCTTAATGCCATTTCTTCTAAGTATTCCATGTATACATTGGCCAATACTGAAGACAATGGAAATCCCATATCTAAGCCCTTTTCTTGTTGGTATATGACAGACTCCATCACAAAGTAGGTTGTTTTCACACAGAAAGACAACATCTCCATCAGATTATCTACTGGAATACAAGTGCGTTCTTCCAGCGAGATATCTGTAGCTAACTTATCAGTGGTACTTTTGTGAATAGATTTACTACATCTAGACTCATCATCTGGTTGGAATAAATGGGAGCACTACTGATTTTTTTCTGTGAAGTGAATGGAATTCTTAACATATGATGAGGACTTACCAGTTAATGGGGTGACTATCCCTACAAGGAAAGTTGTGTTCTAACTTATTACAGTAAAGATGAGGACAACAGTAAAAAAAATCACAACCAAAATAATACATATCAAGCCTCATCTCAAAAATTCAGACAGACAATGCTCAGGATAAGATTACCAATATCTTCCAATTGAAAAATCACTGTAATGAACAACAATATGAAAATACACTCCAAGAAACAATGGCTGAAATTGAATGTATAGCTAACTCTCAACTTCCTCTCAAGAAAACAAACAGAAGAAAGCAAATGAGCTATAAAGGGATATATCTTCAAAATATTTCAAAGCATGTTAGCCTCATTACAAAAGAGAGTTGCTTACATTAAAGAGTTTTCATATTTTGAATTACTTGATATGAAAAAAAGTGTTTGCACATACTTTCCCAAAACAACAAGTTTTCCAACAAAGAATTCAAAATGTTTTATTATAAATTATTGATAAATGAACTACGATATTTGTATTGTGTGACAGTGCCACCCAGGTGAAGGAGTAGTAGGATTACGGCAGTCAGTGTAAGAAAGGGAATTACTACTATACCCTTAGCACCAAGTCAGGTAATTTCCCCTATATCCATAGTCATACTTCAGTTTCCCTCTCTTAGTAGGAGAAAGAGAAGGTATATAAGGTCACTTCCTGAGGACAGGCTATCACGTGCAGACAGGTTGAAAAAAGAGAAAAGAGGCAGTTGCCTGAGAAGCAAGATGGACCCCTTCAAACAGGCTGAAAATCATCTACATTTTCAACCAGTAGTATTCTTATACCATTGTGAAACAAAGTTCATCCTGTTTATACCAGACAGAGGAAACCAACTTCTTCTGAAAAACTATTTGGAACAGGGATCAGTTATTCCACTGGAAGAAAAACCCTGCTTAAAGTGGCCGATATAACTCATAGCCATATTGGTAAAAGAAAGAGAAAAAACAAAGTTAAGTACAAGCTTACATCTATATTCGCTACGTCGTCCAAGAACAAAGAACTGTTTTAATATCATTTACACGTACATATGTGCACCCATTAGTTTCTTTTTTTGTTTGTTTTTCTTTCTGAATCTATTAAATGGCATTATATTTTGAACCTCGTGTTTTGTCTAAATCCTTTCGCTAACTCTAACATGCATTCGTTTAGTGAAGGTTCTCTCACTAAACCTTATAACACCTTGGTGAATTCTTTTAAATAGAGAAATGAGCCAAAACCTGGACACTTTCTATTTTTAATACTTATGTGTGGCATGTGGGCCATTTCTTATCGTCAGAATTCCAGTTTGAACTGAGTATTCCTTCACCCTGCACCGTAACAAATTGGGGTCCCATCCAGGATCCATTCTTAAAAAAAAAAGTATTGGTTTATTTGAAAGAGAATGCACACGTGTTACCAGCAGCAGCAAAATTGTGTAGGACCACTACCCAAAACAAAAAAGGAAAATAAATATGTATTCTCCATTATGTGTACAACATCTAGGTTTCCCGAGGCCATACCTTTGAGGTGCATTTCTGCAAAGAAAATTATCACGGCCTCAACGAATTTCTTCACAACATTTGGATTACCAAGGGAGATACAATCAGATCAGGGGTCCAACTTCATGTCAAGAATCTTTCAGCAAGCCATCAGCCAAATGGGAATAAAAGCTATTCAAGCAAGTGCCTACCACATGCAGTCACAGGGAGTCCTGGAAAGATTCCATTCTACCCTGAAAAGTATGATGAGGGCATACTGTGTGGAATACCGAAAGAAATGGGATGAAGGACTACCATTTTGTGATGTTTGGAGTGAGGTGGCAGTGCAAGAGTCGCTCGGATATAGTCCATTCAAGCTGATGTATGGACACTCAGTCAGAGGGGCTTTGAAGATGATAAAGGAAAAGTGATTAGGTGATGCCACGGACCAGACAAATTTGTCAGAATACATTAAGAAATTCCGAAGTTACATCTCCAAAGCAAATGCCCTGGTAAGAGAGCATCTGGAAAATACCCAGGCCAGAATGAAGGCTCAGTATGATCAGAAGACCGTCAACTGGAACTTTGAAGTAGAGGATAAAGTATTGGTTCTCCTACCCATGAGCATCCATGCCCTCAAGGCAAAATTTCAGGGGCCGTACAAGATAATGAGGAAGGCTAATGAAGTGAGTTACGTGATTGGAACGCCGGATAGGCAAAAGAAGACACCAATCTGCTACATAAATATGCTAAAACCCTATCTATGCCAAGATGAAGGTGCAGCGACGCTCGCAATGTGTACACTGGTGGGGAAGGGGACAAAGACAGATCAAGATTACTTGGATGTTCTCTAGAATAGATCTCCTAAGTTGCAAAACTCCAAGATTTTGTCCAACCTGAAGGAAGAGCTAAATCACCTAAAAGTAGCAGAACAGAAGGAGCTATCAGGACTTATTGAGGAATTCAAGGACTTGTTCTCATATGTGCCTTGAAAATCCAACATGGTGCAGCATGAGATCAATGTGGGGGATGCAAAACCTATCAAGCAACATCCCTATTCAATGAACCCGAAAAGAGCCCAGTTAATGAAGGCAGAAATTGATTACATGCTAGAAAACAGGATCATAGAGCGTAGTTGTAGTGCATGGGCCTCTCCCGGTGTCCTCGTTGACAAACCAGATCGCACAGTTCGCTTCTGTACAGATTATCAGGAAGTGAATCAAGTGACAACAGACACTTATCCTATTCCTAGGATGGATGATTGCATTGACAGGATTAGAAATGCCCCATTATAAATGTGATCTTCTCAAGGGATAGTGGGCGGTTCCCCATCAGAATCCACCAAACTAATATCAGCATTCGTAACACCCCAGAGCAGTTTCCAGTATTGTGTCATGCCCTTTGGACTGAAAAATACTCAAGCAACCTTTATCAGAATGATGAATTGGTGCTTAGGAGGGATAAAAGGCGTGGATACATATGTGGATGACAGTGATCTATAACGACACATGGGAGGAGCACATAGCCACCACTATACGAAAGCTATTCAGCCAGCTACAGCAGGCTAATTTAACCGTTAATCTCGCAAAAAGCGAGTTCGGCAAAGCTGCCATTAAAAATCTGGGACATATCCTTGGGTATGGTAAAATATCACCTCAAAAAGTGAAAGTGAATGAGATAGGGGACTATCCAGCACAGAGAAATGAACTGGATATCAGAAGATTCCTTGGAGTGGCAGGGTATTATAGAAGATTGTGCCCAAGATTTTCTAACTTAGCTGTTCCTTTAACAGAGCTGTTAAAAAAGAAAAATAAGTTCCAGTGGATTGGAGAATTTGAAAAGTCATCTGGGAAATTTTAAGAGACACTAAGCATGAAACTGGTGTTGAAAGCCCTGGACTTTAACAAACCATTTTCTCTAGCCACTGATGCAAGTGACTATGGCATTAGGGCAGTGTTACTGCAAGAGGATGATGATGGAAAACTGCATCCAGTTGGTTATCACTTGAAGTTCTATGCTCATCAAAAGAATTACTCAATGATTGAAAAGGAAGTCCTAGCACTGATCGATAGTCTGAAACACTTTGAAATATATGTGTCAACTTCAGCAAGCCCAACCATCATGTTTATAGATCATAACACCTTGGTATTTATTCACAAAATAAAGAACACCAATCGAAGATTGTTATCTTGGCGCCTGTTAGCCCAAGAATTTAACTTGGAGATAAGACATATTGCAGGAAGACAACATCACAGCAAATACATTGTTACGAATGTAAAAAGATCCCTGTCAAGAATAAAGGACCAAGCCAGAGAAACAAACTCAGAGGGACTTTCTTAAGGTTGAAAGTATCTTTCAGAGAAAAGATACTTTCAATCTTTTCAACTGTGGGAGTGTGACGGCGCCACCCAGGTGAAGGAGTAGTAGGATTACGGCAGTCTGTGCAAGAAAAGGAATTACTACTATACCCTTAGCACCAAGTCAGGTAATTTCCCCTATATCCATAGTCATACTTCAGTCTCCCTTTCTCTCTTAGTAGGAGAAAGAGAAGGTATATAAGGTCACTTCCTGAGGACAGGCTATCACGTGCAGACAGGTTGAAAAAAGAGGCAGTTGCCTGAGAAGCAAGATGGACACCTTCAAACGGGCTGAAAATCATCTACATTTTCAACCAGTAGTATTCTTATACCATTGTGAAACAAAGTTCATCCTGTTTATACCAGACAGAGGAAACCAACTTCTTCTGAAAAACCATTTGGAACAGGGATCAGTTATTCCACTGGAAGAAAAACCCTGCTTTAAGTGGCCGATATAACTCATAGCCATACTGGCAAAAGAAAGAGAAAAAACAAAGTTAAGTACAAGCTTACATCAAGAACAAAGAACTCTGTTTTAGTACCATTCACACATACATATGCGCACACATTACAGTTTCTTTGATTGTTTTTCTGTCTGTATCTATTAAATGGCGTTATATTTTGAACCCCGTGTTTTGTCTAAATCCTTTCGCTCACACACATTCATGTAGTGAAGTTTCTCTCGCTAAACCTTATAATGCCTTGGTGAACCCTTTTTAAATAGAGAAACAAGGCAAAACCTGCGCCGTAACAATTGTGATAATGACATTAAAAAGGTGCCTATGCCATTTTGGAGTTACTTTATAAACTGGGTTTCTTGTCTAATTCTACGAAGTGTGAAATTGATCCAACTTTTCCAAACAATTCTTGCCACATCAATTGCTCATAAAAGGAATTTCTCCACTTTGAATAGAATTCAATCATTTTTAAGATGCACAATAGCTCAAGAATGCTTATCTTCACAGGCTTGTATTTCCATCAAGAAAGAAATTCTTGTTGACTTAGAATAAAAGGTATAAGAAGAATTTTCAATAAAACCATGGTGCTTGGAGTTTAAATGAAGTACAGTTTGTTTTTTTTATAAAATTCATTAATTGTTACTTAATGCACTAGTATAATGTCTATACTATATAAATGCATAGAAAAGTTGAAACATTATTATAGAAATCCATGGAAAATTTAAGATAACAGGTTAAAAATGGATCAGATGAGTTGTCGATTGCACAAAACTTGGGAGTGCATAATTTGTTTTGTAAAATATAAGAAAGTGAAAATATAGTTTTGGTCTTTGTAGAATGGTCAGTTGTTAAGTATCCGCTGTCCAAATCTTGTACTTAGAAGAAAGAAAAAAAAAAAAAAAAAAAAAAAAAAAAAAAGGTAGTTGGATGCAAAAATTATTCTTATATTATAAATCATACATACAATATGAGCCTGAGTAATATTTAGGACCTAGAGTTGCTGCTAATTGGAACATATCTTTTAAAAAGTCTTGAAGACTTGTATAATATTCAAAACTTATTGACAAGAAATTGATCCAGTCATTAACCATCATATTATTTTTGAAATAATTTTAGTTGTATTGCATATCAAGGTCATGATCACTTCTTTCAATACAAACCCAGTTCTGTTGATTACCAACATTTTTAAACAGAACTATTAAAATTATATTATATATATATATATATATATACATACATACATATACACACAGTGACATGCCATGCATAAGTATTGGATACATGTTATTTTCTGTTATAACTCTCGTTTATGTTCGCTATTTTGCCTGATATTTGGTAAGTAATATCTCATAAAGTTGTTTTAGTTGTATGTGGAAGGAAAATTAAAAACTCATGGTTGAACCTTTTTTTTTTAATTGAAGTTCAAAATTACCCTATGCAAAAATATTGGATACATGACACTTTTTTCAAATTTCCAATTAAAAATTTGTATTTTAAAAGACTTTAAATATTCAAATTTTTGATAGTATTGGAATGTTATCTCTGACCAATCAGAGAAGCACAATTTTTTACAATATAGTGCTACTAATTATCTGACTCTTTGATGTACATTTTGCAATTCAAAGATTAAAAATGGCAAAAACTAAAGAATTATCCAGAAATATGCGAGATAGAATCATTGAACGTCACAAAGGAAGACAAGGTTACTGAAAAATTAGCAAACAAATGAATCTAGCACTAAGTACAGTAGGAAATATCATCAGAAAGTATAAGTTGTATGGTGACCGTACAGCAAATCTTCCAAGAAATGGAAGATCGAAAAAAAGAAATAAGCGTACTTCAAGGTGGATCAGCAGAAATGTGCAAATAAGCCTCTTCATTACTCGTTCTGAAATTAAAACTCATCTTCAGGGTGCTGGAATTAACGTAAGTAAGGATACCATTAGGAGAGCTCTATATCATACAGGCTTTCATTCAAGATCACCAAGAAAAGTGCCTTTACTGAAAACCAAACATGTCAAAGACCGATTAAAGTTTGTTGAAACTAATGAAAAGAAAGGTATGCAGTTTTAGGAAAAGGTAATCTGGTCGGATGAAACAAAAGTTGAACTATTTGGAAGGAACACAGTGACAAGTGTTTAGCAAAAAAAATGGCACTGCCTTCAAGAAGCACAATACCATCCCCACAGTTAAGTTTTGGAGTGGTTCCATTATGATATGGGGATGCTTTTCATTCAAGGGCATTGGTGAGTTACAAGTTATCCATGGTAGAATGAATGGTAGCATGTACATGGAGATTCTAGAGAAGAACCTTCAGAAATCTACAACTTCTTTAGGACAGGGTCGGAATTTTGTGCTTGAACATGACAATGATCCCAAACATACCGCAAAACTTACAAAGGAATGGTTTGAAAATAATGTTATTAGTACCCTCAATTGGCCAAATCAGTCTCCTGACTTGAATCCAATTGAGAATTTGTGGAATACTTTGAAGGTTAAAGTTCATAAGCAGAATCCACAAAATATCAAGCAATTAGAGGAATTATGCAAGGAAGAATGGGATAAGGTAATGCTGGATCAGTGTGGAAAACTTGTGGCCAACTATAGAAAGCAACTGGAAGCAGTGAAACAAAACTTTGATAAAAAAAAAAAAAGGATTCTACCATGAGTTTTTAATATTCCTTCCATATACAACTAAAACTTTGAGATATTACTTACCAAATATCAGGCAAAATGGCAAACATAAACAAGTTATAACAGAAAATAACATGTATCCAATACTTATGCATGTCACTGTGTGTATGTATATATATACACACACAATTTATCCTGAAGTTATTTTGTTGTGTGCTTTTTAATTATTTCAACAAAATAGAGTGTTGTTTGTACAGTTATCATGCCTTAAGTGAAATGCAAAAGGAATTGAACTACCATGTTTTGCACATACATCATGATAATTATTAATATAAAGTATATTTGGAAGAGTCCCCATGGCATAATGGCTAACATTCTGGGCTGTGACCTTGAAGTAAGCAAGTTTGAACCCCAGTTGTGCTATTATGCTTACTTATGGACTTAAAGGTATGAACCCCCTTATCCCTACTAGCTATGGGTCAAATAGTACCACTACTGTTCTACAAGGATGGCTTTAGCATTAAATAACCCACAAAGGTTGATATGCCAGTAAACAAAGAAAACAAACCAAACAGTACACTCATATGTGGCTAATTCAGTTTAACTGTAGTATTTGTCGCTGCCTCCCACCAGACACGACTTGACACAAGGTCAAAAGCCCGAAGGCCAATTAAAGTGGGGATAAAGGGGAGGGGAAGGTCGGGAAGGAGCCGAGACTCGAACCCTGCTTGTCAGTGCTGCTCATCGGCTCACTTAGTGCAATGTGAGCCTGATGAGGCAAGCGGTTTCACGAACCCAAATGTGGGTCCGGGCACGTATGCCAGTAAACGGCTTAAACTAGACGCATGGTCTAGTGCCGTACAAAGGGGACAAAAGTGCGGCTCGCCCACCCGAAGGTTGCCCAGCCAAACTGTCTTAAGAAAGCATTTTGTTCTGTGACTGTCTTGACAAATCAGTTTTCTAATCTAAACTCAAACTGTAATTCAAAGTGAAGAATTGCTGCCAATCAATATTAGCAGTTTATTGAGATGTAAAATACTGAGTTGTCCTGTAGATAAATTAGAAGACACCTCAACACAAGCCATATAATTATCAGTTATCAGGTACAAGAACATAAAATAAGCTATGTAATATCTTATCTGAATATTGGAAGACAAAAATTTTTTTTTTAAATAATGCTTATGAGGACAAGTTGCTAGTGAGAGTTCTAAGAAAAAAAAAAACCTAATTCAACAAGTTGCTTTCTTCAAGATCAGTAGCATATTAACTTCAAAGTATCCTTCAGCACTATCAAAAGAAGGCAAAAAGCTGATGGTCTGGCTTCACATTATATACAATAAACACTCCTCACTACAAGACATATACAAGATCATCTAATGGTCCAATGATAGAATTTGTTTGAACTTGAATTTGTTAGAATTGAGTGCACTGGTCTAACAAGAGTAAGTTTTGCATGTGACTGATAGTAGAGCTCTATGGTGTGCTAAGAGAACTGCATATCCTCAACATCCAGGAAAAGGTTTCATTTTATGTTGGCAGTTATGATCTGGACTAGCTGTTTGTATAACTGCAAGCTCTATTTTATATTGTATGGCAACCTAAATGGCTAAAGATAGGAGCCAGCCCTAGAAGTGTTTTTTGAAAAGTTTATGTGCAGTATACTGTTAAACATTCATGTTCTCGGTATGACACTAAACTTCATCCAGTGATGAGGCACCAGTTCTGGAGAATGTGAAGTCATTCCTTCATTGCCATTACTCCTAGGTTTACCTTAACCCAAAGTTGTAGTACCTGTTAAAATCCTAGTTATAGTCAAATAGATTTGTTTGAAAATTATTAGTATTAGATAAGAATAATTGATACCATATAACTGTGTAAATAAATGAGTATTATTAAAAAGGAATAGTTACTTAAAACTGTATAATTATATAAAAATTATCTTATTAAGAACAGTTACTTAAAGCTATAATTGTTAATCAAATATTAGTAACTTAAAACCATATAATTGCTTGTAAAAAAAACATAAAAAGGAAAAAAAGGCTGAGTTTTACATGATAAATAATCCAAGACTTGTTGACATGCTGTAAAACCAATCAAGAATACTTGTTTCTGACAATACTGAGTCATAAATAACCTTCTTAAGAGACTTGCTCTTAAAATATATATTTTTTGCATGGTTTTTTCCCCTTTACTTGTAAACACACTTCCCTTACATACATAGATTTTGCATTTAGTCTTGGTAAAACCCCACATAGTATTTTTTGAATCAAGTCAGTATTGAATCTAGCTTATATATTAGTGGTGTTAAACTTTTGAGTGGTAAAACTACAGTTTTCATTTTTTCTCTGTAATTTCCAATATCTATATCTTCTTAGGCTTTTATTTATGTCATACCCTGCTGAAGCCTTATGATAGTTTTATACTAAGGTTCCACAAGAATTGGATCATAGGGACTGAATCATACCATATTTACAGTTTATGACAGACAAGAAAAAAAAAAAAAAAAAACCCAGCTTTATGCCAGATTTTGGATTCTAACCATTCCCTCTATGTTAAAAAAGTATTAGTTTGTTGCCTTCCACATCAGTTAAAAATTATCAGCAGTGATCCCATGAAGCTTAAAAATAAAGGAACATTAATAGCATCTGCTAATGTAACAACTATCAGTTCTTAGTCGTTTTTAAAATGGAGAAAAAGGGGGAAGAAAAAACAAAACACCCAGCATCACAAAATAGTGGTTACAAACTTTCTATATGTAAAGTATATCAAAACAGATCTAAAAGGTTTATTAACCTTTTTCAGTAGTATAACCACTCTTTGCAAGCTTTTTATTAGAGTTGGTTCCTTAAAGATTACATTTTTAACAGCCCATGAAAATTAACAAAGTATAGGAATAAGAAACCAATCGTTAACTTGAGGAACAAACCTCTTAGAAACTATTCATGTATAGATTGGAATCGCTTGAATGCATGGGTGATGGCATGAGTTTGTATATAGCATTGCTGAAATGGACCGATCCAGTTGGTTTATTGACCACTTTTTTGGTTGCCATTTTCTGAAAAAATAAAGTTTCTCCGCTTTAATAAATTATCCATCTGATGAAAACTAAATGGATTGGATGAAAGTTGGCATAAACCACATCAATGAATTGATGAAATTCAATTGTCTTTTGAATGACTTTTCAAAGTTATCAATGATAAAAGTATTTTAGTTTTCTCCTTTCAAGGATAAGACAATTTGTGTACAGTATTGTTTGCTGTTGAAATAATGTCTCTGATGCTTATTAAACATTTAACCAAAGTCATTTATATACCTACCTGAAGATAAAAATGGTTACCAAACTAAAATCCAGGATCATTCCATCAAACCTTCAGTTGAATTAGCCATAAGGAAAAAAAAAATTTAGATAACCAACAT
The DNA here is from genome assembly GCA_963585895.1 of Sepioteuthis lessoniana. Lineage (NCBI taxonomy): Eukaryota > Metazoa > Mollusca > Cephalopoda > Myopsida > Loliginidae > Sepioteuthis > Sepioteuthis lessoniana. The sequence goes on along the minus strand of OY757906.1, from coordinate 59,883,517 downwards.
TATTCATTCTTGTTTAGAACAGCTGACCTTGCTTCAAATCCAAAAAGTATTAATATTGAAAACTGCTCAAGAACTTACCATGATTCATGCAAATTTCAAAATTAGCTGCAATCCAAAAGTTGATATGAAAATATTGTATTTAATGGTATATAAGACCTTTCTTTTTCCTCTATATATAAAAAAAAACCCCCAAAAACCCCCCGGCTCAAATGGTCTTATATGTATAGTTGAGGTGTCTTACTTACCCAGACACTATAGAATACAAGTATTTGTATGTAGCCTAACTCTACAATATTGTGGCATAAAATATAAATCGGAGGGGGTTGATACCATCAAATACAGTGCTTGATTTAAAATGGAAAACCCTTGACTAAGGCAAGTTTATTTCAACAAAAGTCATTTTAAATAGATTTGCATAACTGAGTTTGCAGCTATTTTTCAATGATTACTTGTCTGATGAAAGTAGTTTGGATAGTGGATAAATAAAATATTCACTATAGATAATACAAGTTCCTTCCTTTTAATATTTGTTGCAAGTAAAAAGTTTTCACTAGAGAATGCTTTCTAAGAGAAAGGTAAAATGGATTTGTACAGTTTTTGTTTCTAGGGTTCAAGTTCCCCAAGAAAGTTACAAATAATCAAATGTATAGACTTCTATATCAATGCTCAGTAACTGAAATTAAATCCAAATTTTAAATCTAAATTAGCAAGTGAGAGGTGCATCCAAGTTTCCATATTATTCATAGTTCACATTATAAAATAGAATCTTAAAATCTACTCTACTGATGTAGGGAGCCGCTTCAAAATGTCTATGATGTGAAACCAAATATTTCTTCTTGCATGTAAGTCATTCATAAATCTAAACATTATAATTGTGTTTATATTAACAGAGAGTAATTTTAACACTAGAATCCCATTAAAAGTTTCCTGCTTTCTTATGTCCTTGAGCATATTTCAGTAGTAACTAAAACAGAGGAGATGCTATTTGTTTTCAGTTAGTAAATTTTATCTATCTTCTAAAATAACTCATTTTGTTTCAAAAAAGAATCCTGATGCAATATTAAAACTATAAAGAAAACACAACTTGAAAATTAATTTAAATTTTTATCAGCAGAACAAAAATTAATATAATCTTTATTCATACATACACAACTGAGCAATCAAAAAGTGATGATTGAAATTGAAACAGGTCAATCCAGTTCAAGTAAAATAAAATTGTAAAAGGGACATTGGAAAAAAAATTAGCTGTTAATGCACCGTTATGAAAATTGTAAAACTGTTCAAGAATCCAGTAGAACATGAAGATATGAAGGCATCTCCTGGTGCAGTATAGTATCCACTAGTTGTGACATACTGAAGTATGATGAGAAAAAGTAGCAATAGTAATCCCTCCAGTTATAATAATCCCAGGGATCAAACTTCTTTGACAGCACCTTAATATTTTCCACATTGATATCAAGGTCTTCTTCCACTTTTTAGTTTAGTATGTTCTTTTGTAATCAGTATTCCATCTTCAGATCTTCCTAGAATTTGATTCAGTCTTTAGGAAAGGAAGACTTTGCAGCCATCACATCTTCATACTCTGCAAGAACCTTGAGAAGTCACACAATTAGAACAGACTATTATGTGTAGTGTCAATTGATTTTGACAAGGCTTCTGACAGCCTGCATCATGTCTTTCTAGATGCTCTGGCACTATGGCATTCCCAAGAAACTGTTCAATATCATCCAGTTTCTCTATGATAATTTAAAATACTAGGTTATCCAAAACAGCAAGTTGATAAAACCATCCAGGACATCGAGTAGAAGGCAAAAAACCTAAATGAAAAAAGACAAGCCTATCTGAAGAGCCATTGACTGCTCTCTGCATCTACACAAAGATTAGGATTTTTAAAAGCAACATCCCCATTGTCTTCCAATATGGCACAGAATGCTGGAAGACCTGTTGTAATTGAACAGAAATTGGAAGCTTTCCAAATCAAGTGTCTTTGACATATTCTAGCTTAACAATCTTTCCAGTGAAAAGTAGAAGTGGTGACCATGCAAGAAATGATTGGGACATGTTTGTTACATACCCCCTCCCAATTCACTGGACAAATCAAGGAAAAAGAATATAAGGATAACTGAAACTGATACGACACAAAATGAGAGAGAGAGTGTGCAAAGGAATAACTCTTGAAATGGCCTCTGAAACAACAACTAAGTCCAATGGAGATAGATCACTTGCTATTGCCTCAAGCACCACTTGACATAAGATTTTTTAAATTTGTGTTATTAGCAGTTATCAAACCTTACTACTAGTTCACTTATAAAGTAGGAAATTGTAAGTGACAAGTTTAAAAATCAAAAATCCAAATCTTTGTTCATTTTGTTATAAAAAAAGTTAATATTAAAATTGATACCATAATTTCATAGGTTTTTATATTCTAATATTTTCAATGAAAGCTTCTTTCCAATTCTGTGTCTGTTGTAAAAAGTAACCAATTATGTTACTGTTTTATTCTTAGATGAACTGAAATCTTGAATGTAGTCAATGATTTTCATTAATAATAATTTTTTTAAAATTTGTTGTACTTAGAAAAATGTCAAGATTGTTTAGTATTAATGAACTTCTCCACAATGCTGTGTGACCATAGATTAGCAAGAGCTTAAACACTTCTTACATTGCACTATGTATAGACTCCAATAGATTTTAACTTATTACAAGAGAGATTAAGATCTATTTTTTTAATAAACTAAGTCAATTATAAAAGTCCTACAAATTTCACATTTCTGCTTAAAGATTTTCATTGCCATCATTAATTTTCATGACTCAAACATATAGTAGGTTACTGGTAGAATATATGAAATGTGCAAATCTAACAATTTAGAGCTTATATTCATATGAATTCACAATCATGAAATTGTATAGATAACAACATACCATAGTTGTCTGATTGGCAGCCTTATTACAGTTTACACTCAGTGCATAAGCTATTGAAAACAGTGTGTGATATAGCATTAATACTTAATTTGTATTAGTTTATAAAATGAGTATATAAGTAATTGTGTTCATTTGTTACATATGTTCATCAAACACCAGTTTAAGTTGGAAATGATTGTGGCAGTCAGCTGGAATTTTGGTAAGTGGTGTATATCGATTATTATAGGGTACAGTTTCAATGGTTGACTACTCTGTAGTAAAGGTGTGGATTTTAGATGTTATGTTTTGTAGAGATTTTTTTCAAGCTTAAAAAATTGACTTGTACACTGCAATTTATGGTATATACACATACTGCAATATCCCCACTCCCAGGAATTAATTTTTTCATCACTGACTTTAAATGATACAAGAAAGAGAAAAAAGAAAAAAATATAGCATTAGATAAAATTTTAAACACCAAAACTAAGTCGAAATATATCTTTTTTAAATATTAATTTATTAAAAAATATTATATTTTTAGTTAAAGTTGTCATGTTCAGAATTAATTTCAAATAATCTGTCCTCGATAAAAAAAAAAAAAAAACTAAAGTGGAAGCACAAAAGTTTTTAATACAGTATCATAACAAGAACAAATATTTTGGCCAATCTTTCTGCCTATAACAAGTGTTTTTTTTTTTTTTAATAAAATAAAATCCAACTAGGAAATTAAGAGAGCATGAAAACAAATCCTTGGTTGTTCATGACTAAATGATTGGTTAGTACATACAGAGACCTTATAACTCTAGTAAACATTCCTTTTTGGATTGATATATTAAGCTGTTTTTTTTTTCTTCAATAAAATCCATCCTTTTTATCTATCTTTCAGCCTCAAAAATTTTATATATTGCAATTTGATTATAGATTTTTTTACTTTATTTAGCTTCATTGATAATATAAAATTTCTGGAAAAAAAAAAAAAAAAAAAAAAAAAAACACATTAAGCTCATATAGCTGCAGAAAATTCTTACCAAATCCATAACTGGTGAAACTATTTGGTTCAAGCATAAGAGGGTCCTGTTCAGATAGTCAGAAATAATGGATTAGAACTAAGCTTGAAGTTGGAAAACTTATGTCCTACCATCATTCTGACATGTTTTATTTTGATCAGATATGATTTTATAAAATTGACTGAAAAAGAAGTATATTTTTTCCCATAAATATATTCCAGGTTTACATGTTAAAGTCTTTGAAAAATAAATAAATTTAAAAAAAAAAAAAAAGTTCAGAGTTTCTCTTGCCATAAAATGGTTAATATTGTATCCACATTTAAAATCAAGTTATAGTCAAAACTAAGTAAGATCACTGATTTTCAATTCAAGCAAGAATAATTAGCATTTCTATTCTACAGCACTGGAAATATGCTTGTGTCTTGCATGCAGATTTATTTTTAACAGAATTTTTAGTGGGCAATATTGAATAGCAACAAAGTAGCACTGATTACATTTTATGCTGAATCATCAGTAATTTGTTACTGAATAGTATATTTTCCTTAAAGATAATGTCTATTAAATAAATAAAAAACTAACAAAATATATTTGTCGATCAATTTTTTTTTCATACATCACCATCCATAAGCTAGAATATACAGGAAGCATAAGGGTTTTTAAGTGTAATCCATGGCAGTTGAAATTAAGCTCAACCCTCAAAACAGTAAGCTTAGATTTACTACAAATAAGACTGACTACTAAATAACAGTATATAAAAGAAAACATTTCCCACCAAGTACTGAGTAATTTTTCTAAAGAATAAACACACCAGAAATATATACTGTTGTAAGCCAAGCAACACTAACAGAAGTAAAATAACATATTCCAATTTCCATAACATTCACTACAAAAGTTATCAAGACCTTCAAGACTTGCTCAGCAGAAAATACTGCTTGAATATTGTATTATGTATAAAAGATTAATATCTAATCAGTAAGTATAAGTGAAAAAAATCATTTAAAGCTTAGGTAGTAAAATGTTTCATCTTGGTTTGAGTTGATGTGATCAGTGAAAAAAAAACAAACAACATGACATAAATTCCATAAGCAATTTAGACTTAAATTATAGAGATTCTTAATATTAAAAAGAGCCACGTAGAAATCAAGAACATTAAAAAATCTAAGAAAAGCAGAAAAATTTATGAAAGTCCTAAAAATAATTTAAGCTGATGTACTAATTTTTTAAAAAGATTTAATAATAAAACTATATTGAATTATACAAAATTTGTTTTACTACTTACAAAATTATGACTACTCTGCTATAATTTCTCAGCAGTGATAGTGTCAGTAAATTGTCAAACTACTAACCAAGTTAGAAATCAAATACTATGATACTATCATCAAATTATATTCATGCAAACAGAACTAATCAAAGAAAATAATGTACAGAATAAAAGCTAAATGTCATTTCCTTTTATGCAAGTAAATAACCAAATATGAAGTTTACAAATAGAAATATTTAAAAGTTTAAATGAAAAGCAAAAATCTAGCAACAAAAGCTGTGTTGATATGATATTACCTGCAATAAATTAAAAGGTTACTTCTCTAATCATTAGTAAACCTAATATTTAATTTCCAAGAATGTTCATTTCTAAATTATGTTTAACTATAATCATAAAATCTCTTAAACTATTAAAATATATTAAATTTTTTAACCCACATTTACAAGTACAGATTAGCCAAATATAATTATCAATAATCATTTGAATAATAATAAAAAAAAAGCAAGTTTATCTCAAGCAAAATTCATTATTGTTAGTAAAGCTAATGGTGGTTATTGTAATCAATTATCAAGAACATTCCTGATGCACTCTTTCCACTAGTCTCTATTGACTACCAGATCTCTCAGAGTTGCCAGACAAATGAATGGATCCTTTTCTTTTGCATGCTAACCAGGAAAAACATTGCAGCTGACTATGAAAAAGAGGTGACAGTCCTTATGGTAATTCAAGATTCCTAACACCCTGATGAGCTTAGAGGGCACATCATATTCTTGCAAATTCAGCCACAGAACAGCCTGTAAACAGAAACTGAAGATCCCATTAAAATAAAGAAATATCATTCTTGTTCATCTTTTGAACTCATGTCACCAATACAGCCATGACTTTGATTCTAATTTTTTTTATATGATACATTAAAGTAGTATCATTTAATGATAGCAGTCTTCAATCATTCCAATACAATGATTGTCATAGTCACTATATTTTCCTTTTCTATGAAAGGGCAACATAATGACAGAAGTTCAATCTCAGAAGACAGATTCTTGATAACAAATAGCAATGATCAGGTTTATCAACTGCTGGATTGGAATTTTATTTCTATTCCATCTTTATATAATTCAAGCAGTTTTGTCTTTTCAATGCACATAAAACCTGGTAAAATTTTGTGGTGATTATTGGTGGTTTATCAGATACATATGAATCTATTCTGTAGAGTCTAGGGTTTTGTATGGTGAGTCTATCATATCTGAATTCCCGTTCAAAATGATCAACCCAGCAGTCCAGACACATTTTTTTTTATCTGTAACAAGCTGCCATTTAACTTTAATAATCATCTCTCAGTCAATGGCATTTTCTATTAGTCTGAATCATTTTTTGGAATCACCAACTGCCACCATTCTCTCCATTTCTGAAGTTTGAGTTTGTTATACTTCTCTATCATGGCAAATTCTTTAACAAGTTATGGTGTAATTCTGATCTTTCAGTATTGTGATTGGGAGTCTACTTATCAGCTTCATGAAGCTTAGAATTTCTGTGGGTATTTACTCTCTACACAGTCTAGTGTTGGTCTCAAGCATTGCATGTACACAATCTGTTACTGCAACTTTCAGGGCTGCCCACAGTACCTCAATGTTAGCAGATGAATCACATTCCTAATCTTGAAGCCTTTTATTTAATTCTTCATGGTACAATCTTCAGATGCTTTCCAGTTTCAAGTTATAAATGCTGAGCATAGGATTTTTTTCCAACTGAAATGTAAGGTGAACATAACTCTGACAAATGTAGAATCTATTGACAGGTATTATCTAATAGGATCTGCAATTCATTATGCAGCTTCCCAATATCCAATGTATTAGGATATAGTTAATGTGTTTTTTATTATTTTAATTATGCTTTTATAAACCTGTGATCAAGAAATTTATTGATCATATCAGTTTATATTTGAATATTTTCTATTTTGCAAATTCCTTAATATAAAGATAAAAATAAACTGGAAACAGATTGTATAAAACAATGTTTTATCTTGAATTTCAAAGCAAATTCCCATATACATTTCTAACTCTACTTTCCAACACTAGTCAGACAAGAAATCTAATCTTCTCACAACTTCCAAATATCACATGCACATCAAATCTTTTTGATTAAATCAACAAGTGTACTTAAAAAGAACAACACAGGTGCAAATAGCAGACAAATAGCACAAAACATCAAAAAAGAATAAAGTCAGTAAGCAACAATTTTTCTTTCAATATTTTAAAATAAACAAAAACCACAACAAATGCTTCAAACAGCATGCACACACAAAGCTCATTTATTATTACCTCAAATATTTAATTTCTAATAATGACAAGTATTTTCTTAAAAAGGTAGCAATACTAAATTTGACATCTTAAATATTTATTCAAATTTATCAACTCAACCAAGCTTCATACCATTATGTGATAAAAGATTTGCTTAAGTCAAACCATTTAATTATAACCTAGTTGAAGAGCATAAAAATATACAATTTTCATTCGAGCGAGAATATACAGTATCCAATTCACATATTGCACAACTCTTTTTATACATTGTATAAGTTTATTACCATAGCATATTGGTTTATTCAAGGATCAGTGATCAGTGTTCCAGTTTCTGCTTATAGACAAAACAATGCATCAGTATAATTATTCTCTTTTCCAGATTTGAATCTTCCTTCTGCCTATTCTAAAGACAAACTTACTATCTATTTAGAGTATATAAATATTTGTAATAAATATTCATTCTGACCTGTCAAAACATTAAAAAGTGCTGTTTAGATATTTATTGCTCAATAAGATTTGGAGACTATCAATAATTAAAAACAAAAATGTAAAAATATATGGCAAAAATCTATCAAACTTTTTAGCACATTTGCTGAAAGAGGTAGGAAATAGTTTTTTCATAAGTTTATCATTTTAAGACAATTTAAAGCAAAATTTATTTAAAATTAAGTGTTGCAATCTAATTTTTTTTTAAACATACAATATTTACAAAATCAGTCAGGCTTTTAAAAACATTTTATAAGTAAACAATATTCTGTGAAATTAAGTGAAACTATTATTAACTGAAATCTATTTTTATTACTTGAACAAACCTACCTCTGAATTATAGAATCCAATTACAAACTAAAAGTTTAGAGTCAGCAAATGGCATTAGGACTGATCAACTGTAAGAACATTTTTTAATCCTCCAAGGTAAATCACTGCACAGCATTAGAATTCAACAAAACAACAAACAATAAAAAAAATTGTCATTTCTTTTTATTCTTCTAAAACTTTCATGTTTAATTTTAAGAATTCATGTAAAACAAAAAAGCCTGCATATACATATACTTTTCTTCATACACTAAGAATATTTTCTGCCTTTCTATGTTTTACAAGTAGACACGTGTATATATATATATATATATATATATATATATATATATATATATATATATATATATATACACACACACACACACACACATACATACGTACATACATACACACACACATAACAAAGACATACAAACTACAACACAAACATATCCAAGCAAAGAATGCACCAAGTATTAGGATTCTTTACTATGTGATTCAATATTTTTCAATAGTTAAGAACTAAATAATGAAAAATTTTAGCCAAAAATAAGGAACTGATTATAATTTTTTTAAATATGGACAAAAGAAACTCAATAGATTTAAATCGCCTGTCTAATACAGATGAGTCAACTACTGGAAACAGGACTTTAACTCAACATTTTTACATGCTAGCAATTCTTTAAATTTTTTATTTTACTTGCTAGTAATCAAAATAAATATATAAATAGGATTTTAAACTGTAAGTTGTTGTGAATAAGTTGAAGAATATTAAAAAGAAGCATTTAAATTTTTTGATTTAGGTCCAATCCAATTTTAACCATTTGAATTAGATATGCGCAAGCATTTAAACTACTTGCTGTTGGGTGGATTCAAATAGCATTAAGAATTGGAAGTCAACATTTCATTAACTCATCAGAAAAATAGTCTCAATATAGTGTTGGTTAAGGATAATTCTATCTTGTGACCTTTTCTACTCAGTCATTTTAAACAAAAAAAATGTTACTTAGTATGGAGTCCAGTAATTATGTACTAATCAGTCAACTTTTATATTTTCTGGTTGCTTTAAATTTCTTTAAGAAAAACCAACTTCTACAAAAACATTATATGTGACCAATTAGTTGAAGCTTCACAGTCTAAAAAACAGTGAACCACAGGAGGTAGCATCTTAAGGCAGGCCAGAAACTAAATAAGTTTATTAAAAATACTCTTGAAAACTCTGCAATATCAATATTTCTCCATATGTAGAAAGAAAAAAAAATCAAAGCTGTTAAAATAGGAAGTCTGAGCACAACAACAAAAAAAAAAAGAAAAAAAAAAAAAAAAAAAAAAAAGATTCTTGGATTAGGATTCTACCAGATCAAAATTATCACAATTAAGCATCTAACTCAAATCAATGATTACTCAGTTTAAAGCATCTAAGAATTATGATTTATTTAGTGCTCCACTGAAAGCCACAGAGGACTCATTATAAAATAAAGTTGTAAATATTTTAAGTAAATCATAATTTGCAAACACAGAAATTAATTTTTATGGACATTTCTTTGCAAATAGGAGAAAAATCAATGATTATGCTGAGGACAAATGAAACCAGTGTGCCAAAGTTAGGATAAAACTGGTTTAACAAAAATTCATTTTTATTGCATTCTGTATCTGATATTATTTCAAAAACAAAAGTAATCAAATGGTTTCTTTTAGAAAAATTCTAAACAACCAGAAACATTGCTGACTGAAAAATTAGCCTAAGATTTTACTTCAAAAGATATAGTAATTTACAGCAGCACTAAGTACCGGATTAATGAAATTTTAAAATTGTGATATACTCAGTGATGAGCATTAAATTACAAAAATGAGGCACACCATACTTCTTCCACCCAGAATAAATATTAATTATTATATGAAATAAACTACTGGGGTGATATCTAAACCAAAGAATAAGATATTTAAAAAATGTTGTGAACTGTAAACAGAAAGTGCATTCATTTTCCAATAATATCAAATAAAATAATTTTCAATTATTATTATTAACACTCAAAAAAGAGTAGGAGGAATGACACATTGTACATCTCTAGTAAAAAAGGAAAATGCAAATTCTGAATAAAATGCACACAACTTGACATGGTTTAAATTGCACACCTAAAAATTTGGTCTACTTCTATCAACAGGTTATAAAACACTGACAAAGAAAGTGTTAAAGCAAAAACCCAGTTATGGGCAGAGTTTAAAAGTTTAGTTTCTGTAGTCAATCTATTGATATTAAATAGCCAATTAAAAAAATTCATGGTTGAACTCTAACCAACACCCATTCTGCCAACTTTAAATTAGCAGTCTCAATTATTTTGGCAGCTATATTTAAAGTTGATGCTCAACAGGTTGAGAGAATCCAAATTTAACGTTACACAAATTGACATTATCCAATCATAAAATGGTCATTATATGCATTACAGGTTACAAATAACATAATGAAGCCAATTCAGAAATAAACTTATAACATCTTCAAATTGGCTTTGTATTTAAGCTACAATTTCCTTAATAAACAATAAAAGAATTGTATTGAATATTTAATAAAGGTTGACATCAGTAAAAAATTTCCTGGATTTTCAATAAATTTCATAATAAACTTATCAAATGCATAGTGAAAAGTCCTGAGATTTAAGAGTCAATTGCTTTTTTTTTTGTTTCCAACTCTATTCAAAGAGAATTTGTAATTTCTTAGTATGAGGAGAAAAAAAAACATTCAGCAGAAATGGTTATAAACCCAGGTGGAAGAGAGAGAGAGAGAGAGAGAGAGAGAGAGGATATTATACTTTTGGTTAATTGTATTAAGTGATACTAATTGTTCCAACTAAATTTTCTAAATAAAATAAATATTTCTGCTTTGTTTGTGGTCCATCCATCCTTCCACCCTTACAGATAAATCTTTATTCCAATACTGAAATGCTATTAAATCCATTGTATTAACTTCCATGTTAAAATTCAAGACTAATTTTTTTCTTTTTTTTTTTGAATTAAAAAAAAATATATAACAGCTGCAATATTTTTTTAGTTCTTGGAAATTGTCAACTTTGCTTTAACAGCTCACAAAATGCAGTCTTCATAAATAAAACAAATGAAAATACTGGAATAGCTAAGATATTCCTATATTGCAATTTGAATCACAAATAGTGAAAATAAATTTTATTTTTGGTTATGAGTTTTCCTTGCTTTCAACTTAACAGCTATGCATATTTGCAAGTTATCACAGATTTAATACTGCAAGAAAGATATCAAAATGTTTCATTTCCAAGTGTACTGTATTGCTAAAGCATTCATTGTTAAATGTTTCCATTTTATGTTAGGTATTTTTTTGTTTTTGTTTTATTATTTTTTTTTTTTTTTCATTTTTTGTTTTTTCCAGTATTTTTTTTTTATATGAATTGCAGCAAAGGAGAATTTAATAGAAAAATGAAGCAGGATTCTAACAACAACAAAATGTCTAAAATAAATACAAGACTTGTTATTTCATTTTTGCAGAAATGGGACTTTTCTTTTAATGTTTTCTTCCAAACATCTTTTTTTGATTACTTAATACTCCTTCTTGACAGCATTCTCTAGCAGCATTTTATTTGAGGGATGTGGAGGGAGGGAGTGAAAAAAAAATATTCATTTTTTTTTTTAAAACCTAAGGCATGCAAAAATCTACTGATCCATTTTGGGGTCCAAAGGTGAGGCTGATCTGGGACTTGGTGATGGAGTGATGAACTCCTCTGTAACAACAGATTCAGTGGTTTCCCTATCAACAGAGCCTGAACGAGAATGAACTGTTCTTGTGGTGGTGGTGCGTGTTTCCACAATTTCCTTGGTGATTACTGTACCATCATCAGCAACTTCTTCCACTCGTCCCAGATCAACCTTTTCTTGTTGCTCTTCAATATCACTTTCAGATTCACTGCTTACATTGGCAGAATCAGCATACCAGGTGCTTTCTGTGCCTGGTATAACTTCATCAATCTCATATTCTTCATTCATTGGACCCTTGTCAGCATCAAAAGATTGATGCCTAGTCTTGATTCGGTGAATCATACGGTTCTTTATTACTTTTCGCTTTTGAACTTCTCCTGTTGGCAATACTTCATCAACATGCTCAACAACTGTTTCGGGATATGGAGGCTTCTCAAAAGTCTCCAGAGTTTCCAAAGATTCAGAACCTGGGATTTTAACATCACCATCAAAAACCTTCTCAACAAGACCCTCGTGCCGATGTTGTCGCTCAATGTGCGAAACTGAATGTTTAGTTACTTTGCGTACACGATGAATTGTACCATCTGCTAAGATGCTTTCATTTTCTTCAACTGTTACCTGCTCTTTAGGAGCTTTTAACTTTTCTATTACTTCCACCATTCTCTCTGTGGTTGTATTGTCCATACTTTCTGAGCGCACCCGCATCAGCTTGTGCTTCACCTTTGAGCCATCAGCAAGGTGTTCTTCATGGCTCTCTTCTTCGATAGCATCTTTCATTTCATCGACTGCAAGGGAGATAACCACCTATGACATTTGTGCTAATCTCACCAAGAGGTTATAACAAAGAAATTAAACATACCAGGTTGCCAGAGTTATAAAATATTTCCTAAAAATCTTATTCAAAGAGTAAAATTAGGAGTTACATGAAGTTTCTTACTGGTTAAAATTTAATTTTTCTTTTTTTTTTTTTTTTTTTTTAAATCGTAAATGTGCTTCAAGAAATTATTTTATAAGTGAAGCTGCTACAACAACCTCAATCTAGATAAGGATCAAGTTTTCATTTTTCTTACAAATTATGGTTTTCTCTACCATAAAATTGAATCAACCAAAGATAGTAATAAATGTATCATTCTAATTTGAAATATATAAGTATTTCTGAAGCACATCTGACGATTCATAGACTTTCAGAAGTTTATTTAATCTACTTAACTAAATGTTTTAACTGAACTGAATGGAGCAATCATGGATTGCTTAAAACAATCTAATTGAAATTATTTAAGGAGGAAAATAACTGGCAAAATATTTCAATTTCAAAATCACCTATTTATACCACTTAATCACAATAATAAGCAATTTGTTTTCAGGATATTTCAAACAAGAGTAAAATAAAACATTCTGATCATTTCACCATTAAACTGAGAAAAAGATAAAAACTTAAGGCAGAGAAATAAGCAGGAATGCAAGAATCCAATATAAAAAGTACAAAAATATAACTAGCATAGCTGACAAGAGCAGTTTTATTTTAGGGTAGAGAAGTAAAAGGTGGATTACAGATTAAAAAGGCAGACTGGAACTGATCTCTAAAGCCAATAGGCCATGCATTGAATTAGCAAAAATAAATAAGTACTTTGATAGGATTTTTTTTTTTTTTTGTGCAAGGAAGCAACAAGAGGGTCAATGAATAGATTGTTCTGATCAATATCCCTAAAAGACTGCAAAACAATAAAATTTTAGCAAATTATATACATACTTAAATGTATTCTTATATTTCTGCCCTACTAAAAAATAGTAAGTGTATTTCAATTATCCTATTAAAAAAAAAAATATTGTGATATTTATCAATAAGTTGAAAAATTATTGACTGAAACCTAGAAAGCTTAATTGCAAATTATTCATATAGTTTAAAGTTTTATTCTTAAAAACATAAAAAAAAGAAAGAAAAAAAAAAGATTAAGAGAAGGTTAAGCATTTTTAAATTATTTGATTCTAAGATTAAAAATCAAATGCTGAAAACTGCAGTCCTTAGCTCTGAATCAAAAAGGAAAATACATCTTAAATCATAATTATAATTGATTTCTTTTTAAGTTCCTACATAACTGGAAAATGTAGGTTTCTTTTAATGCAGTACAAATGTAAAGTAAATATAGACTACAAAGTTAGAGTGATAAATTGGCAGGCTTAAGTATGGTTAGTATAAGTAACTTTATAGTGGGAAATATAAGATTTAATTCTGAAGTTTGTTTTGGGAAACAAAATGAAGATGTACTTATATGAAGAAAGACAAAGCTATAGACATGCACACCAGCAATTTAATGAAGGAAGAAATAAAAGAAATTTCCTGACAAACAAAGATTCTATAAACAATGCAATCTGCCTTTGACATTTATAAAAGCTAAAAGATCAACATTTTTGAAATCTTTAATTTCTCATAGACAGACCAGATTAACCAGAGTAAATTTAAATTTGTGGATGTTGAATGATAACTGAGCTAGAGAAAACTTTTTAGGTCAATGAACAATTAAAATTTGTACTCATAGTTTAAGGAATACATTTAATAATTACATTTTCTTTTTAAAGTCCTGATAGTAAAACTAAACTTTTTATCTACCTAATATTTATGCATATTCTAAAACTAAAAATTAAAACAGGAAATATAATTAAAATTTTAACCAAATATATTATGCAATATATTTTCTTAATTTCCAACAGAGTATACTTTTAATATCTATGTATATTATCAAATATCTTTATTGTAAAAATGAAGAATACCTACTGGAGAGCAATGGTTAGAATATTACCCTTGCTTCACAATATGGCTTTAGGATAAAGTTGGCTTCATCCAATGAATATCAAATACAAATCTTAAAAAGTATTGTTAAAAGTAAACATGCACTGAGATTGCCCACATGAACTCATGTCAAATGCATTATTTACTGAGCTTTATCCCCACTGTAAATTTGACTTTAAAAAAAATTTTTTTTTTTTTTTTTTTTTTTTTTTTTTAAATCAGCTGCACTTCTGCAGTCATTTATATATAATTAAATCAAATCTACAAATTAAAATGTTGGTTATAGGTATAAAGATGTCCATTTTTATAAATATTCTTTATATAATATATTTCTTTTTATCAATGGTTTTAGAAAATGACAAATTTTTTCTATAAAATGGCAAATTAAAGAAATGACAACTACACTAATGATTTAGACTTTATTCTAGATGAATTAAAAGAAAAAAAAAGCAGAAAAATGATAAAAAGAAACCCTTTAAATTTCTAAAAGTAAAACATTTTTCATTGAATGATTTTATTCATTCTTATTCTAATATTCTTGTTTAAAAAAAAATGATCTTCAGTATTTTTTGATAATTACAATGAAAATATGTTTATATTTTGAATATAGTGATAAATTACTGGTTAATTTCTCTAATTAAATCATGCAATATGAAAAAAAATGTTAAAAAGCATTTCTAAAATTTGTGGAGTCAGCATTATTTCATCCATAAAAGGATAGAATACATAAATAAGGGGAAAATTTTACTTCTAAACAGAAATGTTAGAATGCTTTTTTTTGGCATTCTTCTTGGGTACAAATAATTAACAGTCAAGTACATAAGTATAAAATAAAAATATGAAATAACAACTTAAACAATGAAGATATTAAAAGTTTCAATCTTAATGAAAGAATATTTTAAAGTAGAGCATATTACATATTAAAAAGGTTACAAACCAAATATAGAATACAGCCAATTTTCTAGTTTCATCCTGAATACTTAAGTCTCAAGATTATCAAAAAGTTTGAAGTGACTATATTAAACTTTTTCAATCTACCTATTCGAACGAGTAATTGAGAAATCTGAAGGGCTTTGCAGAGAGCTTTTATAAATAATCCATTATTCATTGCACTAGTAAGCATATTGAGAAAAAATATTTAAATGGTATGGATTTTAAACTGTTCACTATTTAAAATGCATTTACTTTCCTCAAGATTAAATATAGAATTATTGGGTATTTTCAGGTATATGTTGCATATTCAGCATTTTAGCAAAAACATTGTATCTTCTATTTCATATTTATGAGTGCAAGGTCATATAGTGCCAAAACTGTTAAAAATCTAATCATATAACAAGTTAGCAAAACAGGTCTTTAGGATGTATCTTTTAGACAATTCCAAAAGCATATATCTTGGAAATAAATTTTTTATAAAGAAAATACAAGATTTGTTCCTATAAACACTTTTATTCTAAGGTAAACCTTTCTTAATGTTTCAGGGGCAAATTTTGTAAATAAATTATTTCACATTAAGAATTCTTTTCCCAAAGGTGTCAATGTAAAAACTATAAGTAGAGAAAATTATACTTTAAAAAAGCATTTTTATAAATGTCAGAGCAAATTTCACTGTACATGAATCCTTTTCTTTTTATCAGAAGGTGAAATGACAGAACACTTTATTCAAAAGATTGATATGTATTCATATCAATCTAGAATATTCAAATAAGAGATGTTATGATATGTATGTTATTTATCCCAAACATATTTCAGTAATTCATAGAATAGGTGATTCTGAGAATTTCAAAACAGCATTTACTAATAGTCTGACAGGAACTACAATTGACAAAACATTAAATATATTGCAAACAATACAGCACATAAACAATGAGCCAGGGAGGAGTAGCAGATAGCAAAATATGCATAGACAAAAGAGCTAACAAGCAAGACAAATTGCAATGAAAACTTTCTTAGTAGGTTGTAATTCTTATAATGAAAAGAATAACATTTAAATAATGTACCATGTCACATTTATCACAGGACAGGTATTTTGTGTGCTTACAACCATCCATGGAATTGGTGGTTCCTGGGAATACATCTTGGCAAAAAAATATTGATAAATCAAGCTTAACATGAAAAAAAATGTTCAGAGCACATTTTTCTGCATAATGATCAACTCTGAAAAAAGAAAGTTTAAAAATTACAATTTCTAAATTTGTTTTCATCCAAATTCAAACAAAAGTAATTATGGCAAAATTTTTACTTTGCTTAGTCCCAATTATTACTTGCCTATATATATATATATATATATATATATATATATATATATATATATATATATACACACACACACACACTATGACCATTAAATTACTTTCCCTACATATCTCAACAAAAGTATATATAGGTACACCACCAATTTTCCAACACCCAGATTATCCATTATGCCAAATCAATAGATCATGTAATAATTAATATAATTCTGACCCACTAAATATGCATATCTCATTTTTAAAGAATTAAGATCGAAACTTGTATCAGACAAACATTAAATATGAATTAAATAGTTAAATACAAAACAGTGAGAAATTCAAATGGCTGTTCATAATCTAATCCGGATTAAACAATTATCAGTTGCAGAAAAATTGGTGATATACCTGTACTATATAATAAAATTTAGTATTGCTTAGAAATAAAAAGAAAATATCTTCAGAGATGATAAACAAGTTAAAGTGGTGCTCTGAACATTGCAAACTACTATAGATTTTAAATTTAACAATCTGAAACTCATCACCAAGTAAAAGTATTTCATTATACCTTCAGAGCATCAAAGTCAGCTCCAAGGTCATTCATATATACATTTCAAGGTATCTCTATAATTGCACATAGAAATCAATTGATTTTAATAATCAAATTAAGGTACTATATATTGATGAACCGCTTACTGCTTTTTTATACAGTAAAAACAATAATAACCATATTTACTTTGTAATTTTAATTTTTGATCCATTACAAATGTAGGGAATAGCAAAATTCTTACTCATGCAAAGAATATGTTTAAAAATATTGCAAAAACAAATCATTTTACAAGCAAAACTTTTAAATGCAAGTATAAATAATAAAATGAAAATATTCAAGTACAAAGTAAAAAGAATTTCAATGTACAACTGCAGAAATACCTGAAGAGTTCACTAAAAGACCTTGTTGGACACAAATGGTTCAATAAAAATCATTGTTAATTAAAAATTGTGTTAGCAAAACTTTGGAATAAATTCATTTTTCAAGTAACCTGAACTTGGCAATGCAGCAGTTTTGACAGGTGATTTGACAATTTACAAATAACAATTATAAATTATAGTTCTCTACAATTCAATGGCTATGAGGATAGATAAGCTACACAAGTCATGCCACAATTTCAATTTCATTAACAAGATAACTTTATTCTAACAATATATGAAATATATGCAATACATATAATAAAATCAAAATGTTAGCAACTGAGAAAATGGCGTGGGGGCTAAAAAGGCAGTGCAATTGCACAAATACAAAACAAAAGTTCAAAATATTTAAAGGGACACTAAGTGCTCCAATGTTTTTGGAAAGTTTCCAAATAAAAATCATGCAATACAAAAGCACATAGGTCATGTGACAATATTGGAAGAGAAATCAAGAAAAAATCCGAAGCATTTCTCAAAGTATCAATATTCTACTAAATATATTTTCAAAAATTAACATTTTAGAAAGTAAACTGTAAAGGATGGCAAAAATCATCTACACAAATGCTCTTTTTCACTACAGAAAAGGACTCAAAATTAGTTTATAATGCTAAAATATTTTTATTTTATAAATGGTCAACTTTCAAATTAAAATAAAACTGTGGAATCAAGTTGATATACCATGGAATTAATTTCCAGTTAGTAATAAATATGATAATATTCCATCTTTAAAGTTCATTAATGCACTGATACAATAATTATATTGTTTTCAGGTCTATACATCCTCTGATATAAACAGCAGATATTTTGAATTGTTCCTTGAAAGTAAACAATTCAAAAGCTGATATTTTTTAGATTGTGAAGTTACATTATTATATATTATACATAAACAGTATTTGTTGTAAAACTTATACAACTAAATCAATGGAAACATGTTGAAAATAACGTAGCATTTTTCTTTCTGCTAGAAATAGTTTCAACTTTGCATTCAGTGTTTTTAATACTAATTACTAAGATATCATTACATTGCTAAAGAAGATACAAATTTGCTTTTCAACAATTCCTTAACTTCAATCAACTTAATTATAGTTATTTACTGCTTAGCCCAACTGGTCTTTCAAGTGACATAAACATAGAAATACAAAAAGCAGGTAACCTAGTGCACACTTGTTGTCTGAATAAAGAGCATTTAGACAATCTAAACAGCTTTACAATGAAAAATTTATCATTTAAGCACAATAAAAGCAAAGGAGCATTAATTCATAAATACCTCTATGGCAGATATGATCTTAAGTATTATTTTCCCAAATCTTTTTAAGCTTAAATAGAGGGGTTTTAAATATGTGAGGTGTGGCTAGACTTGGTGACTTACATTCCATCAAACTTACATAGTGTCCATGGAACAAAGTTGTCAAGCAGTCTAGAAACATGTTGCAATGTAGTGTCTATAAATACAAGAAACATCAAGATTATTTCAAGACTGATATATAAATCAACTTTAAAACCCTGCACAATGTTTTTATACAAACAATGTTATGAGAATATAAATAAAAGGACTAAAGTTTTTTTTAATAAGATTTCATTTTACTAAAAGTTCAGTCTTGAAAGATCTTGTACAAATAATGCATAAAGAAAAACAAAACAGACACTAGCAGACAATACTGTTTGACAGATTTACAGAAAATATACACCTGGCATGCAGTGAAATGCATCATACATACATGCCAATACAAGCTGATGACTAAGAACTTTCATTCACATTCACACAAGTTGTTCAATTTTTTTGAGTAAATGAAAGCTATTTTTTCTTAAATGAAAAAGACTTGGAACAGATTTAATCAAATGTTGATATCAACAAGGAATGTTTTTATAATAACTTGTATATATTTTTAATGTAAAATACCTACAACTGCAAATTAGTCATTTTAGAGACTAAATCCCAAAACTGCAGAAAATGTTTGTTATAAATCAATAATTTAGATATAGAATTAACAGCATTAAGTTCTAGTAATTCAAATGATACTAATGCCTATTTCTATCTATTATTTGTAACTAAAAACTTTACTATGTATACTGAAAAGACTACCAAAAAGTTACTCATGAATATCAAAATAAATTAAGAGTAGGTCTCAAATGGTTTGCCATGATAAATATAGCAAAGATTTGGACTAATACATAAAATGCCTCTACTTATTGAACAGTTTCAAATTTTACAAAATCAAAACTGTTATTAAATAAGCTAATAAATGTAGATACTCTTATTTCAATAATTTTACTAGCAGTTAGGCTCATAAAAAAGGATCGGATTAACATATTCCTAGTTTTGTACTAAATGAAACTTAACACATTTATTCAGTTTTATACAAATAATCCATAATTATAGCTATTTTATTTTCATTTTCCTCCATAAAATAAAAACTAAGGAAGCCTTAGGTTTACTTATGATATAATAAGTCAGTTCAGAAAATTGATTTTGCATGTAATAGGCATTCTCAGATTTTTTATAAGATTGATACCCATGACTGAAAATTCATTTGAATTAAATATAAAATTAATTTAATTTTTATAAACTTTTTACCATTATAAAGAACTTAAGAATATTCTGATATAAGAATTATGTTCCTCTAAAATATTTGTGCATGAAATTTCTTTAGTAATTAAAAAATTTAATAAAAAAAATCTAAAAAAAAAAACAAAAAAAAACTGAACACCTGATATATCCACAAATTTTTAAAAATCTGGAAATTTGACAATCTATTAAAATCTAATGAAACCTTCATTATTGCCTCAAAAACTGAATCTGTATTTTCCTTGAAAAAAATTTTGTAGAAATATTTTTCTTAAATACCCACTTCTTTATGAAATCTCAGTATAATATCACTAGACTTTAATAGGTTTTTTCATGAAAAAATCCTACAGAATAAAAGAATTCATTAATAATCACCTGTTATAACTTTAATAGATTTAAATTTAAGATGTATATTGTTTATATTCATTTGGACAGTGATAGTAGGGGGAATGGGAAAATGCTTCAGTTGTCATTGCCTACAAACGGTAAAAATTTTATGTGAATACCTAATACATAAAAGTATTTTTCTGATAAAACAACTATATTGGTACTATGCTAAATATTGAAAGTAACCATATTAAATTTTATCTTAAATTTTTTTAAAATAGTGATGTTATGCTTAGTCCTCTAATAAGGAAAAGCCTAAAAATCAGTGAAAAACTAGAATATTAGCAAACCTATCACACTAAATTAGAAACTGTATAACCAGATTGAAGTTTAATTATTCTCTAAGACAAAAAAATTTAAACTGTTAATTATAGTCTGAAGAAGGAATATAATTGTTCAATAAAATATGAACAGAAGAATTTGTCAAAAACTAACACCATAAAAAATTCACTTACTCATTAAATCAACTAATTTTTCCTCCAAGAAATATTTTGATTTTTATTAGTGGGTTTTTGAAATATTCAAATAAACAAACCTGGTATTGGTAACTGTTACAAAATTGACTTTTAAAATAGATGAATTATAAATCATGAAAATGCTTTTAAGAACTATTTTCTTTCCAAAAACAACTACAGTAGAAAAAAAAGAAAAAAAAAAAGACTCCAACTAAATGTAAATTGTAATGCATTTGAATTTGTAATTTCACAGATACTAACAAATCTTTTTTTCTTTTCATGATATATTTTGATTTACTTTGATGGCCAATTTCAGATTCTTTGCTAATCCTACATAATCATAGATTTTATACCCCTCATACAATTCACATTTTACAATTACACCAGATAGAAAATATTATGTCAGCATATTGTACATGATGATAATGATGTTGAAAAGTACGTAATGGTCAAATCAATAGTTTAAAATGAACCTATAAGAGTAAGTTTAAAGCATTTTCATTCTAAAATGTTAAAAGTGGTACTTGAAAAAGATCGGGTAACAAAAATACCTGTTATCAATTGGGGAATAAACATAATTATCAAAATTCTTCATTACTAAGATGGTGGCCATAACAATGACATTAGGAAATTTGTTTTTTCAAATTGAAATGATGGTGAAAAATAGTGTACTTTTATCACTTTTTTATCCTTAAACTTTTTAGGCTTATATGAAAAAATGGCCAGAAAAGTTTCTCTGGAAAGAGATTGATAATAAAAGAGGCTAAATATAAGAACTTAAAACAAGTTTGAAGGACGACACTCTTCATTGAAATAGATGCATGCATGTTTTACAAATTCTACTATCATTAATATTCAATTTGTTCATGAAAACAAAATAACTCATACAGTGGGAGTAAAGCACACTCAGACATATCAAACCAGCAAATATCTTTAGAAGATATGGCAAAGCAAGAAAGTTTTAGAAGATTCTGAAATTAAAAAAAAGCAGGTTCTATGTATCGTAACAGATATGCTTCAAATATATTAAGTACAATTGAGAAGATGAATAAAGCTAATTAAGAAAGTAAGCAAGTATTGGAAAATAAAGATGACATTACGATGCTGATAGCATATCGTCAATGAAAAAAAGAGGCCTCTTGCAGGATAATCAAATCCTGTTAGCTGTTAATTATAATGATTCAATGAGCAGAATTTTGCTGAACACTAATCAAATGGCTAAAGAGAGGAACTTATGAAATAACAATTTGCATGAAAGGGTTACAGGTACCTGAAACTCAAACCACAAGATAAAGTTAGAAGCATTAGCAGCTCAGAATTATCCTCTTCAAATGAAGAATTGGACTTTAAAGGATACTTTAACAAAATGAAACATTAAAAAATAAAGCACGCCATTTAAAAGTGGAAAACTTGATATCCAAATAAAAGAATTTCAGCAAGATTTTTAATGAATTATGATAAGAACCTATACATACTCATTGAAACTGACTATAAAATAAGTCATTTTTGTTTATCTAAAGGTTATTAGTAAAAACTGTAAAAACAACATCATCCACCCAAATCAGTGTGGAAAAATTAATCTACACTGAAAATGATTAAATCAAATAGAAGGGTTTCTATGATGGAAGATCTGGCCGAACAAGATTCTGGATTTGGATTTTTTAATTTTATTTAACCTCTGTTCTATATTAAAAAAATATTTCAATATTCAAATAATGGTTTAATCTATAAAAAAATAAAAATAAATACATACCTAATTGAGTTTATTTCTTATAAAATTGTCACTTGTTGCTTTAAGTGTTCAATTCTTTTTTAGTTTTAACTTTGAATTCTTTGTAGTAGGATATACTTGAGTTTTTAATTGGTAATAATTATATTCCCAATTTTTCATAGTTTATCTTTATACCCTTTTACTTAGTAGTGTTTTGCTTTAATTTTGCAATTAATGTGTGATGTTTAATGCATGTAACTTATTCAAATATTTTTTAAAAGTCACAAGAGTTTTGCCATAGGATTTAACCCAAATCTTAACAAGATAGATTAGCAATGATTCCCATTGGCAGTGATAAAATACCTTGTATATTCTATAATAATAACCGATACAACAGGACTGATTTAATCTGAATAGGACAAGTTGAAACTCAAAACCCAGAAATTCTTTTAGGTATTTGAAATATGGATTGCTAAGAAAGTTAAATGCAAGATGAATAAAATCATTACAAAGGTAGGATAAAAATATCTATATTTGATTTTAAAGAATCCCAATTCAAAAATATATAAACAGATCTGAAACTAGACTTTAGATATAGAAAATTACAAATCCTTCGGATGATTTATTTTTATTAATAATATTGAAATAATTTAAACAATAGGGAAAATTAATTTACAATATTACTTCTTTCAAGGCTCAAAGTTACATGCAAAATTATATGGTAGAATTTCCAAAAATTGAAAAACAAAATTTATTAAATAATTTTTGTACAAAATAATATTAAAATGGAATTAAAATATGACACTATCAGTGATAAATAAAGCTAATACAGATGGCAATAACACCTTTGACATTACCAATATCATAAGTGTTCATCTTTTAATTTTATAGCAGCTAGAAAAGGTTTTATTGCATTCAACACCATCATGGAAATGAGATCATCATCAGAAAAACTAGCATCCATCAAGGATACCTATGATGACTGAATGGTTAGCAAGTTCAGATCAATCATCAAGTATATAGTGTGTGTGATCCTCATCAGGTCTCCTACTACCATGACCTTGTGCCATATAAATTAAGTTAAAGCTTAGGAAATATAAAAAAATCAATAATACAACTGTACAATTTTAGCAATAAACATTACAAATTACTGCAAATATTCAAAAATTATACTAAGAACACTAATTCAATTTCAACAAAACCAAACAATTGTACTTGGAATTTTTTGATAGATTTCAAAACAAAACAAAATTAATACCTAAAACAGTAACAACTGATTTGAAGAAAAAGGACTTATCTGGAGATCTTTCAACAAATAAATAAAAATCACCCAAGAGAATTACAGTAAAGTTTTGAGTAAAAGTAATATTTGAAGCTATCAAGGCAGACATTAAACAAGCAGAAACAAAAGCAACAGCTTGCAGTCAAATCTCATGTTTAAACCAAAAATATAAAACAATTGTGTAGAGTTAAAATCATTTTGTATAGGCAAGCAGAAACAGACAAGTATTATACAAATATTTTTTGCACATGTACTGATATTAAAGCCAAGAGTCAGTTTTCATTAAAGCTATGAATTGTTTACATTTTGAAATACTAATACTTTTGCTCAAATTAAAAATCTATCATAGTGAAGATTGAGATTTTGAGAACCACTATTATGGATCAGATAAATGAAAACATTTTTAAAAATATTCACAGAAGATAAAGTAAACACATTCAATATAAAAAAATTGCTGAAAAATCTTTTCAGTAAATTCTATTATTTAACATTGGAGCCAGGATTTGGTTAGGCTATTGACATTTTAAATATAGTGCAGTCAATGAAAAGATCAAATTAACAAAAATATAAAACGGTGCTAGAATTCAAGTGCATGATTTCTTTCAGTTTAGGTGATTGTAAAAAAGCATTCTGATGGACAAAAGGCTAAAATGGAAGCTGGGAAATCTGTCAACATTCAAGTTAAAAGGATTTTCTTTAAATGAGGAAGATATAAATTGAATCATTTCATTTATCCAATCATAAAATTGCAATTCTGTAATAGTACAGACCATCAAAGTCTACAACAAATCTACCACTTTAATATCTTTTATAAACAAGACAACAGAAAATTCCTTCTTCCCATTAGTACATACCATAGAAGACTTCACTAAAATTATACAATATCAGCTATACCAGCTTTTTAAACAAGCAAGGTACACAGAAAATGATTTTGTAATTGACAAAATATATTCAAACAAATCAATCCTCTAATAAACCTGCAAAGACAGATTTAGTTTTGTTTATTGATTCTAAATTGAAGATTGAAAATAAGCAGCATTTGGCATATGTTTTTTTTTTTTTTTTATTATTTAAAAAAAAAAAAAAAAAAAAAAAAAAATATGACTTTAATACATAAAATTGATTTGTGCAATTTATGGAGAAGATATTGTGAATGATGAAACAAATCAAAAATGTTTTTCAAAGTTTTGTGCTGGAGATTTCTAGTGAAATAATTCTTCATATCCCAACAAATGAGTTAATAGTGACCAAATGAAAGTATAACTTGAGAATAATCACCTAACTCAAAATATCCTTAACAAACACTGAAAATTATTTGTACAAGCTTGGTTATGCTAGTTGCTTTGATGTTTAATTTCCATATAAGTTAAACAAAAGAAAATCTATTGGACCATATTCTATGTAATTCAATATTTAAAATTTGATGGACAACGAATTTACAGTTTGGAACTCAAGAGATTGCGGGGTAAGCAAAATGAATCCCCCACAAACTGTACCAAAAGTCGCTGGGAGGTTGTTAAGAAGACCACTATTTATAAACTACCATATATGAGAAACAGACAAACTGGAGACAGCATCCAGAACTTTTTCAAAGAAAGAACAATATTAGTTCAGGATAATACTAAACTATGTTTTCTTTAGTGATTAAGTAAAAATTGTGATAGCCTTGCTAGGAAGTTTTCACTTATCCACCATTTTCAGCAGATAGTATCCATCCAGATTATTATTTAGGTCCATTTCTACAAAATTATCTTAAGATAATTTTAATTCTCTGGAAAAAGCACCTAGAACAAATCTTGCTGGAAAAAAAGTTTGGAAAAGATGGCACAAGACAGTAATGTGTTTTTCAATAAAGTTAAGGTGGAAAAGTTTTTAAAAAAGTCATTTTTAATGAACAAGCTGAATGAAATTTTTGGCAATCCAATAACCAAAATTATGGAAGTATTGAAATTATTTATACATTATAAATAAAATTGAAATAAAAAAGATGCATTCTTTCCAGTATCAACATTTTCATAAGAAATGCTTCTATAAAGAATAATAGGAAAAAATTTATATTTCAAAAGGAAAACTCTTGTGAGTGATATTGACATTCAGAATTTGATATTTATTGAGATTAACTTAGTATAGCACAGGAGAAATGGTGTCAGAATGTAAGACTTCCAGTGTGGCAGTATTTGCTTGCCTTGAAAAATTAGTCTTTCATGCTGACTCAAACACCTACTTCTCGCAATAGTGGGGAATAGATAACTTTTTCAACCACAAAGTAGGCTACTCAAATATTCCCCCCCCCCTTTTTTTTAAAAATCAACTGCTGGTAGCATTAATCTGTTCACAACGGCATTCATTTATAAGTTACAATGACTTAAATGACAGCAGATGAGTACAGAAATTTTTACTTCACTTTTAAAATAAATTAATTAAAAGTGAAATTTTAGTCAAATGTAAGCACTGTATTCTAATCAGAATATGAACAACAATCTTATCCAAAGAACAATATTGTGCAATCTTTCACAGCACACAAATAATCAAGTACAATTCAAATATAAATAACAAATATACTAACAAGACTTTGAAAACTAATTCCTCTTTTCTTATATATCCAGACAAAAAATATTTAACAAATTACGAGTGTGTGTGTGTATATATATATATATATATATGATAGATAAAAATACAAAAGCTCGTTTTGAATTTTGTATTTCATTCTCGGTACAAAATCATTCGCCAAATATTGAAGCAGACAGGATTCTTTTTCACTGTATCTAAACCAAGATAAACCAGATTTATTCACTTTATGTGAAAGAAATCAATGCAAACATTAAACAGTTTACTTTTAACTTAATAAAAGGCTGCAGCAACATTTGAAGCCGGTGCTATCTAATTTTGAAGAATTTGTTCAAGGACACGGAATACAGAGTTAAATGTTAAGATTTAGCCTCATTAATTTCCTTTTAATTATAACTAGATATGACAAAATATGTAAATCTCCAATTTTTTTCATCTATAAGTTAGATAGGTTTTGTTAATGTTAAGCCGATGCATCAGAGAATATGTCATAAGTTTTACCTTGGCCTTTAACTATTAACTCCCAAACAAAATGTTCAGATTTTATCAATCTAGCAATAAATTATTTTATCGCTGAAGACAATGTCTTTGTTTTATTTTTTTACAGACGATACACTTCTTTTGATACAAATGTCTGCATTAATTTCTTTTATCACAAAAGAAAGGAAACTAGTCTGGTCGGTATTCCATGTTATGTACACTACAATCTATGAACAGAAGCAGTTGGAATCTTATCTTGTTAATGTTATATACAAAAATAAATGTATGTATTGTAAGGTTGCACATTCACGTTAGAAACATTTAAGATAAAGACTGAATTGCATAAAATATTATTTTTCAATAATATCAATGATATTCAACCGAGATGGCCTCATTAAGAACTTTTGGCAAAACAATTAAAAGGATATCTTAAGAAATACTTTGAAAATTTCATAAATATAGACAATATAACTCTGAAAAATAAATGTTAAGGAGGTTCTTTAAAAAAAAAAAAAAGTTAAATACAGGGAGAGGGAGTATTAAAATGTTGAAAAATGTGTTTAAACCAAAAATCATCAATATTTTTTCTTTATTTTCAAAAATTACAGACTAAACTAGAGTGCTAAAATAAAATTTCTTAGGAAAATTGTGAAATTTAGAAAAAAAAAAAGTCAACATGCGTTATGCTTTAAAAAAAGAAAAGAAACGAAAACATAAAATGTAATAAAAATTATATTTAAAAAAAAGAAAAAAAAAAAAAAAAAAGAAAAAAAAAGCAAGCGAAAGATTGTTTGCATAGATCAGGACAGCAAATAGATTAATCTAATAAATGAAAAAAAAATACAAATCAAAGACCAGTAATGGACAAAACGTGAATTTATACAAATAAAAGCTGATAAAGAAGAGCAAAGAATTTAACGACAATCTCAACATTAAAACAAAAATGGTTTAAGACTTGGGAATAGACACTAAGACTTTAAAATTATACTTTGGAGTAACTTTAGTAAGTTTAATAATTTTATGAAAACGTATTTTTTAAAATCAAATTTTCAATGACATTGACTGATTGCAAAGCGTTTACTTTGAATGTTAAGGCGGCGATGAGAGAGCATCATACTTCAAAGATGACAAGCTAATGCTATAGACATTTAAAATGGCAGGGAAAAAAATTAGTTCTGAAGATAAACAAAATCAAATCTGTTCGTTGAACAGTAAGAAAATGGAATGGAATGTCAGTGGGGAAAAAAAAGGGGACTTTATCGAGTGGTGGGACGTTAAGTTTACTCAAGATAGATAGGAAAACCCACTGACTTATTGGAAATAAAAATAAGTGAGGATGTTACATCTTATGAAAACA
The DNA here is from genome assembly GCA_963585895.1 of Sepioteuthis lessoniana. Classification (NCBI taxonomy): domain Eukaryota; kingdom Metazoa; phylum Mollusca; class Cephalopoda; order Myopsida; family Loliginidae; genus Sepioteuthis; species Sepioteuthis lessoniana. The sequence continues at coordinate 59,854,748 of OY757906.1, read as the reverse complement.
TTTAACCTCAGAAACTTGTCATTTATAATTAGGATAGAGGGTGAAAGTGTGTGTGTGTATCTGTTTGAACAATAAAAGCTTAAAGATTAAATGTAAATTTTTTTGCCATTTGCTTCGAAATAAGCGGAAAAAAAAATTGGGGCAATAAAATCATAAAAATAACAGAAAAACAAAATATCTTAAATTAAAAAAGCTAAAGCGTTCAAAGTAGCGATTTGAAAATGTCAGCGTACATAGATTATCCATGTGCACATATTTTTAGGCGAATCATAATCAACCAAAATAGCTTCATCTGAGATGGAAGTTTGTAATAAAAATAAGAAAAAAAAAAAGTAGATTGAGAGAAATTATGCATGAAGCAATTAAAATTACATAAGCATTTGAAATTTTAAAGAAATAAAAAATAAATAAATAAATAACCACAACAAAGAATTGTAAAGTTGAAAACAAAGAAAACCAAATACAGCGTTTATTGAAAGGAAAAAAACTCTGACTTTTAACGAAACGGCAGCAACTAAGAATGTTTGGTTATTTATTAAAAGAACAACTCATTCTTCAGAATTTGCCAGCAATAAATAAAACAAAATAAAACAAGATAAGATGAAATAATAAAACATTAAAACAAGGAAGAATGATATCTGATGTATCACTTATTTGCATACATTTTCGGAACAATCTGTCCCAATAACCTTGAACTCTTCACATCGTCACCATCACACCCAAAACACGAGATGTTTGTTTTGTACAGACAAAACAGACATTTTATTGTTTTATTATTATCAAACACATAAACCATCCCAACGATGGCAAAATTCAAAATCAAACATTATGTTCCTGAATCATCTAAAATTAATCTCTAAAACCTCACCAATAAATCATCAGCTTAACTAACAGCAGTAATGAATCATGGACTAAGCCCAGCCAAACAACAAGCAGACATACTTTTTAAAGGAACAAAGAACAAACTGAATTTATCCCTAAAAAATTACCAAGAAATTTTAAGTGAAACATTTTAATAGGAATTTTATTGTAACAATTTTGTAACAGAAATAATTTAGCTAAGACTGGTATTCGAATTAAGACACTAAAATTTAAAAAAAAAAAGTAAATTTGAAAACGGTGAATGACTGCTAGATTCGTTTAGTTTTTAAAATAATTATAATAATAAACAAATACGCTCAAAATATGAAATCTATGCAAAGACGTCATACACACCACATTTGCAGGAACTTAACACGATTAACATTTAACTGTGTATGTAGTAGTAGCACGGATGTGATAAACCCTAACAATAACGAATAGTTCATTTTTGTGTACTGAATACTAAATGTGAACAGTAAAACATATACACAACACACAGTCATATGATGAGCACAATTTTATGCACAACAATCACTATGTACATTAACAGAGATGCTAAAAAAGAAAAACACAAACTACACATGGCAATCGCAAAGAATAAAAATGAATAAATTTTAATATTTCATCATTTCAAAACACCGGGAAACATGAACATTTTTAATAATCAACCTCTCTCACAGCGTCAAAAAAACAAAATAGGTGAGATTTTGTAGTAAATATTAATATGATCGAACAAACAGCAGGGAATTAATTATTCTTAAATAACACACAAAGAAAAAATAAGGTAAAAACTGTTAATGAACACTTTACGCTTTTTTAGTTACTTGAACACTGGTCTCCCGATGATTCCTTTAAATCCCTTTTTTACCACTACGTACCTGTACAAATACTGTTGTTGTCTGTCATTTTTGTAGATGCCACGTAACTTTTAACTGTCTGTTGTGTGTTCTTGTTCTCGTCTATTAAAGCTTACGTCGGATTGTAAATAAAATAAAATTCTGCTACTGTTTGATAAGTTTGGTGTAGGAGTGACAACAACAACCTATAACCACTTCAACGTCAACTGCGGCTACTAACAATCGTTAAACGCCAACTCAAACAATCTGTATCCAGTGCTTCTGATTGGTCGATTTCTTGGTCTCCGATTGGTCAATGTCACCAAATCGTGTGCCCTCTACTGGTTTAAATTTGTGTAAAGGGTAGATTATTATTGCTTCAAAATTTATCTTTTCTCAATTTTTTCTTTCTTATTTAATTATTATAATTATTAATTAATTTATATTTATTATATAAATATTATTGTAAAAAAACTTTTCACGTGTAAATCTGTTATTATGCTTTTAATGTTTTTTTTTCCGAATGACCTGTCAATCAACACAATTTTAAAATAGTTTGACCATCAATATGACAGTATTTGTTTTTTGTAAGTTAATTGTTTAGTTCACTAAAAAGATTTTATTTGCTGTAAGTATTTAAGACCAAACTTTTATTTCCATATGCTTACTTAGAACAGTGACCCTATTTACTATCCCATTTTATAGGCTAAGAAAAATGATTTTTGAAAATAGCTTTGGTGTTTGTTTGTGTTGTTTGTTTTGTGAGTTTTTGTGTTGTCTGTTTTGTCGTTTTTGTTGTTTTACTATCTTGAATATAATTTTCTTAACGGCAATCAACATGTGGTAACAACAGGCAAATCCTCATGATGCCATTAGACAATAGGAACATAAATTCAAGACTTTCCACACCTATCATTAAAAGTGCTTTATATTTCCACTGAAAGGGGAAAAAAGAAACAAAAAATATCTTGTTCACCATCTTTAGTACAACTAATGGATAGTGTCCTTCGATTGATTTTCAATAATATTTTAAGATTGGTGAAATTTAAAAGATTGTTAGCTTCGTCAAAATTTTAGCGGAGAAAAATTTAACAATATGCATAAAATACCGCAGAAAAATAATTTTAAAAACTATAGTTTTATTGATTAGAATTCTTGTTTTATTTTTTGCTCCCAATTGAGAAATGACTGGCGCATTAGAGCTCCTGAGTATTCTTGGCGGGTTTTCTTTCCGGGTATTATTTATGTGCACTGATAAATTCAAATTGTTCAAGATTCATTCTAACAATTAAAAGTCATATGTATTATATTATGAGGAGAATGCAACAAAGTCCCTTTAGGCTGGTTGTTGTTATCTCATCCTGTTTTGCAGCCCTCTGCCTGGTTCCGTAATGGCCGTCTCTTTAAATAGGTAAGCAGTGTGGGGGGAGTATGTAATTTGGTTATTTCAGTAGATTGCTCTCTAAATTATTCCCACCACAAATACAACACAAAACATTACAATCGCGCAAAAGAAATGGAATAGAACACAACGAACATTAAACAACAAACAATTTAATATGCATATAACAGAATATGAAAAACAAAATACATGATGTGTAAATGGCCTTTTGGAAAATAAAGTTTGAAGAAGAGAATAAATTTGTTGAAAGATGTGTGTATGTTCATGTTATCAGAGTCCGTAAATAAGTCGTTCTTACTTACATTAAGTTTATAGCGGGTTTTATGGTTGTGGCGATAGCGTGTCTCGTTGATGAAAGAAAGTTTGTCGGGTTTTCCTTTTCAATATAATTCTCGGCCATTTGAAAAGAGGTCATGAACTTTAGTTGAGGAAGGAAAGGAATTGGTTGGACATAGTATCGGCTACTGGCTTAGTGGCTTGTGTTCGTCCGTGTCTTCGTTTGTGTGTAAGCTTGTGTCTTGTGTGTCTGGCTTCCTAACTCTGTGTTATTTATATCCTACAGGTGGATCAAAGAATCGCCCTAAAATCTTGGCGCGTAGACATTTATTGACCAATCAGATTTGTATTTTACTATTTTATTTTCGAGCCTAAATATTTTCTGTTAGTTCACTTCCGATCCTAATTTTCTAGAATGTTCTATTCCATGTTTTTTGCTGATTGGTTGAAAAATATAAAAATGTAATTTAAATGCTAATGCGGGTTTGATCCTAAATTTCTAGAATGTTCTTAAGTATGTTTTTATTGCTTATTTTAAGACTAGAAGAAATGTGTATCCTATAGGAGGAAAGGCCCAAATACGTAACGAATTTAAACTTAGCAAGTGACTCTTGAATGAAAACCTGTGAATTCCGGCATATATACAAAGGTATGCGAGTGTTTATGTGATGTCTCTGGCTCTTCATGTTCATTAAATTAATCAAATCTCAAGACGGTGACTGGTGGAGACGTCAGTAGCACAGGACCTCTTACCTGTGGGGATTTAGGAATTAACAATAAAAGTCCCAACCGGATGTTGACTCGTCGGCTGCCACATACAAAATGTATAAACGCGTCGCCACGCATCGGCTCCACACATCCATCCGGTTAAAAATCAGAAAAAAAGAAAAATAATAAAAATTAAAGTAGCCAATGGGAAGCAGTCGCGCCAAAATGAGAAGGATTTTGGAGTGACGAATTTGGAGCCGGTGGGGAGAGATAAGTACTCAGGTTTTCTGTGAACTGAGCCGGTGACGACAAAAGAGATCCAAGGAAGCACATAGATTCGGTGATCAGTCGAGAAGTAACGTCCGCCCTCGAGTTAAGAGCTGAAACTACTTTTCTGCTAGTTCCACTACCTGACCTTAAAAGAAAGAGAAGAAAAGAAAAGAAAAAGGAATAAGTACTCTTTAAAAACATTCTCCTCCTTTCCCCCTTTTTTCCTAATATCTGACTTTCCACCACTTCGAAAATTTACTACTTGTAAAAGGGAACTTCTGAACAATCAAATCCCAGTTTACGCTTTATTGTTTTATAAAAATTGTTTAAATTCTAGATGTTGCTTGTTTGTCTTGTTTTAAATGAAGTTTTTCTCATTGTATGTTGTAACACTCCAAACCCAACCAACAAGGCCATATACCTTTCTTTTTTTAAGGCCACCAGCACTGGTAAACATCAAAAGGTTGCCATGCTGTTGGCCGTCTAAGACCACTAGGACTATAATAAATCAAAGAGAGGGAAAAGCATATATAGACAGAGTGATAGATAAATAAGTAAATTAATTTATATTTTGAGGTTCATAAATATTTTTTATTCTACTTACTTTGAAAATTTTTTTTCTACATACATGTATGAATGTGTGTGTGTGCGTGTGTTATAATGCGTGGACGGCAATGCTAAGATGATGAGGAGGATGAGCTGGCCATTTCGTTCTTCTAGTGTCATTCCACAATTTACAACACAAAGAATATGAACATCGCCGACCAAGAAAATTCACAACATGATAGCATAAGACAGGTGATTTTATATATAAAAAAAAAAGACCCAAAGAAAAAACAATACAAGGAAGCAGTTTTTACTTACGTATATGTATGTGTGTGAATATGTGCGTGAGGAAACTAAAGAATACATAGTAGCGAAGTATTCGTCTGCCCGCTAGCTAAACGTGTTTATCTGTATGGTGGGGTGATTTTGAGGTCCATGGAAAGTTTAAGGTATTGAAGTATGGTAAATATACCCAATTTCATTATGACAATGAATGTATTTGTGTTGGCTCCCATTTTAGGCTGCGTGTCTGAAGCAGTATGTTGCAAAATACCTGAAGCTGTACGAGCCTCTGTGTGTGTGTGTGTGTATGAGAGAGAGAGAGAGAGAGAGAGAGAGAGACAGACAGACAGACAGACAGACAGACAGAGAGCTTTCGAAGGCGTAGAATATGTATAGGTCTCATGTCACGTGACCGGCTCCAAATGCAAGATTTATTTTGCGCAGGACAAATTCAAAATGCGTGAACGTAGTTGAACGCACCGGCACATGACTATTCTGTACAATCAGATTTCCGAAACTATTTGATTTACCGACGCCCCATTACTTTTGTTTCGAGAACAAGTGAGTTTTGGATCCTATTTTTCTAGAATTTTCCGGTCCACGTGCTCATCACCGGCCATTTAACAAATATATGAGTGTAAATGCTATTAGGAGACTAGAAGAGGATGACAAGGAGTAAAGAAATGAATGATAAACAACTGGATTAAAAATGAGAAGGTATATTCATGAATGTACTGGCATTCGTGCCGGGCGGTTGTGTTTGTATACAATGACATCTTGACCTCAGGAGGGCCCCAGGTCTTTGGCTGGTTGCAGAACTAAGTTTATCGATTGGTGCCTGAGGCACCCCATTAGGGAAATGCCGACCTGGTCAAGAATTTTTGCACTTGCCGTACATGCGGCTCGATTAGTGCGCAGCCCCCACCATGAAATGGCTTTGTGCCATATTCTGACACGGCGGGATGTCAGATAAATCGCAGATAGAAGAACGTCTGTTAGATTAAAGGTTCTGTTTGTATTGTAGTTGTATTTGATATCTGGACAGACAGTAGTTGAAGGAAGGATAAGTTTGGCGCGCAGGGCTTTGGCTTAACATGCGTAACGTGGACTGGAAGTAGTTGCAGATGGACAGACAGTAGTTGAAGATATGGCTGGTTTCCTTCTTGCTTCATGGATGGCGCGGATTAGCATTCTATTCTTGGGTCTACTGCAAGTAGAAGCTGGTTCGGGATAACAGCCGAGAGGTCGATATATGGCACTAGTGGGGTGAATAACGTCGTAGTTTTTGTGCTGCACGTGGAAAAAGAGGATATGGCTGTGAGGGATTTGCTGTATGGGTTTGCTGTCGGTTAGACGCCGATGGAATTCCTGGGTTCGATCACTTATGCAGTCAGGACTTGTGTGGAGCTCTATCTGAGAACGAATTGCGAAGTTGATAATAGCCGTGTCCGGGAATCATAGAGAAATTTGACAGTGTATGACATATATATATATATATATATATATATATATATAATTTTCATATTTAAAAAAAATATTTTGCAGAATACCATATGACCTCCATAGTTGAGTGAGACATGTGAATGCAACAAGTTGGCTAATAAGTACACATTGTGAATTGTACAATCAAATGTAATCGGACCATGCAAACCATTAGTGTACGCACAAACTAGAAAGTTTCATATCGAAAAATAAGTTGGGGAGGATTTTGAAATTCAAGCGGACATCCCAGCTCAGACCAAATACTTCATCGATTAACCGTAAGCAAGAAGTGGTTGCAAGTATTGTTATTTAACATTAATTAATTTATTCAGCACTATTCATTCATTTGCACACAGTCAGTGGATTTCGATGTTCCAGCAAGACACAGCAAAATTGAAAGAAAGTGAAAATCTGAAGAAAAAATCTACGACAGAATAAATCAAATAAAATTAAAGAGTCCCAAAGAGCTTTGCAAAGAGATAAGAAGTACTGGAATTCAGGGGGAAAATTAAAACCACCAGATGACAGGATTACTAAAATCAGTATAATATAAATCTATGATTGTTTAATTATTGATATAATTTATACTTTTTAAACGTTTAAAACAGTTTTCATGTTATGTTTTCAGATGTAACTGATTTACTTTAGCAACAAGGGCAAATTGGTTGTAGTGCCCTGTTACATTAAGAAAGAAGTAAAATAAATGAGTGGTCGAGAATATTGGCGAGTTTCCAAAACTTTAATAACAGTTTGAGAGAAAACCCTGCACTGTGAGTCGTACAAAGGAAAGAAAGCAGTTGCGGACGTTAGAGCAGGAATTAAGCTTCCAACTTGAAGCTTCAAGGACCGGTTGGTCTAGAAGGGATGAATAAATGATAAAGGAATAGTCTTCTAGAGAAAACAATGGTCCAAAAATTGAATGCGCTCTCCTCATGTTGATGTTGGTCTCTTCTGCTGCTAGAATGAGTGAGGAAGAGGTTGAAAGAGCGTCTACACAGCCTTTTATATTGCCCGGGAAAGTCATCCAAGCAGAATGGCATAAATCATCCTCATTGGACGAAAATATAAATCGAAACTTCAACGGCCAAAATAATTTCCGCGCTAAACAACAAATTTGAAATTATTTATTTCTGCTACATTACGGAACAAATTGTGAGGAAATATACATATGTTGTATTGCCACATACAACTGCACGTATACAAATATACACGGGAACATAATCAACAATAATGACGACTTCAATAACGAACGAATACACTTCTTTATAAAAATATAAATCTCTCACACTTTATTTTCGAAAGGGTGATGTTTGTTGTGCGTGAGAAATGAGTGGAGACAAGGACGGACTCTATATTGACCCAAGTTCTTCCTCGACCATAGCAGCATTTCTTTCGCACCTTGGTTGGGTTGCTCAACTGTGGTTCACTGAGGGCCCAAAGCCCTCTGTCTGGAGCTGGGTCTCACTTCGGCATCCTGTCTCCAACTGACTCGAACCGTCTGGGCACCTGCTTATATTATTGTCTAACGCTCACCTGTTTCCGCTATTCTACCGCTTATTTACACAGGTGCATCTCTTGATTGACGGCGAGGTCGAGGGTCAATATATGACATATATCATATTTACCAACCCCTCCGCTCGGGCAGGATATGACACAAGGTCAATTTTTTTAAGTGGAGTTTAACAGGTTTGAATTCAGAGTTTTCCTTCTCCTAGACTAGTTGCCTCACCGAGGCTGAAGAACCAAGTCTGTCCTACTATTTACCCATAGCTGGAGGGATAATAATTGGATTCATACCTTTCCCAAGGGTATTAGTGCTATGTGAAATGCAATCAGTCTGGTCCAGGATTTGAACTCGTGTCGCCGTGTCCAATTCCTACGACGATAACCATTACACCACGGGCACCTCCAATATATGACATATATACTGCATTTTCAGATTTGTAAGACACTGACTTTTGTGTGTGTGTCTGTGTGTGTGTGTGTGTGTGTGTGTGTGTGAAAATCTGCCCTTGAAAATCAGCCACTGTCCTACATGGTAAATGTCAGACTTGTTTTAAGTTTGTGATCAACTAATCTCCCCACAGGGGTTTGGGACAGAGACTAAAAATTTGTCTCACTTTTTTTACAATATATTTCATGGTAAATGTTATGTTGCTTTCAATAAGTCCGTTCGTTTCAAAATACAGTGAAGGAATTGTGCCAAAAAACAAATAAAAATAGAATAGAATAAAATTTATAGAAATAAACCATGCGATTATCTGTCCTTACCAATAGAGAGCACTCTTCATTAGAAACTGGCAACGGTAAAATCGAACATATGGAGACAAATTTTTTTCTTTTGATCGAGCGTTGAAATGAAACGGTCGTGCTTGCTTGGTTCAGAGCTAATCCACTGACACAATGTAGCTAGAAACAATTATGTCCGTAAGTAAACAAAACCAAAATTGACTAACATCAATTCTTCAACAGAAGCAGCTTAGTAAATCCCGTTTTCTTTACTGTTAAATTTTACTTTATATTGCGACTGGACCTTACTGCAAAATGATGGCTATCCTATATTGTCATTTGACGAGGATTTGAAATGAACATCCAAGCTATAGATACCAAAGACCTTTTCACTCACGGGAATTTCCATCAAAATAAGTATACAGGCATTAATGAGATGTGACGTCTTCCATTTCCATAAACGGACAAATGAAATTTGGTTTCTGTAAAGTAGAGATGACGCATAACTTTTAGATGTTAGTAAAATTAAATCGAAAACTAAAATTTAACTTACTGGCCAACGTAAAGCTTTTCTGCTTCGTTTTTAGAACTCGGAAAATCAGTTTCCTTGATTTTCTTGTAATATATATATATATATATATATATATATATATATATATATATATATATATATATTGTTGGAATTTGTAAATTCGGCAGTTAATGTCGGCTCGAATAAGATTGACTTTTGAAGTTGTGCCGTTATCCCCCGCCCCTACTGTTATTTAAATGAGACCCACCAGGGATCTCCCTCTTCTTTTTTTTCAGCACTTGAGCACAAGGCACTGCCTGGTTCTCTCTGTCTTGCCTTTTTTTCAGCTTGAGAGCACTTGGTTATTCGCCTTCGACTTTAAGCAGTTTTTCCGGAGCAAGGTGGCTTGAGTAAAAGGCCTATTCGTCACGTATGTTAAGCCTCTTTTCCTTAGTTTTTTTTATTACTTGTTGAAACAATAAGCCTACTACAGGCTAATTGTGGTTTTGGTATGCTATCCTCTTCAAAAGAAAATTGAGTCTAAGGTTTGGAGGCGGAATTATTGGACTTTTTTTGCCGACAAGAGAAGCTGTTGGCCGGGTCAGTTGATTCGGTAAATGTCTCCGTAGATTCATTAGAAGAAAATTTGAGTTGAAACAGTAAGAGATATTCATCTCTAGGAGAAGGAAGCGGTGGTCTACTCGATGTTCACTTAAAGAAATAGTAAACTTCGTTTTCAACAAGTCCACGCAGGAAACTAGAAGAACACTGTTGTCCAGGTTGATTCGACACAAGAAGACACAGAGAAAAGAACAAACCCTAAAGATTAGTTTCGAAAATATCTTTGACATAAAATACCAAAGAATGGTATTTTATTATTTAAAAATGTTAAACTAACCGTAGGTGGTTGACGGCATTGCTTCCTGCAAGTCAGTCGTTATTTTTTATACCTTCTTCTTTTTTGGTTATAATATTGTCGTTATTTGAATTTATGTTATTTTTGTTACTTTAAATTCAATGTTTTCGACAAGCATTGGGAAAAATATCAAAAGCTGGATTTTGAAAGTTTATTTCTCTTGAAATAAATTACTTTGTGGGAACTGGTTGTTTTTGTTTTTAAGAAATATAGACACACTTCTCGTTCAGGTACCAGAAGTTAGCATTCCCATACCCCTTTTTTGTCCCCTTTATTTTACTGCTAGATAATTTATTGGACTTGGCAGATATAAAGTCTACAGGGTAATTTAGAGAAAATTGTACTTTATACAGCGACTAGCATTCGGATAATTTCATTAACATTTCGCATATTGGTCGTTGCAATTTAAAACCAAAAATCAAGCATATTTATTGAATTGAGCACGTTTTTCATAATATATATATATATATATATATATATATATATATATATATATATATATATATATCAGGGGCGGAGACGGGACTAGTGCTACTCGTGCCCGGCACGACCAATAACTCGGTCAATGTTATTCAAAATGGATTAAAAATCATCCATTAATTTCAAGCAAACATACTTATTCTGATCTCAATTAAATTACGTATCTATTCAAGTTTCGATAACTAAGTAGCCAAAAGTTCATAAATATATCTGGGAATAATACAACGATGCTGTTTTGAACGGATAGTCTTTGTCCGGCCACCGTCAGATTCATTGAACATTCCATAAAATCGGCTATAAAGTTGAACGCCCGATCCGTGCCAGGCACTAGACCCTTATAATAACAGTAATGTTAGAGAAATACACTTTTGACTGTAGCCAATAGCAAGAGCAACCCTTACACTGTGCTCAAAAATTTTAGCACGTGTGACTGTTGATAGATATATTGGGAAGAGGGAGAGGGACAGACAGACAGAGAGAGAGAGAGAGAGAGAGTAAGAGAGACAGAGAGGGGATAGCAGATTAGAGCAGTCGCCGACGTCATCATCATCGCTATGGTAAATGTTGGTTAAACGGCGTGTTTTAATTCGTTTTTTCACTAACAGATGTCTATTTCTTTAATGAATGTTGCATATATTACATTCTGTAACTAAAATTTGTTTATTTGAATACATTTTCAACAAATAATCTTTATTTTAAGCGAAATTGAAACTACTAGCTGTGTCTGTGTATATTGTCATCAGTTTCTTTATTCTAATAAACATATTTTTTTCGTCATAGTAATGAACATCTTCTGTTTTCTTCTATACTTTTGAAAGGAAAAAAAATGATCTTATCTACTGTATTAACAAGACTACAAATTATATAGTATCTTGATTGTTTACAAAAAAAACACCATGCAAGGTAGGTTTGTTAATCTGTGCTATACAATGGAGAATCACGCAATAGCAACTATGATGACTTACTTTGGGTCCACGGACCACAGGTTGGGAACTGAAGTTGACAGAGTGCAGGGGGGGGGCACGAGTAGCAAAAATAGGCTAGAGTCGCCACTGATATATATATATATATATATATATATATAAACGAAGCTTTAAAACTCAGCAGTGATAAGCACTCTTATATATTATATTGGCACACATGTGGTTGGAGGCGCTTGTGGGATGATGGATATCATCGTAGGAAATAGACATGACAACCCGAGTTCAAACCTGGTCGAGACTGTTTGCATATCATATAGCGCTAATACTCTTGGAAAAGTGGAAAAGGTATGAATCTAACTTTACTTCATCCAGCTATGGGTGAATAGGTGGGCAGACTGATCCTTTAGCCTTGGTATGGCAACCGGTTGAGGAGAAGGAATTCTAAAATGTTAAACTCCTGGTGTCTAATCAGGCTCGTGTAGAGGGGTTGATAGATACACACACATGTGATTTATAAGCTTATGTTGTAACCCAGTCGCCGTGATGGTTAATTATTTTATCATCTGGTTTGGTTAGGCCACAAGTTTTTCAGTTAGCTGTTAAGTTAGCTAGAATTTTTGAGTGGAAATGTAAGTCGAATTGGAAAGTTTAAGCAAGTACATGACGATCAACATAGGAAGACCAAAATGGAAACAAAATGGATTCATGTCTTGTCACAGGTTTTACAGGGGAAATGAAAACAGTGGATTTGTGACACGTGTGAGATGACGCAATAATTTAGCAAGATGACATCACCCTACCGATATCCTGAATTTAGATATATAAAAATATGAAAAAGTTGTCAGTCGGTCAGTTGTCAGTTAAAAGTTTGCGTTCTCTCTCGTGTATCATTTTCTAATTTTAAAATTTTAATTTTAATTTTAAAATGTATAACTTTTATAATCTAGTAGACACCTGTATGAATGATATAAGAGGCAAGTGACATGCCTAATTATGTTGGTATTTGCAGACCAGAGTCTGTCTATTAGAGGCATGATAGTTCAATTTGTATACGTAGAGAAATAATTATTACTCGCAACATATTTCTTAAATAGTTGTCGGCTTTAGTACAGATTTTCTCGTAAATACTTGTAATTTTTAACATGTGTGATCAGCCGTTTCTTGACGCGACAGTTCTTCTTTATGTCTACATTTTTGTCAAGACTTCGAAATGAAATATAGAATTTTTCTGTTTTGAATTCTTTCTAAATATCTATTTATTTAACCGGTATATTTTAACCTCTTAATAATTTGGTTACGATGGAAACAATTTTCAATATTCAAAAGTTCTGGTGGCAAAAAAATCTGCTCAAAGGGAGATAATCCGAATAAATCTAAAAAGACACACATTATACACATTATACATATATATATATATATATATATGTGTGTGTGTGTGTGTGTGTGTGTGTGTGTGTGTGTACTTAGCGTAACGGTTATTGTCGTTGGAAATGTAATCTTTGATTTACTGTGTACTAATGCCCTTGGGAAAGGCAGGAATCCATCTGTTCTTCCTCTAGCTATGGGAAACTGGTAGGACAGATTGGGTTCTTTGGCCTTGGTAAAACAACTTATCTAGAAGAAGGAAAACACTGAATTCTAACTAGCTTTACTCCGCTTAAATGTTCACCTTGTGTCACATCCTACCTCATGGCAGAGAAATTATACATATAAATATATATATATATATATATATATATATATATACATATTTTAAATTTGAAAGATTTAACAAAAAAATATGTAGACAAAAAATGTCTAGTATGTTCAATCAAATATATATATACCTTTTGAGGGAGTGGAAACGTCTGATTGGAAGTGATCTGGTTTGACATTGTTTTATCAGAATTCAACCTTCTTTAGCTATGGATTATAAGACTTCACTACACTGAAAATCTTTTAAAAGCACCACAACACAATCTTATGGGGCTGAGAAAAGTTTTGCTTGTTTTTTAGAGTTATTATATATTCTTTTTTTTAATAACGTCGGGTGTACGTATCACGTCGGAATGTCATTCATTTTCTCATCGGAATGTTTTTTGTATCATGGGAGTTCAAATGCCGTCCCGAATGTTGTCCGTTTCACGTTCGTGGGTTACCATTATGGGGCTGGCGAAGGTTTTGTTGGTTATTATTTGTTTCGTTTGTTCTCGTCGTCGTCGTTGGTCTATGGGGATGATTTTGAGATTTTAGAATCTAGCTCCTTTGTTCTTCTTACTCCATTAACTTGTCGGCTTCTTTATCTGTGGAAAGCTACAAGAGAATTTCGGAAAGAAGGAAGGAAAGAGACGAAGATACCTTTTAACTCAAAAACTTTATTTTAGTGTTCAACGTCATGGGAACTTTTCCAGATTCAATAGACGTAGTCACGTTTCCTAGACAAGGTGTTCAAATATATTAGAATCATTTTCGGCGGGTTTATGAAGTTGAAGTTCGTAGTACGTCCAGTCGGTGTCTTCAATAGAGGCCGCTACTAACAGGAGACCTGACCTTCAGCCAAATCTCGGACTTGGCGAATACATCCACTACCTGCAAGCAGCTGACCGTTCAGTATCGGGGGGGGGTAAAGTCTTTATATCTGAGGTAATGGATACTTGCTAGGTATGGACTATTATCAAGATGAATCGATAGGATGGATGGTGATTAAAGACAGAGCGAGAACGAACATCTGCTGCTATGCCTGGTACATTCCTTTATTGACCAAATCCCCCGGATGTGGTAGGGGCCGTAATCCCTGTGGCATCAGAGGTTATTTCCCTTTTGTTAGTTAGGATATTACAATGCTCTTTTTTTTTTTTTTTTTTTTTTTAAATAATGATAACAACAATGACAGTGGTGGTAATAATTATCTGGTGAGGGAGTTCATTCAGTCTGTGAAGTGATTGGGATGCTTGAACAGATGGCTCGGACTCTATGTCGGAGGAGATGTCTGTTAACCTGAATGAGAGAAAAGAAAATGATGATGGTTCAGACTATTGTGTACGGGTATGTTTATTATTATTATTATTTTTTGTTAGTGGTCAAATCTTTGGGTGGCCGTTTTGTTCTACTTGAACGCCTGAGGTTTAGAGTTGTGTGTTGTGTTTGGTTGTCTTTGTATTCTGGTGGTGTTGTCGTATGTGTGTAGCTTCCATCTTCAGATGAGGGGTAATCCAGTAGGTTATGTGCAGGGTTTGTTGTTGGCTTAGGGATTTTTTTGAAGAAGCTGGAATTTCTTCTAGTTTGGCTACATTTGTGTGTGGCGGTGATCATGGATCCCTTTTTCTTTATAATAGTCATTGGGTTAGGCTGGTAAGGTGTGAGAGCCTTTGAGGTGTTGTCGCTTTTTACAATGACTGTATCACCCACCCTGAGATCATTGGGTTTCACGTACGCTTTTCTATCAGCGTATTGCTTTATTTTTCTCTTGGCTTCGGTGTCACGCTCCCTAATGGTGGGGTCTTCAGCGATGGGTGTGATAAGGTGTGGCAGGCGGTTTTTTATGGTCCGGCCAAATAGGATTGTGGCTGGGGGTGCGCCGGTGGTGCAATGTGGTGTCGTCCGGTAGTCCAGCAGGAATTTGAATAATTCCTGCTTCCAGCTTCGACCTTTATTTAAGGCAGCTTTAATGGACATTTTTACAGTGCGCATGAAGCGTTCTGTTTCCCCGTTAGCCTGGGGCCATAGGGGTGTTATTCTCCTGTGTCTGAATCCAGTGATGGAGGCATAGGTTTTGAATTCATGGCTGTTGAATGGTGGGCCATTGTCCGTTTTGAGGGAGACTGGCACACCAAATTCGGCGAATATCTTGTCTAGGCGGGGTATGACTGATGTTGTTGAGATGGAGTCCAGGATGTCGACAACAACATAGCGTGAGTATTCGTCTGTGACAACGAGGAGGTGCTTTCCATTTTGGAGGTGTCCAAAGTCAGCACTGACTTCTGCCCACTGCTCGTAGTGGGGACATTTGCAGTGGCTCTCTTGTCGGTTTATGGGTACTGATCTGACAGGTGTGGCAGTTCTTGATGTTTTCTTCCACTAGAGGCTGCATGTTTTTGAACCAGACATTTTCTCGGAGGAGAGCCATGGTTTTCACAATGCCTCGGTGTCCAGCATGTGCTATTTTGACAGCTCTGTTTTGTAGTGCTTCAGGCAGTACTATTCGGTGCCCTTTGAGGATGATGCTATCCTTGTGTGCAAGTGATAGTTCGGCACGATTGGCGTGCAGAGTGTGGAATGTTGCTTTGTTTATGCCATCCTCAACACCATGCCATTTGTTGGTAAGGATGGCTTGGATGACGGTGGTGAGTGTCTTGTCTTTTGCCATTTCCGTTGCAACTTCATCAATTGTCATTGCTTTGGGGGTTGAGGTTCAGAGGATGTAGTTTATATATTCCTCTGCTATTTTTTGTTCTCTGTCACTTGGTGGTAGGTGCGTTGGATGGCGGCTGAGATAGTCAGCTGGGTTGTCATGGCCTGTTCTGTATATGACGGTCATGTCGTATGGTTGCGTTCTCAAAACCCAGCGTTCAATGCGTGCTGATAGTTGGGAGCGGGTGTTGTTAAAAATGGATGTTAGGGGG
Organism: Sepioteuthis lessoniana; assembly: GCA_963585895.1. NCBI lineage: Eukaryota > Metazoa > Mollusca > Cephalopoda > Myopsida > Loliginidae > Sepioteuthis > Sepioteuthis lessoniana. The sequence continues at coordinate 59,838,425 of OY757906.1, read as the reverse complement.
TTGTGGTCTGTAAAGACAGTGAATGGAGCTCCAAAGATATATATGTGAAAGTGTTCACACGCCCATGTGATGGCGAGTGCTTCACGTTCTGTTTGGGAGTATCTCTGTTCAACTGCGGATAGAGCACGACTTGCAAATTGTACTATCCGTCCATTTTGTGACAGCACGGCAGAAATGCCTACCGGACTGGAATCCGTATGTATTTCAGTGTGTTTGTTCGGGTCAAAGTAGGCAAGTGAGCATGCTCTGCTCAGTGCCTCCTTAATGTTTTTTAGACATTCAGTGTGGCGTTCAGTCCAGGACCACTGTGTGTTTTTTTTTTTTTTTTTGTTAGTTGACGTAGTTCATGGGTGAGGGTTGCATAGTTTGGAATGAATTCTGCCCCGCAGAAGTTAGTCATCCCCAACAAGCTTCTGACTTCTGATGCGTTTTTAGGGTCGGGTAATCCAAGGATTGCTTTTATTTTGAGGTCGCTTGGGCTGATGCCTTCATTACTGAAGGTGTGTCCAAGGAACTTCAGTGACCTCTTGTTGTACTCACATTTGCTGCCATTTAGGGTGAGCCCTTTTTCGCGAAGTCGTCTGAATATCGCGTGGAGGTTTTGGTCGTGGTCTTGCTGGTCTGATCCGAAGCAAAGGATGTCGTGACTGATATTGATGGCTCCCTTGATCCCTGTAAGTGCTTGACTAATTTCTTCCTGGAATATCTCACTTGCGGAGTTGACACCAAAAAAGAGTCTTTTATATCTGTACAGGCCTAGGTGCGTTGCAAAGGTGGTTATATATCGGGATTCTTCAGCTAGTTCCAATTGGTTGTAGCCTTGGTTAAGATCCAATTTGCTGAAAACATTAGCTCCTGATAGAATAGTTTTCAGTTCATTGAGTGTGGGGGTTGGGTGTCGTTTCCTTTTGATAGCTTTGTTTGCCGCCCTCATGTCGATGCAAATTCTGATTTTATTTTGACCCCTTACTACAACAATAGGAGATACCCATGGGGTTGGTCCGTCTGCCTTTTCAATCACTCCCAGTTTCTCATCTTTGGCTATTAACTCTTCTATATCCTTCCTTACATGAAAGGGGACCCTGCGGTATCTCTGAGCGATGGGTGGTATGTTTTCATCTATGTGTAGGTGAACTTTTTTTTCTTTGAGTTTACCCAGACCATTGAATAGGTCTGTGTAGTCCTCTAGAAGTTTAAGAGTGGGGAGTGGGGTCTGTGCATCAGAGTTACTGATGTGGTTGACTGAATGAGTGTTTGCTGACAGTAGTTTAAGCCTTTTACATGTTTCCCAGTCAATAATGGGTTTTTCTGGGTTCTTTATAACATGTATGTCCGCTTGGCAGGAGATGCCTCTAAACTTTAGAAGTGTGCTGAATTGACCTAGGAGTGGGGTGGCTTCCTTGACACCGAATCCAGATATTACGGTTTTTGTGGGTCGGAGGAGGGGCGTTGGTCTTAGGGATTTGTAATCTGCCTCAGACAAAATGTTTATGATGGCGCCAGAGTCAGCTAACACATTGAACATTTGATGGCCATCACCAAAAGATAAGTCAAAGTAAGGAAGGTTTTTCACTTTACCTGTATGGAAAATATATTCCGTGGCACTGCCGCTGTTTGAGTTTCGTTGATGGTCCTCAATGTAGTTTACCGGTCGTTGACTGGTTTGAGCTTGTGGGCGGGGGGGGTCGATTTGTTCTTCGCCGTCTGTCCTCGTCATTTAGTTTTCTGAAACAGACAGAGGTGAAGTGTCCCCATCTCCGGCAATAGGCACACTGGTTCTGGAATGCAGGGCAGGATGTCGGTCCCCGTTCATGTGGGTATTTCCCATTGCAATTTCTGCACCGGTTTTGCTGGGGGCGTTTGCGTGGCCATTGTTGTTCATGCGTGACTTTGTTGGCTACTGCATTAACGGATATGGTAGGTTTTGTAGTAGAGTTGGCGTCTTCTAAGCGCATCTGTTCCATTTGTTCGGATATGGTTTCTGTCATTTTGGCATAGCTTATTAGATCGCCTAGGAGCATGTTTGGGTTCATCAGTCCCTTTTGGCGAACTTTTTCTGATAAACAGCCCGTTATTAGCTGGGATTTTATTTCTGCATTTCTGTCTGTGAAACGGCACATAGCTGCTGCCTCTTTTAATTCCCAATGAAAGTCCTCTATGTTTGGGGTGTTTTTTTTGTTTTTTTTTCGGAATATAAATCTGTTATACTCAGTGTTGTTTTCTGGGTTGAAGTGGTTTTGCACGGCCAGGACGGGCTTATCGAAGTGTGTTTCGTTTTTTTTTTCTGGTGTGGTTTGTTCAGACGGTAGTTCGTCAATAATATCATTTACTTCTTCGCCAACAAAAGTTAAAAGCATAGCTTTTTTTCGTTTATCGTCTTCTATGTTGTATGCAGTGAAGTAATTTCTCAGTCTGTTGACATATTTTGTCCATTTTGCGGCTTTGTTTTTTGATTCGTGGTTAAGTTTTGGGTAATGTGGTAAAGCGGCCATGTTAGTTTTTTTTTTTTCGGCACGTGGGCAGGTTTGTTCTTTTCTTTTTTTTTTTTGTTATTATTTTTGAGTAAACGACTCTTTCTTCGTCGCCAATGTAAAGTCTTTATATCTGAGGTAATGGATACTTGCTAGGTATGGACTATTACTAAGATGAATCGATAGGATGGATGGTGATTAAAGACAGAGCGAGAACGAACATCTGCTGCTATGCCTGGTACATTCCTTTATTGACCAAATCCCCCGGATGTGGTAGGGGCCGTAATCCCTGTGGCATCAGAGGTTATTTCCCTTTTGTTAGTTAGGATATTACAGGGGGTACTGCTGAAGTGCTAGAATTTCTCTTTAGCGCCCGGAAGGCCCTTTCTTTAAGCATGCGTCGTTCTTGCTTCCTGTCAAAGAGCTTTTGGGAACAGCTACATTTTTTATCTATTTTATTTTATTTTTAATCAATTTTCTTGTTTCTTTTCCTATCCTACACTCTTTCTTTTGAATGACTTCCTCAAATCATCACCAACTTTCAAAGGCCTGCAGCTTTGACTCAACCTTCACCTTCCATAGACTTTCACACTTCAAGATAAGTGAATTTTCATTGGTACATTGAAAAATTTAACTCGATGCCCTGTTAATCTGTCAAATGAATATTAATAAGGCGCACAAACAATATTTGTGAAATTCTTTCCACATAACATACGTGAAATTTATTGTACAGTTTTTGTTTATGTATTTATTTTATAAATTGTAAATTCAAAAAATATTCTGATTTAATTCAATATTGAGCTTAAGATCTTGTCTTGTTTGTTTACTCGGCTTTAAAATATCCTAGGTTTAGACTATACTGATTGTGGGTCAGTAAAATCCCTATAAGATATCCCAATTATAATACTAAAGAAGAATGCCTGTCTCTTCTGTGAAAGTATATCAGAAATTATTTGACATAATTTTGAGAGGGAAATTTAAAAATAAATAAAAACAAACAATGAAAGCACATATTTTCCTATGAATTTCGTAATGTTCTTCCTTTGTCAATGATACGATAACAAGTTTTTCTTACGTAATTGGTTTTAAAAAATCTCTTTTCAAAGATGTATGCATGTTCATTTTTCGTGAATAAATATTTTTCAAAACGAGTAGTTTTAATTAAATTCGATTTCTGTCATTTGACCTTGAGTACAACTTTACCGATGGTAATACAGAGGAGGAGACAAAGAGAAGGTGATAAAGAGTAAAGAAAAGAAAGACAAGCAAGAGTTAAAAGCAAGAAAAAGTGTATTCATAATATCTATCGAAAGTTCGACGTTTGGTGTTTAAGGTTGTACAGCGGCGGAAGAAAAGAGAATTTGGTGTGGTAGGAAAGTTAAGCCTTGGTTTGTTGCAGTGCTCACATGTGAAGCATGGACAGAAGGTGTTGAAGTAGTAGCAGCTGACGATTGGTATCTTTCTTGCAGCACAAGTGATACACACGAACATTTGCGGAGGGAGGACTGTTGTAGATAAAGTCGGAATGAGAGATCGATATTCGGCACGGGCGTAGTGGATAATGACGTAGTGTCTCTTGTACTGCACGTGATTAAGTGGGAAAAGGGGGCATAACTGTGTAATGTCTTCAGCAGTGGGAAGAATGAAGCCGGTGACGAAATAAAACCGCTAGGAGGGGTTCCTTTCACTGCATCTATTTCATTCGGTAAGATGCCTATGGAGTCACAGAGTCACATGCTTCTGCTATCAGGACTGTTTTATAGAGTTATATAAGTGAACAAGTCACAGAGTTGTAAATATTCGTATGCACTAATTTTTTCGGAATTTGCAAATCGGCAGTTAAAAATAGCTTAAATGTTATTGATTTATTTTTAAAGTTGAACCGCCACGGCCCTTTGCAGGTATTTAAACGAGTAGGCGCATTTTTCCCCTCGGTCTGTTAGTATGTCGGAGAGAGGTTGAAAGCAAAGTCTGCTTTTTCACTGGCTCAAAAGTCAGTGAGAGAAAAGTGAAAAGGTCTGCTGTCTCACTGACTCCACCGGTTCACCAGGAACAAAGTAAAATTTACAATTAACTAAGTGAGAGTTAATTGGTATATTCGCGCGTACACCTCGGTGGAGCCCATGAGAAATACCGTCTGTTAGTCTGTTAGTATGTCAGAGAGGGGTTGAAAGCTTTTTCACAGGCTGAAGAGTTAGTGAAAAGTTGTTCTCACAGACTTTACAGGTCCACCAGGAACAGAGTAAAATTTACAATTAACTAAGAGTTAATTGGTTTCCACAGTAGAAGAGAAGCCTAGAATTGGTTTCCTTCCGAAGGAAACAGAAAAGTTGCTGAGTTCTCCCTACTCAGAGTGGGTAAATCTGAGAAGAAATTTTTTCAAGAAGAAAGGACAATGGAAGAAATTTAACGAAAAGCGTTAAATTCATCAGAGTACCATCAGAATTGTCTAGAAGCCACGGAGAAACGGATACACCCAACTGAAAGAGTAAAGAAAATTATTCCCTGCCTGTGAATACCACGCGCTAGAAATTTGAAACTAAAGAAAGAAAAAAGAGAACTTTACATTAAGACATCATATTAACATTTCTATGAAAAAATTGTTTTTGTAATTTATGTAGAACTTTTCATGTTTCGGTCCAACGATGAGTAAGTCCATTTGACTTTCCAATTCTAGCCTTTTATTCTATTTTATTTTATTTTTTGTTGTGTGTGTTGTTGTGTTTTTAGCTCAATTAAGCACAGCGAACTTTGTGCTATATCAGTGGAAACGCATGGGTTAAATTTTTCCATCGAAATAAATTCTTTGTAATTGGATAAAAGCATTTGTTTGTCTCTGCAATATAGTCGTTTTTTGTTTTTTTTTGTTTTTTATGTTATCGTTGTGCAACTCCTTTCCTTCCTCTGTTCTCATACACCTTTTTTATAATTTTTCTTTCTCCTCTTCCCTATGAAGATTCCCGACTTACTACTCTTTTGGACAGCAACATTTGTTTTTGAACCCACGGGTGACAAGCTTAGGGTCATTCGAAAATTTTGTTGTGCTGCGTGAAGGCTTCCGTAAGTGGCTTGCTTGAGTCTATTGGTATCCTTAGCTGACTGCAGCTAACGTGTTGCTCAGGCCGAAGCCGCAGAGAGAGAGAGAGAGAGAGAGAGAGAGAGAGAGAGAGAGAGAGAGATAGAGTATGGAATTCCAGTGCTGTGCCAGGACCGGAACCCAGACACATGTGTACCAGCAGGCTTTTAAAAGAAAAAAAAAGCTAGAAAAGGGGATATCAGTGTATTTATATGTTTCAAGGGTACTGCTCGCAGTGCCTTCAAATTAGTCAAAAAGGGTTACACCACCTGCCCCCACAACACGTCTGTAGAGCAGTTAGCCAGTGTTTAGTTTGGACGAATACCGTCTTTCTATTTATTTATTTATTTATTTTTCCGTTGACGAAGAGTTATGAATTATGATGAGATTTGACTTAAAATATAACATCATCATATACATGTAGCGTTGTGGTTAACATGATGGACGGTAACATCGTAGTAAGCGAGTTCGAAATTCACTCACGCTATTACGTTCAATTTCGGACTAATACCCTTGAGAAAGGTATGAACTTACTTATTTCTCGCAGCAATAGGTTAAATAGCACTACGACCGTTCTTCTGCAAAGATGGCTTTGGCATTAAATAACCCACAAAGTTTGATATGCCATTAAACCAAACCAGCATATACCGATATTGTTACAATCAACAGTAATTATAAGGAAGTTTGATAAAAGGAATAATGTGTTCCTGAAAACTACAACTATCAGTTAAATAAATCAATTAGAGTGTTGTGGAAAAATGTATCTGAAATATATCGTAGCCTCCCGGCTACTCAAACCTAAAATCCTCGGTGAAAGAAAAAACGCACTGTCATCGTGATGTCAACTAACAACAACGTCATGCCTACGTATCGAGTGGAATTTTGTTACTAACACGAGGACTATTTTTCGAGATAAATCAATTCTGCAAACTGGCTCGGAGATAGTTTCCTACCTTGAGATAAAATATGTGATATTTAAAAGATCCTCTTGTTAGTATAGTGAGATATCCTATCATTACTTATATTTAAAAGACAGATTCGTGTCTTTGGTAGCACAGAATTTCCTTCACTCAAACTATAAAATACACAGCCGTTTACCTTGATATAAACATTCGTGCTCGCCGCACCGGCTTTTTAATCGGGGCGACTGGCATTCATATCGGATGGCGTTCAAGGTCAATGATAGATTCAAGGCCGAATGGCCCCCGGTAGGTGATCGATAACGTCATTGACACTTCAGCATAGCACTAGAATTTCAGGTCTAGTCCAAGCTATGAACAGGCATATGTGCTAGACTCACGTTACATCTAAGTGAGTCCAAGTCCAGCAGGCTCATCTGGCTCACATAGCACTAAGAGAGCCTATGACCAGCATAATCCAGCAGGACACAAAGTTTCGGCTTGTGCCTGACCTCCCGCTTCTCTAAAACCCCCACTATTGGGTCAAATCCTGTCTAGGGTCTAGGGTCAAGTCCTGTCTAGTGGGAGGCAGCGATAAATATAAAGCGGCGTCGAGCATACGTGCCCTGAGGAGTTGGATCTATGCTTCTCCTAGCGGCCAGCAGCTGGCGTGGGATCCTCTCCCAGCAGCCAGCAGCTGATGTGGAATCCAACCAATCACAGCTGCAGACTCAGCAGAGCGGATGCCAGATTCAAACCAATCACAACACCTCTCTTAAACAGCTCTCCCCAGCGCTAATTTACGAAAATCATAAGCAGATCTTTTAAGAGCTATTACAGAAAGTCTTCTGAGGATCATCTTTGGTCTCCGCACCAACACTTCTTGGCCAATACCACAAGAGGACGACGCAGTAGCCAGTCAGACTAGCAAGACCTTTTCCGGTATCACCAAGCAGCAGACACCTGCGTCGCCAAACAGCAGACACCCGCGTCACCAAGCAGCAGATTCCTGCGGACCAGCTCCTGCATCACTAAACTAACTCCTGCATTTTCCGTTACTGCAGACCAGATCATGCAATTACACTCCAGTCTACGAGCAACAATTAGGCTCGGGTTATCATTAGCACTCCTAGGCCACATCAACGTACCCCCAATTAACTGAGGACTGAATAAACCGAGATATTGATCATCCACCCTCTTCAGCATATGCGTCCTCCTCTTCGGTCATCTCTAGATTTCTGACCACGATCTGCACCAAGCACCGAGACCATCCTGATCTTCTAGACTCGCTGTCACCAAGAACTTTTAGACAGCCGAGTCTACATCTTCCGACAGCGCCAAATTTCAACACCGTAGAGACAACATAACATTATACTGCAACAGCGATTCTACAACTATGCAAACCTTTCGTGTACTTACCCACTTGTATTTGTCATTCGTCTAGTCTTCTATCAAACATTTTATTTACAAATATTTGCGAGATCGACACATTTATCGGTTCCTCAACAAATAAAAGAAGACTGATTGAACAACATTTATTTAAACATTGATTACGACAAAAATACATATTTAGGACTGGATCAACTATAAAGCAAAATAAGTACATGATTAGACACCAAAAGAGGGGACCTTAGTGGGTTTTTTTTCTTCTGAAGGTCTCATGCTTTACTTAGTAAATGAGAAGTAACCAGCTGAAGTCAGTGTCTACACCGGGTAAGATATCATGGATTATATTATAGGGTTTTAAGTATTTTTGTGGCTTTTCGTTTGGTTTAGGTTTTGTTATAATGATATTTATATCTGAATCTGTTAGTTTCTTCTTATCCCATCTTAATTCGCTGGCGTCGTCTGGCCTGTGAAGGCCGCAAAGGAATAATTGAAGAAAAGAAGAAAAGAGGCCAAGATATCCTTTATATTTTGACTTTATTTCTGGGTTCTGGGTGCAGAAATCATTCCTGAATCCAAATGAAATGGTTAGGTCTTCTAGGTAAGGTGTGGCAGGGGCAATATCACTCCGAAATAATAATGAGGATAATACTATTAATAAGGACAGATATGCCGTAAAACAAAAAACGCCTAGAGAAAGAGAGGCGTCTTCGAATAACTAAGATGTTGATATGCCATAAAAAAAACTTTGAAATATTAATGTTACAGATTTTATTTAGAAAACGGAATACAATCTTTTGTAAGCGTACAAAAGATATAAGATTTTTAATATAAAATAGATTTAAGAATGTCTTGATCTAAAGGTTAATTTTATCGATAAACAAGACAACATGAATCAATGTAAAGTTTACCACAATTGCTCTGATCTATTAATAGATAAACTTAGAACAATGACAATACGGTTAGGGTACCGAAAGATGAAACGAGTGAGAAGTTTTTGTATTTTAGAAATGTGTCGGGAAAGGGTTTAACCCCGTTCCAAATAAAAGGAGCAAGCAGGCAGTTAAGTTGAGTTGGGTTAGAGACAGTCGGAGAGTTGAGTTGGAGACCCGAAGTAGAGAGGAGGCGAAGTCAGAGATTGGAACAAAGCGTATGCTAACATGTGCTGTTGATATAAGTACGAAGAAGCGAATTACTTCCTCCAATAGCTAAGACTACTATTGTTACTACTATTACTACCACTGAGAACGGAAACAGCGAAAAAGCTACAGTAATCAAAAAAGGTTTAAACGAAGCTACCTCTCTTCTTTAACGAAATTACTCGAAGTATTTTTTTTTTGTTTTGTTGATTATCGTTCACATACAAGAGACATTCAACTTTTTGCCACGAGAATTGTATTTATTATATGTATTGTTGATGTTATATATATATATATATAAACTTTTGTCCCTCTAAAATCCGATCGACTTGGTCATATTTATTTTCTGTGAACCCAATTCTCACCCAACAAGCTTGCAGGTGGACCAACGGAGAGCTTTCGGAATTCTACGACCCGATAACTACTCGCCCGGATCAAAAATCACAACGTGGCTGGTGAATGAAATCGAATCGACATTTGAAACCGGAGACTTAGGTCTAGCCTGTAATACTGGACCATACAGGACCAACGGCCGATTTTGTGGATAACGTCAGCCCAGTGGGGTTTGGATACGGTGTTACATGGACGCCTTGACCGGAGATTGAGTTATAATGGATACCGTGTGAGAGGATTGGCGTTACAAAGGTATTAAAATGTGTTAGTCGTTTTCGGGCAAATATGTCCATTATTCGGTGTTTTTAGTCGTGGGTTGCTGTTGGGTGGACACGTGCTTGCCTGCTAGCAGCAAGGGAAAAAGGGTCCGTCTAGTATTAAAGGTAATGCTGTAAGTAAAAGTAAAGTTAGCGACCATAGTCGAGGGTGACCCGAAGGCTCCCTTTTCGATAGCTACTACACCAAGGTGTAGGGGAGGGCGCTACTCCATTCCCAGGATTGCTCCACTTTACCCTTGAACCGTACCTTATAATGCTGAGTGTTAAGCAAGGTGGTATCAAGTTCCATTTTTAAAGTCTTTGGTATGACTCGACCTGGGATTGAACCCAGGTCTCCCGGGCCATTGGCGAACACTCTAACCGTTGGGCCAGCTGTAGTGAGGGTGAATCTCTTTTTTTTCTCCCACGTATGCGTCGCCTCTACTTCCTGTTAGGGGCTTCTGGGAGTTTCTGCAGTTCTAAAAATTTATTTTGAGTTTATTTCAATTTTATTTCTTTATTTTTTCCTAGACACTACAATATTGCAGCTGATTATTTCACAATCTTTATCATTCAAAATTTTATACTGAACGGTTAGAAATGCTGGTTATTACTATAAAAGATAAATCTACATAAGAGAAAAGAGATTTTCAAATTATATTTTTCATATTATCATATGCGGTTAATATTGCTCCGGGAAAATTTTTCTGAGTTCTTCTATATGTTTTTTTTTAATCTATGAGAGTAACACTAAAGGTATTTATCAAGTTTTTTTTTATTGTTTGTCATAACTAAACACTAATGCTATATAATTATTCTATAACTTCAGCTTGAAGAACTACATCTGAACTAAATTAGTAACGTTTAATTAAAATGAATATTATTTTAGTCAGTCAAATAATTCGATAATTCCTTTTTCTTTTGAAGTTTAAAGACTTGTGCACAGTACGCTATATTTTGCTGTAATATTGTTTCTTGTTGGTTAAGACATTCCTTTGTATTTTATGATGTGTACATTGATGCTAACTTGTAGCGTCCTTGCGTTATGTTACATTCATAAAGAAGTTCAAGGCAATTATTGTAACTTAACAACTCGAGTAAATCAAACGGGAACGGAAATTCAAAAGAAGAAAGATGTGTCTATGTTAAAATGTGTTCGTAATATAGATACGTTATGGAGATTAATAAGAATAAAAATAAAAATAGAAATTAGATAAATTCAAAAAGGCAACTATTACCAGAAGCCCATGATAGGATGTAGGTGCGGCACATGCACTAAGAAAGGAACTTTCCTGTGCTAAAGAGAAATTCTATCTCACTTAAGCTCAGACTAAGGGCACTTTTCCATTCGGCTACCAGCGAACACATGTTTCAATGCCTTGTTTGGGAGATGCAACCGTTTTCTAATTGTCCAGGAAGACATTTCCTCGCTACAGAATAGCCGTATTTGAGGTGAAACGTATCTTTGTCTCTTTCCTTCCTTCTGCAATTCTTTTGCAGCCTTCTACAGACAAAGAAGACGCCAACAAGTTAGATGGGGCAAGGAGAAAAACTGCAGTCGCAGTCGAAGGTAACCCAAAGGCTCCCTTTTCAATAGCTACTACATCGACATGTAGGGGAAAGCACTACTTATTTCCCTGGATTGCTCCATTTTACCATTGATCCGTGCTGAGTGTTAAGCAAGGCGGCATCAAGTACCGTTTTTTTAGTCTTTGCTATGACTCGACCTGGGATTGAACCCCGGTCTTCCGAACCATTGCCGAACACTCTACACATTAGGGTAATGACCTGGTTAAGAAAGAAAAAAACTAAAGGAGTCAAATACTACAACAACCGAGAACCACCAACGACAACAACCTACCAACATACGAAACTAAACCAAATACCCAAACAAAATTTCCCTTTCCCCGTAACATACTTGATTTAGTTTGGTTTGGTTCGGTTTGGTTTGGCTGTATCTTATGGCATATTAACTCTTGTGGGTTATTTAAAGCCAGATCCTGTTTAAATATATATATATATATATATATATATATATATATATATATATACATATTACATGAGTTGTAAACGAATAGTTTGTACGTAACATTATTCATTTGTTTGTACACAGTTCATTTCTTTAACACTAATAATTCTATTTTACCTGTAGACAGAACTAACAGGTACCACCACTCTAAGTTAAAGTGGATCTGTGAGTAATAGTATTGAAAGGATACTCCACATACCACAAAAGGACTGGATGTGGTTGCTGTCAACGAGCCAGTTAAGAAATCAGCAGGTTCATTTCACCAACCCCAACACGTGTCCGAGACCACTGGTGACCTGGTCATTCTCAAGAAAATACTCGCCAAACAAAGTAGTCCCCCAGTTTCAGATACCTTAAATAGTTTTAAATGACTTGAAGTAAATTGAGTAATAATCATTTTCAGCAAGATAAAAGTAGAAAGAGAGTGTAAAAAATGATACAGTAAGCACACAAAAAGTCTGAGGCTTAAAAATTATAGAAAGTTGGCTGGCTCTGGTTCAAGGGCGTAGGAATTTTGGCTCTTTTTTCTCAAGAGATGCGAGGAAAATTGTAAAACGTTCTTTTCCAAACCGATCTTCATACTGAGATAAGTTGAGAATTGCCTTAGCCCAATGGTGCTACCGAAGTAGAATATATTAACTTACTTAAATTGTATACTTTAGTTTAAACAAATATTTCTCTTATATTATAGATACAATTGCACTGTGAAGTTATTTCCTTTCCAAATCTCACACATAATTTATGCATTAATCTAGGTCTTGATTATTTAAATGTTAGAATTTGTTATCTGTATTAGGCGTAAACGTTTTCCTGTTGATTTTAAGATAACTACTCATGGTGAACCTAAACTTCATTTGAAGTTTATTTGTCATTAGTTATATTGTTACTGCATATATATTGTTTGTTCCTTTTGTAAATGTTTGGCTTTGAACTTGTATGTACATTTTCCCCATGTGCTTATGCCAATGTTTATTTTAATTGCAGTTTTCACAGTTGCATATGTAAGCAGAATAAACTATAGTCCAACATTTTCGGCAGTTTATCTGTTCTCTCATGCACAGTAAGATTTTCGGAGCAACGGTGGACACACTGAAATTTCACCATCAGATGCAGTTTAGTGTCCTATCCCGGACATTAGTTCTACTCGACTCATGGATGAGACCCTAAAAGGTCTTATTATTCCGGGTCAGAGTGGACCTGAGAGCAATGGCAATGAAGGGGTACTGCACATTTCCCAAAGCTGCTGAACAGGAGCCTCACCATTTGATGGTTTACGGTCATATATAGGACACTGGTTGGATGGGAGGTTTTACCCCTCTGTCGAGATGCAGTCGATGTATTCTACAGCCCCGGTCGACAGAGTCAATACTTGGCAAAGTTTCTTCGGTTGGAAAAATAAAAAAATATGGGAATTATTAGTGGTCACTAATTAATACAAGCGTTTTTGACAGATATTTCTGCGTTTTTCCGCAGGTCTGGTAATAATTCAGTAAAATGTTGGGACAGTCTTTAAAAGGGAAATTATTTTGGTGATTAGTTTTACAAGAATTTGTCAGTATTAAACTGAGCTTTGTTGTTAAAATTAAGGAAAATTTACATTTAAAATAACCTTCACTCTCTTCTTCGACGGACAGAAGGTGGATTTTATAACCCACTCACTAAAGGCAGATACTAAAATCGATATCGAATTACATTTTATACGTAGAACTGGTATTGTAATTAATTGCAAATAAATAAATAAATAAATAAAGCGAAGTGTTCTACAATTAGCATTTAATTGTCATCTCTATTGAAAAACTGTTATGACGGAGACAAGAACGAATGTAGATCAACAATATTATTATTAGGTGGCAAATTGGCTGAGAAATTGCTTTGTTCCCCACGTAAAGTATTTTAACTCTACTGTAATCACAACATTTTCCCTACGTTGCTGAGACATACATTTAAAAACAATGCATCATTATTATATAGAAATTTTAACTCGAAATATTACGAATCCTTTATTAATAGACATAAAATTTCCACATGCACAACAATTTACTGGGATAAATTCAAGAAAAGCACATATGTAGTGTTTTTGATACTAAGTATGAAGTTAATTTTGACAGATATTCTAGATTGGTTGGTAGATTGATTTTTACAGCATTGCAACCTGTCAAGGGTTATTTTATGCCGAGAGGTTTGAGGATCGCATTTATGGTACGTTTTACATTTTTTGTGTAGTTGTTACTTTAGAGTGTTTTTTGTCGTTTTTTTTTTTTTGGTGGGGAGGGCTGTGCACGGTCCTATTGAATATGAATCATTTTGAAACAGATTTATTTGACCCACAGATTGGGACCCTTGCAGGTACAAGCAGTCCAGGTTTGAGAGGAACTTGGAGTAATGGCAATGAAGGTATAATCCACACTCCTCAGATATCCAGAACTGGAGATTCATCATCAAATGCATGTTACTGTCATACCTAGGACACTCCTTTTTGGAGGGAGGTCTTACCCCTCTGCAGGGGACACAGTCAGCATATTCTAGCCCCACCAACAAGGCGGATATATTTTAGAGAACTTCTTTGTAATTTTTTTCTCATTTAATTCAATTATCGGTAGTTAGATGTTATTGAAATTAATGCTTATTTTTCTCATATTGGAACTAAATATCTCTAATTAGCTTAAGTGCCCATTTATACTCGGTAAAATGTCAAACCCCGGACTGTAGAAACAAGACTAACAGAAAATGGGAAAATCCCTTCTAATTATTCAATTTCTTTTTAAACAATGAATATTTTACCATTTTTGTTGCCCATTCAAAATTGTAATGAATGGTTACAAACAGTAATAAAACCATAAAAGATAAATCCACATAATAAAGAAGAGAGTTATCAATGGTTACACTAGATGTACTCAAAATGAAGCGCTTGGAAAAAAGCAAGATGGGAAAAACACAAGGATGATGTGTGCTGGTTTGAAAGCAGCAATCCCCAAAACAACAATTGTACGACCACTTGCTTCCCATCTAACAAACCATCCAAGAAAGACGAGCAAGACATGCTGGACACTGCTGGAGAAGAAAGGACAAACTCATAAGAAACGTTTTCTGATGGACACACCTGTGATGGCCGACTAGCAAAAACTTACTTTCATCGACTTTGTGCGGATATTGGGTACTGTCTAGAAGACTCACCAAATGTGATAGCCGATTGGGAAAGATGCCGAGAGAGATTCAAAAGAATCTGTATTGTCGGCACGTCTTATCGATGATGAAGACTATGCTGATGATGAAATTAATCTTTTTTTTTTTTTTTAAAGTTGCGGAGTTTTGAAGAGAAATGTTTTTAATTTAAGACAGTAACACTTAAGAGATTTATCGATGTAAATATTTTGTTATTTGTTCCGATTATTAGTCCTAACAGAACAATAATACTATGTAATTATTTCACATCACTAACAAATAAACTTAATTACTAATTGTTAATTAAATACGAATAAGTATTGTATTAAGATCCGTTAATTTTTTTAACTCTAGAAATTTAAACTCTGAAAAATTAGCTACGTCTTGCAGCAACGTAGCTTCTCGCTGATTATTGCTTATTGTTGGAGACCATCTCTTAATGAGAGTCCATCTTATCCCATTAGGAACCAAAAAATTAGTTAAACCTTTCTCGTGGTCCAGTAAATATGCATACTACATTTGGTAGCTCTATATTAAAGCATTTAGTCGTCTATCGACGTATAAACTCTTTAAAATAATTGATATAGATTTGGTACAAATACTTCAAAAATCATTTCTAAAGCATACAAACAACCGAAAGCGACAACTAAGTAATACTCTTTATTTTTTATTTTTTTTATTATTTTTTTTTAGATTCTGAAATTAGCATTCTCACGATTTGAACATTTTGATTAGTTTTCTGTGATCCATTTCATCTTCCTCCACCCAGCTGAGGGCGAAATATTAGCGTTGATATGGTAACCAATCAAGAAGAAAGAAAGTCACTGAATTCAAAATTTCAATAGCGTTGTTCGGAGAATCTGTGGTACACTGTTGTACCATTCTTATGTTGTCAACTCATCCAAAAAGTGTGTCAAATTATTCAAAAGCCTCCATCACTATAAACTATAGCGTGTTTTGTGGGAATTAGTTATTTTCCCTAACACTATAGATTTTATGGGCACAAGAAATGAATTACAAGACTTTGCTTTATAACAACACACAAGAACGAAAGTTTTTATTTGCAGCTTTGAGGAGGTTTGTTCTTGGCGCTGCAAAACTCGTGGTCTTTAGGCTTGTTGGTTTTGGAGACGCGATAGCTTAGCGGGATGTTCGAAATGGCAGCGTGTCGTTGGATGTGTGAGGGAAGTATTCAAGGCCACCGTGTAGCTTCGTGTGTCTGGTGTTTCGGGGAGAGGCGTGCGTTGTCTCCATTACAGTGGACCAGAGGTGAAATGGGAACTTGTCGAGAGCGGAGTGGCGCTCGAATCGACATAGTAAATTTCTGTGGTGCTTGTGGAAGGCATGTTGAACGTATCTAATTCATATTCAACTGGGATTCCTTGGTCTAAAATATTAGACGCAAAGAATCCATAAATTAGAAGGTTCCCTCGTTGAATGTCCATGTTGCTGCTGCTAGGGTTAAAGCCACGGTGATATGTCCACACAGGGTGGCTTGTTTAACTACAAGGCATCGCTAAGCAGGGGCGACCAGAGACACGTCCGTTCTAGTCGCCGCCTCCAGCCGAAGAGAGTGTGTTTGGCCGCTCACCCGTTTGGTAGCCGGAAATGAAGGTCCGGGCTGAATGGGATATGTCATCCTGATTGGGTGAAATTCGGTGTCGAATTAAATAGCGCGCCAAAACAAAATATGAGATTTTCCTCTCCTCTACAAAACGAATCACTTTGTAGTTTGCTACGTTGATGTAGCTTCGGTTTAATTAATGGTTCTCATCGATGCCTGTAGAGGAACATTTTTATTTATTTTTACCAAAAGTAAAGTTCATTCATATGATCATAAATAAATGAAAATCATCATAGCAACATTACCAGAGAGTAATAAGTCAAGTACACTTAAACTAAAAAGAAGCGAGAAATCTACTACTAGCGGACGTAGTTGTGAACTCATCATAGAATATAACAACAGATTCTCCGACCAAACAAGACTCCTCAAGACCTAACCAAAAACCTCTTATCTTATCCCACGACTGCTCCTAAATACGACCGAAACAAACACTTCTCGGTTGGCATACATCACAAAAAAACACCGACAGACCTAAAAACAACAATGGGTTCCGAGTCAGTAAGATGCGACCATGATTTGTTTCTTCTTAACAACATTGCCCTAGTACTTTACTAAAGACTATAATTCTTCTTTCATTCTTTTCCATTGAGTTCTCGGACTGCTGATTTTATTCTTGCTATCAAAAGTCAGTAAACAATCTCACGCGCTGCATCTCATCAACCCGAAGAAAACTTAAATCACTGGGTTTGATGTTTATTTAAACTAAACTTAGTAATAAAGTTGTAGATCGGTCATACTAATGAGCCAAATATCTACCAACATATTATGATCCCTACATGCTTCAAGGCAAAATTTGATGCCTTCATCATTGAATTTTTCCTTTTCTTTTTTTTCTTTTCTTTTATCTAAAATTTATTTGAGTAAAATTCGGCACGCAGTATATTGTGAATTGAAAATTAAGATTGACATTTTGTTCAGTCTCGCAATTATGTTCACTTTCGGATTAATACCCTTCGGAAAGGTATGAACACTCTGACTCCCTCAGTTATGGGTTAAACAGTACCACTACTGTTCTTCTACAAGGATGGCTTTGGCATTAAATAACCCATGAAGGTTGATATACCATTAAGCAAAGAAATAAAAACAAACCAAAGATATTTTAAGTTGGCAAGTGTTACCGACAGAATACAGCTATTACATCTTTAATCCATGCTTACCATTTTTCTTTTTTAGTTCTCTATCTTTTTTAGTTCTCTACCTTTTTTAGTTCTCTATCTTTTTTAGTTCTCTATCTTTTTTAGTTCTCTATCTTTTTTAGTTCTCTACCTTTTTTAGTTCTCTACCTTTTTTAGTTCTCTACCTTTTTTAGTTCTCTATCTTTTTTAGTTCTCTACCTTTTTTAGTTCTCTACCTTTTTTAGTTCTCTACCTTTTTTAGTTCTCTACCCTTTTTAGTTCTCTATCTTTTTTAGTTCTCTACCTTTTTTAGTTCTCTACCTTTTTTAGTTCTCTATCTTTTTTAGTTCTCTACCTTTTTTAGTTCTCTACCTTTTTTAGTTCTCTATCTTTTTTAGTTCTCTACCTTTTTTAGTTCTCTATCTTTTTTAGTTCTCTACCTTTTTTAGTTCTCTACCTTTTTTAGTTCTCTATCTTTTTTAGTTCTCTACCTTTTTTAGTTCTCTACCTTTTTTAGTTCTCTATCTTTTTTAGTTCTCTACCTTTTTTAGTTCTCTACCTTTTTTAGTTCTCTACCTTTTTTAGTTCTCTATCTTTTTTAGTTCTCTACCTTTTTTAGTTCTCTATCTTTTTTAGTTCTCTATCTTTTTTAGTTCTCTACCTTTTTTAGTTCTCTATCTTTTTTAGTCTTCTATCTTTTTTAGTTCTCTACCTTTTTTAGTTCTCTATCTTTTTTAGTTCTCTATCTTTTTTAGTTCTCTACCTTTTTTAGTTCTCTATCTTTTTTAGTTCTCTATCTTTTTTAGTTCTCTATCTTTTTTAGTTCTCTACCTTTTTTAGTTCTCTATCTTTTTTAGTTCTCTATCTTTTTTAGTTCTCTACCTTTTTTAGTTCTCTATCTTTTTTAGTTCTCTATCTTTTTTAGTTCTCTACCTTTTTTAGTTCTCTATCTTTTTTAGTTCTCTATCTTTTTTAGTTCTCTACCTTTTTTAGTTCTCTATCTTTTTTAGTTCTCTATCTTTTTTAGTTCTCTACCTTTTTTAGTTCTCTATCTTTTTTAGTTCTCTATCTTTTTTAGTTCTCTACCTTTTTTAGTTCTCTATCTTTTTTAGTTCTCTATCTTTTTTAGTTCTCTATCTTTTTTAGTTCTCTATCTTTTTCAACACAGCATATAATTATATTCTGAATAATATGATATATTATTTATTGACTGATTGCAATACAATATAGAATCATTATTAAGTTTAATTATCTCTTGAGGAGCAAAGTCCATGATCAGCCATATGAAGTTCTCCGTTTTACGTAATGAGCATCTTAAAATTACATTTCTTCATTTGATGATTATAAATGAACGTTTAACGATTCAGTTTTAGAAGATCAAAAAATTTCCGCGACTTCACTGTCTATATACTAAATCTTTACCAGACCGACCAATTAAATGTGAGATGAGCGCCATCTGATTGTAGTTAAAAACAACCAAATGCCAGACTCTCTAGTTGTACTTGAATATAAAGTTCAGAGAAGCTGATACAATGAAAGAATGTCAGTGAACTCGCTTAACAGACGATTGAAATGTTGGTTTCTGTTAAAAGCAGCAACTAACGAAGCTAATCAGGTCGTGGTATTGGTTGATATAGAAGTACGTACAAATGGTATTCTAGCAAAACTTCAGTTGTTTTACAAGTCTATGCCCGTGCGTGAGCGTATATGATAAAGGTAGTTGACTAAAAATTTGAGCTCTACCAGGTATCGGAAACAGCTGTGGATTCCCTGCCTTAGCCCGAAGTTGATGTTCAAACTCAGGTAAAAGCCAAAATTTTGAAAGCTGATTTTCAAAGCAAGCAAACCCTCCTACCTATAAGACTGATGCCGCACACTCTTCCTTACTAAATTCCACTACCACTATTTAATATTGTTCTGTACTAAGCTGAGCTTAAATACTGTAAGCTTTATCTAATCCGGCACCACTGGGACCGTCGAATTAGTAAAAAATGTTGAATCACATAAGGATGACCTCTAGACAATAGCTAAACCTGTAAATGATTACAAGCTAGATAATAAGAGAACAGAAACATTAAATGAAAAGCTAGTAAAATTTGAATAAAATAATGCACTACTGTACAAGTACAGATAAGATAATTGGTACAAATAAATGTACCGAAATTAGAGAACAAAATTGAACACTTCCGCTTCTAAAATGAAGACTAATATACACTCAAGTACAGAGATTATTTTTTTAAGGTTCCAAATACGTGGCATCAGATTTGCAGGAAGAATTGAAAAATCAATGGGAAACGCCAGCAAGCTAAAGTCTCCTGTATCTGGACTCTTGAAGTTAGCGCATGAATTTCGATTTTGCAGCGTTGAAATACTTGAGTCTGGATTCGTCGGGAGGTTTTTCCGATTTGGCATTAATGTAATAATGTTGGGATTCGTGTTTTAATTATTTCAAAAATCCCATGTTGTAATTGTAGCTTTTATAATTTTCTTATTTCTAAATTAGATGAAGATTGTGAGGGATGATAAGGTTTTATTTTGAAACCTAATAAGAATTTTTGAAATATTTTCTTCGCTTTTTATAAAATATTTGCTGACTAGTACCCTTACTTTCCAGCCTCTCGTTTTTCTCTCAGTTTTCCCGTTGAATGTTTGAGAAGTATAACCTGCGACATCTCATAATCACTTTATTTAAGTATATATATCTATTTGTATGTTATATCAATTTGCGAACTATT
Organism: Sepioteuthis lessoniana; assembly: GCA_963585895.1. NCBI lineage: Eukaryota > Metazoa > Mollusca > Cephalopoda > Myopsida > Loliginidae > Sepioteuthis > Sepioteuthis lessoniana. The sequence goes on along the minus strand of OY757906.1, from coordinate 59,818,139 downwards.
TCTGCGTCCCTGAGTGTATATTAGTCTTCAGCAGTTTGATGTAATGATCTGAAAATTTTAAAATCAGTTCCAACTTAGTGAAGGAACCACATTAGAGGTAGTCAGATTAGCGAAGATATATTTTTACCAACTAATGTATAATTATTGTAGAAATTTAGCGATCTAGTTTTTTAACCAAACTCATTGAGAAAAAAATATATGAGAGCAACGAAAGAATGCTTGGTGCTATTTTGAACGAATCCTGGAAGCAGCACCCCACAAAACAGCAGCTGAATTGCCACCTACCCCCCATCTTATAAACTGTCCAAGTAAGATGAACAAGACACGCTGGGCACTGCTGGTAAAGTAAGGACCAACTCAGAAACAACGTTCTCTCATGGATTCCTACACTTGGACGCGTTAGTGTTGGCCGACCAACATCGACTTACATGCAACAGCTTGGTGCGGACACTGGATGCAGTCTAGAAGACCTACCGGGATCGATAGACGATAGGGACGGGTAGCATGAGAGAATCAAAGGAATCAGTATGACTTGATGATGATGATAATGATGCGAGCCCAAAACATTGCTCTAACTCCTCACTGGAGTCGTGTTGTTTGATTAGTTCAATGAATAACTCAACTTCTAGCACAGGAATCGGTTTATTTAATGTAGGTTAGCATTCATCGTTAAAAATTGCTCTCGAGAAATCAGTTTGCATATACTACTTTATATAAGTTTATATACACGTAACTTACTCAAAGATAGTAGTACGTTTGCTTTCATTTTTTACTCAGTGTTCTTTTTCTGTTTGCATTCATAAAACCAGTTCCTTTAAATATTTTCTTACAGACCAAACCTCGTTCGTTGTTAATTACCCCTTTAATTTTTCTCAAATTTCTTTTTGCGACAGCCTTTTCTTATTTCTATCTTGCCAATTTTTCAAATTTCTTTTTTTTTTTATTGTTCCATGATCTCTACATAACTCTTTTTGAAAATTTTCAAAGCTGTTATGATCACTCAATTAACTTTTTTTTTTAATGTTATATCTTTCTTTGAGACAATGGTAATCTTTCTAGGTCTAAAATCAAAAAAATGAATATCAATAACGATACTAGTACGTATTTATTTATTTACAATACATACAACTTAACACCACTTAATAAATTACTTTGAATATTTCAAATGAAAACCGATATTATCAGTTGAAAATTGTATGTCATTGCTCACGTAAATATATCCCGAAACTTTCACTTGATGTCAATTTTATAATGAAAGCGTTAACTTTCAAGATAAAATCTAACAAAGTGTACAAGCCTTTCTTGACAAATTATCTAAGCTACTATATTTTTTATTGCTTTTATAGGAATTTATAGTGCATGTCATTTATTGAAACTACCACCAGCCTTTTCCTATAATGCATTGAACTATCTGAATGACAATCTAACACAGAATATTTCGGTAAGGAAAAACAAAGCTCATTTAGACTAAAATCACAGATATTTTACATACATATATTTACACATAATATTAAAATATGTTAAATATCCCAACCCATAAAAAGGTAACAAGGGCAGTTCCAAAGAACAATAAGTGCTAAATAGCAGCGGTTAAAAACTTAGTTTCCTAGTGTAGGGAAAATTTACAGAAGATGATTTGCATGCAAGTGCTGCTCGAAAATCGGACTCAAAAATGAGGGGACCTCTCCGACTGATGTCTGCTGCCAAAAAGCGGTAGATCGCCCTTATCAAAATGTCACATGACTAACTGTCACGTGATTGTTGGAAGCTCCACCCATAAATCCCAAAAAGGGAGACAACAATATTTTGTCCCCCAATACTTTTACCACAAATGTTGCAGTTTTCATGAATAATGGGTTTTGAAGTTTTCACAATGGCCTTATATATTATCAAAACCTGCAGACATCTTGTAGAACATAGAGTTTCAACCTCACCATGTCAGTGTTGGTGATGCGATCTCAGTCTCAAGTAGATTTTACGGGATGGAGTTGCAAATCTAACGCTCACCTGGTTTTGAATTCAGAATTGTCCTTCTTCCAAGCTAGTTGCCAACTAATATGCCCAGTCAGTTCTATTGTTTTACGTATATAGGAAGTCGGAAGCATTATCGCCAAGTGAAAGTAAAAGCATCGGCTATAATTTTGAATAGGCTCACCGTTTCAACTTTCCGCACCAAGATAATCATTGTGCCATACACACATCATATATAATGATTGCTCCATCTTCACAGATGATTGCTGTTTCTTTTTCCTCCTGCATCGTTGGGATTGGTGTCCTTTCAGATGTTTTTAAAACCAGCAATAGTCTTGCAAACCTTGAGGCAGTGATAATAAACAAACGGAGGGATAACAAACAAAGGGGGGGGGGTGACTGTAGATATTATTTGACTCGGTTCTTGAAGAAGGTTTTTATACATTGCCATGTGGCTTTTCAAACCAGACAAATAATTGCGGGAGAGTCCTCGTAATGTAGGAGCTAATGTGCTGGACTGCAATATCGTATCAAACCATGAGACTTCGTGTGATTGACGTATTCAGCTTTAGAGAGAAAAACATGGTCACAAACATTTCACTTACAAGCAGGCTCCGACATTGTTCCCTTCCTCAGTAGCTGTTTCAGACTTTCATGACTTTCATGACTTTACCCTGATCTCCTTAACGTAAGCACGTCCTGTTTTAAATGTCCTTCTCCACTCAGATCTTCTCCATGCTACCACTTCGCTGCCCAGAATATTAATTTTCAATTATTTCGGAGAACTCTTGATGTTGTTTTTGTAGCGTTTCTCGGGCTTGTGCTGAGGACGTTTGCCATATAGTAGTTCACCGTTGAACAGACGTTTAGGAAGCCTTAGGATTTCCCTACGGACATTTGATCTGCCATAATCAGAGACTTTATAAAAGTATGAGTATTCAGCCATGCTTAGAATTTCCCCTTGTGTGTGCGTGTGTGTGCGTGTGTGTGTCTGTGCATGCGTGTGTGTGTGTGTGTGTGTGCGTATTTTGCCTATATTCTAATCAATAAAACATCTAAAAACTTAATGGAATCAATAATGTTAGAGTAAAATACATCAAATCTCTTCTGATTCACCCACTTAACTCTTCACACACCTAACTACTAAAACACACAAAACACAGACCCACAGACATCGACACTGTAGAAGAAAATAACAGCTACCGGATGTTGACCCAAACAACGGCCAGTGTCAAACTGAGAAAATCATGGCTTCTGTGCATAGGCTCCGCGCATAGTCTATCCAAAATCTCCGGAAAATTCTCAGTTATAAAAAAAGGTCTATTTTTCAACCAATCATATTTTTTTTCACAAGTAGTATTTTCTGGAGCCGGTGTTTGAAGTTTGGAACATATAAATAGGCCAAGCAGAGATCACAGGCCAGTTGAATCGCCGACCGTCCTTAGAGCATCACCCGACAACACCGTCCGACCAGATCAAAGCAACCGCTTGTCACCGAATAGATACCCCCCTGTCAACCAGCTAGATATTTCATCCGCTTGTTTATTTTATTTATTCAATAAACAAAATAAACTAAATCTTCTCGTCAGTCTTATTTTTCTTGCAACTGCACGCTTGTATATAACAATAACTATTTAATAATTTAGAATCTGAACAAATGTGAGTGTTAAAAAAACGTATAGGTACAATTCGGTTCAATTAGAAGTGATCTGGCTCTGCGACACCATATTTAGTCGATCGTGTGGGAAAAAGTTTTTGTCGCAATTCTTTTCTCTTTTCTCTCTTCATAGTCGTTGCAAACTATTTTATTCCCTTAAAGCCATATGCAGTTGTGAAAGACAAAGGATTTGTATAAGCATATGGGGAAAATGTACATAGGGGCACAAAGGCAAAACATTTATAAAGAAACAACAAAATTTACATTGATACAGCAACAGCAAAATACACAGAACAAAGAACTTCCGATGAGGTTTTACAAAGACTTGTGGTTAATATTTAGAATCAATAGAAAAATGGTTACGCCTATAAAGTTATAAATACTAATATTTGAACTTTAATTATTCTTTGATTCACAAAATTTGTACATCAAAAATGGTTTCTAGGGTATTCTAGTTATTTACTTTAAAAGTATATATTATGTGAATGGTTAATGAGAAATGCTTGGTTTAAATTAAAGTGTACAATCTCAGAAAAATTAATATCATTAACTTCATTGGGACCATGTGGACTAGGTAACTTGACATATCGTATCAGTATAGAATGTACTGAGCGTGATGAAACTGGTCTGACCGCTCCAAAGATCTCTGTCCGAAAAGGCCCTACGAAAATTCTCTTGCGTGTCTTTTGCGTTGGAACCAAATTCCTGGTTAATACAATCAGAGAACCTGCCAACTTTCTAATCATTTTTATCATTGAAACCTTTATGTATTCTTAATGTATCTTTCATAGATTATCTCGGCTTCTATTCTAACAACGAATTTTTTTCTTTAAGAAAAATCTATCGGGTCTACTTTATTTGGCGAAATTACTTTGAGATTAACCTGGTCATCGGTAGTCCGAGTCACTGGTCGGGGGTGGTAAAAGAAACCTGCTAATGAGTATAAGGTGGCAGCCACAAAAGCCATGTGGCTATTTTTACTTTAATTTATCAAGTAAGCTTTCTCCATTTTTGTGTCCTTTTCATATACTGCTTGTTCATGGAACAATATGTGTATATTTCGAATTGTTGTCACATATTTGCACATTCTTTCTTCTTATTACTATTAGTATATCTATTATGTATATGTTATATGTTACTGTGTGTACAAATGTGTTTATCTTATCTTTCTTTCCATTGGGTTCAGTGTTAATATATCACAGATATACTAATACTAGTATTGTTCCTTGATGAGTGAGGATTCGATTAAATATCTTTCTTACCACCAACCATAGCAATAGAGCAAAACGCCCAAGCACAAAATGTACTGGTGTGTGTGTGTGTAATCTGCTTGTAGCATAGAAATGTTGACGGCAAAATGTCAACTGGCTAATAAAGTGAAGAATTCATAAGTTATAGTTTTTTAGAGGATTCAGAAGCAAATGTTTTTTAGTCAGATTTCTGTATTTTTAGTGGCTATAAGATATTGTTTGAATTTTACTTATTAATTAAGAGACTTGATTTTTATAGTTGGAATTCAAATTTGTTTTTGCTATTTTGATCCTAGCCTTTTTTACTAAAATAATTTTTGGTAATTTGCAGTTTCTAACTAATACTGTTCAATTCGGGTGCTATATTTGTCGACTTTACCAAGGCCTTTGATTCTGTTCTCAGAGGGAAGATGGAACAAATCCTATTAGCATACGGCATACCAAAAGAGACCGTCGCAGCAATAACGATTCTCTATAGAAACACCAAAGTGAAAGTATGTTCTCCGAATGGAGAGACAGACTACTTCGACATTGTAGCAGGAGTAATGCAAGGGAACACACTAGTCCCATACCACTTTATCATCTGTCTAGAGTACGTGCTTAGAACATCGATTGATAAAATCAAAGAAAACGGTTTCGAGCTGACAAAGAAAAGAAGCAGAAGGTACTCCGCAAAAACAATTACCGACGCCGACTACGCCGATGACGTTGCGATTCTGGCAAATGCACCCGCCCAAGCCGAAACCCTACTGCATTGTCTGGAACGAGCCGCCGCAGGCATTGGCCTCCATGTCAATGCACACAAAACTGAATATATGTGCTTTAATCAAACAGGCGACATTTCCACACTAGATGGAACTTCTCTGAAACTGGTAGACAAGTTCACCTACCTAGGAAGCAGCGTCTCATCAACCGAAAAAGACATCGACACGCGGCTAACAAAGGCATGGACAGCTATCGATAAGCTATCGGTCATATGGAAGTCAGACCTGACCGATAAAATAAAACGCAGTTTCTTCCAGGCAGCGGTCGTGTCGATACTGCTATATGGATGCACTACATGGACGCTAACAAAACGTATGGAGAAAAAGCTTGACGGCAACTACACAAGAATGCTGCGAGCAATTTTGAACAAATCCTGGAGGCAAGACCCCACAAAGTACCAACTATACGGCCACCTACCTCCCATTACAAAACTATCAAAGTTAGACGAACCAGACATGCAGGACACTGCTGGAGAAGCAGGGACGAGCTCATAAGTGATGTTCTCCTATGGACCCCCTCATATGGCCGAGCAAAGGTAGGACGACTAGCTCAAACCTACATACAGCAACTATGTGAGGATACGGGATGTAGCCCTGAGGACCTACCAGAAGCAATGAACGATAGGAAGGAGTGGCGAGAGAGGATCAGGGATATCCGTGCTGGCGGCACGATAGATGATGATGATGATGATGCGTACATGAATTATTCATATATATATATACATTGACCTTGACAGATCAATTAGTTAGGGATTTCGTAAATATGAAATTTCACCTATGTAAATCACATGAATTGAGAACCGGAAGGAAAAATGCGTGAGATATTTTGTGATGACAAGCGATTCACAGTCGATAGACAGATTCAGTCAGAGATTCGAAGACCCGACAGATTCGGTCAGATTCGGAAAGCAGCTAGCGAGTTGACGTTAGCCAGTGACCGTCGCCCCCTGCTAAAAGGCAGAAGAAGCAAGGCTCGAAATATGTGTCCATCGTGGTGTCAATGATAGCAGTCCTTCGTCTCTCTGTCTCTCTCGCTTTATCTCTCATGCAGCCATTTCGACCCTTTCGTGACAATAAAGAAGAGAGATATATTTTTATACTTTTATAAACAAGCGTTATGGTCTCTTCATTGGCTATATAACATATATATATCATTAAAATTTAATGCAAAAAGAGTTTTTAACCCGTAAAATCTTTACAATGTTCTATTCACTTAAATACAAAGCAATATCACAATATATTTCAACATAAAATAAGATAATCAAAAAACAGGATAAAAACTCACCACTGAGAGTTTTACGTTCATCAAGTGAGCTAGCATTCAACACCCACTCATCAGAGGATCGACAACGTGAAACTCTGTGCTGTAATTTCTTGCCTTGTTTAGTCATTATTATCTTAATTTATATATATATATATATATATATATATATATATATTTGATAGGATATAGGACAAATTTTCAGGCACTCATTATAAATCGTCAAATATCAAAATACAAGCACAGACAGATTGTTTTACTGTTTACATAGTATAATTGTTCAAGCTCTTGTCATAAATGAAGCAAATCCCTTTGCAAATATCATCATTGCTCAAAACCTAGCCAGGATATCAGAATTAATTGTGCCAGTTATAATTTACCAACTATGAAGGATATTTCATTGTTTGCTAGTCACGAGGTTTCGATATTAGCATCTGTTTAACGAACAGAAATAAAAGTTATACCCATTTTGCTCCAAGAACGAGGAATAAAAAGGACTACGCGTTCTGATGTCTACGCTAAAAAGTCACGTAAATATTGCACTTATCGTTGTCTTAAAAGGTTTTTATGACAAGGTGAAATAAAGTACCTTGCCGGAGATGGAAACAACGTCTCCATTCTGTTCAACGAACAGAAACGCTTTTCCTGTCCATTTCGTTCTTCGAGTGAGGACTGAAAATTGGAAGCTCTTAACCATTTAAAGACAAAAGAAGAAAAAGATAAGGGTTTTAATTCTCACAAAATCATCGGGCACGCTCCTAATCCAAGAGAACACAATTATTTTTGTTTCCCTACAAAAAGAATGAGATTTTTTCTCTACCATATTGAAACTCATCAGTCCAAACAAAGGAATACAACTGAAAGGTTTATACTCTCGAAATCTGTCATGTCCAGACGCTATAATCAATTTTCAGAAAATATTTCCTTTAACAGTTAGTAAATGTTGAGACTGTCTGCCGAGGATATTGAAGCGTAAAAACCTTTTCAGTATTACACGCAAACAGGTCAGCAATTAAAACAATCCTGTTACTATACTTATTTGAATAACATCCGGTATTGTCTGAAGCCTTTTTAAAACAAGACGGCACCATGGTAAGAATTTGGCAATGATATTTAGTAGTATAGATGGGATATGTACTCTAATCTACTCAAAAGACAGAGAAATATCGGAATGTTTTTTCATTAATGCTGCTGCTGCTACCCAAAGAACGAGTGAAAACAAATATGAAATATTAAGAATTCTCTGACAGATTTTGATATAATTCATCCATTCAATCTGCATCAGCCTACTCAATCACATCTCATTGTATCTCTTCTGGTACATCAGGATAGCATGTGTGCGCGCATCTTTGTTCATGCAGTTATTTTGATTCATTCCTTTTGATTGGCCTTCAAACATGTACCTATACACATTTAGGCGAATAAAATGTAATTATTGAATGTATCCATTTTTCAAGTGAAGTAATTCCGAAGAGAATCTAATTAATCAATTTATTTAATTCCATTTTGATTGAAACGAAAGAGACAGGAAAGTGTCTGTTTAAAGGCACTCTTGCTTAAATGCAGATATCGCACAAAAAGAGGGGGAAATATAAAGAAAGCATCTGCTGTTATCAAAAATAGAACGAGAGAAGTCAGAAAGTTAACCTACGGACAAATAAGGACAAGCTACGCATGGAAACGCCGTGTTTGTGTATATAATTGGTGCTATCAACTAAGTACGTGAGAAAGTCCCTCAAGCTTTTCAGCTCGAAGAGAGAAAATATTTGGCTTTATTGCGTAGGCGGTGCACTGAAATATTAAATACTGACAAAAAACAACAGAAAATATCTTTCAAATGATACAGAATAATAAGATGTGAAGAATTCAGAAAATATAATATCTCTCAGAGAGTTTTTTCAATAATTTTTAAAAAGAAAATGAGCTTCTGCTTTCGACATGATAGTTACTATACGTATTCTAATCTGACATAAGGTGAGAAAAAAAAAAAAAAAAAAAAACTAAGGCGAGAAGATTACGCCTATGTTCCAAGTAGAATGATCTCATCTGTCTTGAAAATCAGCATTTTAGATACTGGCTTTATATCTAGGCTTAAACACTGACCAGCAGCAAATACAGTCTTTTCTACTACGCATTATACAGGCCTTCGTACGAGAAATTACTGAAAAAGTCTCGGCAAAACTAAGTAAAGCAATTACTTCTTTTTTTTATTGAATTATTGTTTTATCGAGTTATTCGTTTATTTTGAAGAGTTAAAGGGATTTAAGAAACGATGTGTCAAGTTTGCTGAATAGCAGTGATTATTATGTATGTTCTATGGTTCTAGATGACTCTCCTGTTTGATTTTGGTTGGGTTGAGAACTTTTCCCCTTGTCCCTGTAACTTACTTGTTTAATAGAGAGGTACAGTAGTGGAACACACGTGTGGGTTAAACTCGCTATTCTGGTCTTGTATCCCGGATTATTCTTCGATTGTCCTAATTATCAATCGTTGGGTCTCGTTCGGAACATTCGGCATTGTACTTTTAAAAAGTTTGAAAAAGTGAAGATTTTATTCAAGTTAATACGTCTTGGGTAAGTTTTTTTTTTTAATTCAGAAAATGAATTCCCGACTAAGTTCATTGTTCGTAATGATATTGGAATTATTAACACGAAATGTATTTTAAAAGTACGTAACAACAGAAAAAAATTAATTCTACTAAAAAAATTTAATTTCCCTGATATTAGTTTAGTTACAATTTCAGCCATTGTATTCGCATTAAAAATACTGTTTGATGTATTAGAAAAAACTAGTTTTGCTATCAAACGTCAAAATACAATTATATATATATATATATATATATATATATATATATATATATATATATATATATATATATATATATATATATATAAGGTTGCTGATATCTTTATTGTTGCTCAAAATTTGAAAGAATCAAATCCGCTTGTGAACAAAATTCTGTTCTCAAATTTACTTATGAACATAACAATGATAATAAAATCCCATTTCTCGATGTATTATTATTATTGCTATTGTTGTTGTTGTTGTTGGATTTCAAGAATAATACATTTGCCACTTCGTTGCATAAAACAACCTATAAACCAAAATTCCTTCCATCTCAATTACGGATAGCGAATGTCTACAATAATAGCAGTAATAAAAAAATTCTCAATAGAGGACACTTAATTTCTTCTTTCTCATTATTCTTAAAAGATCTCATGGGAATAGAATGAACGCTAATCAATTATTATTATTGGCTATTAGATTAAATAGTTTCTAGTAAAAATAAACAATAATACATATCACAGAGATAATAGTAAAAAAAAAGGTAAGCCTATTCAATTGCAATCAAATGCATAAGAATTACAAGATGAATACGCCAGAATAAATATTATTAAACAGCACATTTCCCCGGTTGAATCTGAAAATACAACTAACCTTATAATTTACATTGATAATAATAAAAAAACTGCTATCTCATCATCTCTACCCATTAAACATCTAAAATTAAAAAGATCAACATTTTTTATGAATTTACTTGCCCATTAGGGAACAGCATACTTGACAAAGACGAAACAATAAACTACGTTAGACACAACAATTAGCTTATCTTGCAGATTTAGCTATAATCTCTCAGATCAAAGTGCCATACAAAATCGCCTCAACCAACAGAAAACTATCATTCCCCCAGAAGGAACATACTGGTTGATAATACACAAATAATACGCAGATCTGACCGTAAACAGTAACTGAAAATATTGAAAGCATCAATTATAAAAACAAGAAAACCCACTCCTTATATTTCTTTTGAACATAGCCATAATGTTCTGGCCATGTTTGGCAATTAAAATTTTATAATTATCATCAAAAGCATACGTCTCACACATAAACATACATTTTATTGCAACAAACGACAAGTTGATATGATTTAATTTCTTTTGGTGGGAAGGTAGTTGCTTAATGGCATATCAACCCTCGTGGATTATCTAATATCCAAGCCATCATTGTAGAACAGCAGTGATACTGTTTAAGTCATTGTTGGAAGAGTAGGGAGGCTCAATACCTTTCCCAGGGGTATTAGTCCGAAAGTGAACGCAATAGCTTGAATGGATTTCGAACTCGCTTACTTCGAGTCCACAGCCTAGCACTATGGCCATTATGCCACCGGGGACTCCTATATACGTAAGTATAGATGGTTGATTTGTTGGTTGGTTGGGTTTTATGGCATAACAACCTTTGTAGGTTATTTAATGCTAAAATCTCTTTATACACATATTAGATATATATGATTTGTAGACAAATAGTTTGTTGGTCACATTTTTAAACAAGTCAGAGCTCATTTATTTGCAAACATTTAAAGGATGTTAAGTATTTCTATTTGACTTTAATATTTCTATTCAATATGAATCAATTGTTTGCATACAGTTAAAGGATTTCAAGTATTCCTATCTCACATGAATAGTTCTATTTAGATTTAATTTTTTATTTCACACAGTTAAATGGTTTAAGAATTGCAATCTAACATTAATAATTCTATTCGGTATTAATAACTTGTTTGCACACACTTGAATGATTTCTAGTATTGGAATTTAACTGGGATCGATGGCAATGAAGGGGTACTCCGCATTCTCCAAAGCTCCAACATTACTGGAATCTCACCACCAGATTGTTTAGTGTCATATCCAGTACACTCGTTGAGAGGAGAGTCTTACCTCTTTGCAGAGAAACAGTTGATGTATTCTACATTCCCGGTCGACTGATCAAGAGAGGTATATATATATATATAGGTGTATACATACATACATACATACATACATACATACATATATATATGTAGAAGTGGATATATCCATGCGGAGGTATATATATATATATATATATTATCATCATGTCACGCTGCTAGCACGGATTTCCCTTAATCTCTCTCTCTCTCTCTCTCTCTCTCTCTCTCTCTCGTTCGTTCGTTCGCTCGCTCGCTCGCTATTCGTCTCCATTACACCCATTACTTCCGGCAGATCTTTTAGCCAACATCCTGTATCTGTACAGAGCTGTTGTAGATAAGTTCTTGTTAGTCGACCAACACTTGCACATCCGTGTGAAAGGGGTCCATAGGAGAACGTCAATTATGAGCTCGTTCTTACTTTTCCAGCAGTGTCCCGCATGTCTTGTTCGTCTAATGTGGATGGTTTTAGAGATGGGAGCTGTGTGTCCGTACAACAGCTGTTTTGTGGGATGTTGCTTCCAGGATCTGTTCAATATAGCACATACAATGTTTGGGTAATTACCGTTTAGCTTTTTCTCTATGCGTTTTGTCTACGTGCATGTGGTGCATCTGTATAGTAGAATTGACACAGCCACTGCTTAGAAGTTGCGTTTTATTCTATCGGATAAGTCTGACTTCCATATGATCGATAGCCTATCGATAGTAGTCCATATCTTTGCTAGTCGCATACTGATGTCATTTTCAGTAGATGAAACGCTGCTTCCGAATTACATGAACTTGTCCACTAATTTTAGAGAAGCACCATTTAGAGTGGAGATGTCTCCTTTTTTATTAAAACACACGTACCCAGTTTTGTCTGCATTCACATGGAGGTCAATCCTCCCTGCTGCCTTCTCCAGACTATGTAGCAGAGATTCAGTTTGGGTTGGTGTGTGTGTGTGTGTGTGCAAGAAGCACTATGTCATTTGCGTAGTCTGCGTCCGTAAGAGTAAGTCTTGAAGAGGAACAAAAGACGTGTTATTAAATGATGACGAACCTCCAACTGACCAGGTGTTTCAGTTTTCCCGCTTAAAACGGTTTAAACTCGTGACACTTTCAAGTAGTTATACACAATATTCTTCTCTCTCTCTCTCTCTCTCTCTCTCTCTCTCACACACACACACACACACACACACACACACACACAACTTAGCAGGGGTAAGCAATCCCGATTATTATACCAAACTATAATGAGGTTTTTGCTCTACAGCTTGCGCTCTGAATTACTTTAATGCATTATAATATTTGTTTTGAAACTTTTGTCTTTATTCTGATGGTGTTTGGATGACATTTTGACCAATATTTGGAAATTAAAGTTTGATATAGAAAAATGTAATACATATATTGAACCCTAAAATATTTTAAAAAAATTAAATAAATTAAGCAACAAGGAAATTAAAAAAGAAAATGAATAATGTGATCTTGTGGTTGGTTTTAATGATGCAATCATATTTTGTCCGTCGTATCTAGGGCAAATGAAACGTTTGGCTTGGTGGTTAGAAATCTTATTTCAAAGGAGGCAAATGTTGTTTTAAAATATATATAAAACACTAATGAGACCATATAAAAAATATTTTACTTAGGCCGTAGCTCCAGTGTCGAGACATGAAAATTGGAGTATAATACAGAGTTTGGAAGGCATACAAAGAAGTGATAAAAATGATAAAAAGAGTAAAAGATTATAGTTACAGGAAGAGATTTAAAAAATTAGGATTAATTTCTATGCTAGAAAGAAGAATGAGAGATGATCCAATTGTAACTTTTAAAATAATAAATAGATTTTCTAATTATAGAAGACATTTTTAATATTTCTCCCTGAAATGGAAATTTACTGTCGAAACAGATTTCAAAAACTAAGTCTCCTTACTAATTGGATTTTTTTTTTGCTAATAGAGTAATACATTTTTTTTTGGGGGGGGAAATACCTAATCAGATCAAAAACAGCAATAGTGTTTAAAAAAAAAGATTAAATTGGATGATTTCAGAAAAAAATGCTAAGAAAAAGAATTTCAGAGAACACTTTTGGGAAATATCGGATGAATTACTTAACAGAATTTGATCTGTATGTAGTTATTGTATTGATGGTGTATATATTCTGCGTAATGATTATTTAAAAATAAGGTTAATGTAAGAAGATAGTAAAAAGTGGAGAAGCCAAAGGATGCATAACAAGCAAATAAATTTATTCTCTGATTTCCCTCAAATTTGTAAGAGATTCGTAGATTACCAGTTTTACTGCTTCGTTTTCTACTTATTTTTATCAATCTTGTGTTTGTTATAGTTCGCAATATATTCTCATAAATTGGAAGAGTAAAATTACTCATGCATTCATTGCACAATATTTTTATCGACAGGAATCGCTAGCCAATTTCTTTTTAAGACTAATCTCATTTTGAGACGTGGTTTAATGACTGTTGTCGATCGCGTTCCATAGAGCTGCCATTACCATTAACTTTGTTAAGCATGTCACGTACTAATCAAGTTCTGTGACCCCTTTCTATACAAAGTGAAATCCCTAACGACTAAACCATTGAATGTCATAATCTCTGAAGAATCAATGTATTATGCCAATGTTCAATTGGTCGAATTTAAAGAAAAAAATTTATTTCATCTTATTTTTAATTTTTGCGGAGAGGGTAATGTCAAATATAATGAACGTACGGGAATACTGTTAGTTACTTCAACCGAAAACCGGTATCTTTTCCTATGCACAAAATGGAGTAAACGCGTTGAACAATTTCGTTTCAATTGACGATTATTTGACTTTAATAGTTCGAATTGGTTTCACGTTATTGTCCAAACTCTAAGTTTCGACCTTCAAAAAACAGGCTAATCCATATTATAATGATCTGATTTTTGTATATTTGCATGTTACTGTAGCACAGCCAAAATGGCACATCCTAGAGAGATTTTTATTTGAGCAATATAGTTAAAATGCTTTAACTTGGAAAATACATATTTAGCTATTTTGAGCCGAGTGACTGAAGTCTGTTAACCGGTTGTTGGAGCTGAAATCGATTTTAAACATCTGCATATTGTCTATATGAATAGGAGCGTATCCAAACCACATTCCCTCCCTGCCATTCGGCAAATGAAACCTTACAGTCCATCTTCATTCATTGCATGAAGTGAAACCACCAAGGTGCATGAGCTCACATTACCGATGCAGTGCTCAGTAGTGAAGCACTCGACATTCCTACATAACATATTTTAACTTTCTTCCATTCACAGTATGAGTGAAACCATATGTTTCTTGACTGTTTGTTTTGTTGTTTTTTTTTTGTCTCATGAAATGTATTTTATTTGTCACTGATATGTTAGTTTCATTTATTTTACTAATCAAATTTGCTGTGTACTTTATATATGTTGCCTTGCACTTAACATTCTTTTTTATCAACGTTTTATCCAATGCTGCAGCAAATATGCGAAGAAATTTATCGAAGAATAAGACCTATCTCTCCAATAAAGCATACTACCACTATCCTGGCACTGGTCTATCCTTCAAAACTGGCTGTGCTACATGTGGGGTTTGAAGGTATTTAGGGAGGTCAGTGGCTAAGGGCAAGGCTGTGTTGCCGTAAGATATCTGACTCCATATTTTGGTTATATTATTTTACCCCACGTTGACTGGCTGGTGCAATGCCTTGCCCAAAGAAAGTCCAAAAGAAATATACAAAAAGAAAAGATAAAAACAGATAAGAGACGAAAACATTTCTTCCATACTTTCCTTAATTTACTTGGTGAATGGACTAACCAACTGTTATATTTTGACCTTCGACCCGGCCCAAAAATGCTATTCCAAGGTGATACACCGGAAGGAAGTGACGCATTCCAATGGCCAGTAATCGAAAGAGATCGCGTGGGCGGATTAAGGCTTATGATATGGGACAAGATGAAGGTCCCATTGTGCCACTACAGTGATGCACCGGAAGAGAGTAACCTCTGAACTGCATGACAGTTATTTCCGCTTGATGACGATTAAACATTCGATTTCAAAGATCCAGTGGGCGATCGTGTGGGCGTTGAATTATTATATAATTGAGTTGAGTTGGGTGGCAAAGCAGTTGCCAGCAGACTTCAAGAGAGTTAGAGACGAGATGTGGTAGGGAAGGCCACACCCGACCGAGGGAGCCCTCGGAAAGCCCCGATGGAGTGGACCCCAATATTAAGAGAACAAGAAAGACACAACGTGACGGTCATAACAGTGAGGTCAAAATATGAAGTTTATGTTCGGTCTCCAGCACCCTCTCACATGCAAACCTTCAACAACCCTTTCGAACCTTGCAATAAAGTGAGAGGTAAATATATTTGTAAAGAAGTCTTCCTGCTTCCTTTCTTAATGCGTCTTTCTGTGTGCGTCTGTCTTTACTATTATTGAGTCGTTTGTCTTTACTATTATTGAGTCGTTATGATACGGCAAATGAGTATATAACACAACGCTACGTCCCAAGACGCAGCGTGGTGCCCAAAACACTAGACAGCAAAATCGGTGTTGTCGGTTCGACGTCACTACCCGAAAAAGAGGTCGGTTCACAGAAAACCTGAGTATTTATCTCTCTCCACCGGCTCCAAATTCGCCACTCCAAAATCCTTCCAATTTTGGCGCGACCACTTCCCATTGGATACTTTGCTTTTTATTATTTTTCTTTTTTTCTGATTTTTAACCGGATGGATGCGTGGAGCCTTATGCGTGGCGACGCGTTTATACATTTTGTATGTGGCAGCCGACGAATCAACATCCGGTTGGGAGTTTTATTGTTAATTCCTAAATCCCCACATACATACCCACTGGTAATCACTTCATAGAATCACTCAAGAGAATACACTTCACATTATTTCACATCACAAAAATGTATAAATTATTTCATTAGTTTGTTTCTTGTTGCTGTTGTTTTTTGTTTTTGTTTTTGTTTATTTTTTGTTAGTCTGTGGGGGGTATATATTGGGTCAATTGAAAAGATTGATTTGAAATCATATCTCTTTTACTACATGAAATTGTGTTGAACAACATCATCGACCCGGCTTTGTGTGATTCGTGAATTCATGCTTTACACCGAAAAAAAAGTATTATCGTAAGTTGGTATTCAGTTATTGCAAGTAATTATTTACTACGCTTAGCTCAGATGTGATACGCAGCCAAAAGTATAGAGTACCCAGGAAGAATCGAACTCACCAACAATGGTCTACTAATCTAGCTTGCTAATCAGTACACCGTGTGAAATGCTGAAGTTGCTGCGAGTATTGTGATAAAGACGTTGCTGCCTCACTGTCGAAGACAAGCAGATTTGTAATTATCCCGAACGAGCTTGCTCTGCCAGTGCATATCGACAAAGTACAATATTTCACTGTAGTATTTTTAGATATATCGATGACAATTTTTGTCTGACTTTAAATTTATTTCCAAATGTTGACTTTTGACCAAATCCAGCACCGAGTATTAGGAAGTTGTCATCGACCAGACAGCTGCAATCTCTTGTTCTTCAGGAAATGCATATTGTGTACCTTCCTAACTAACTGTATACAAATATAAAAGCAAGTTAAATTTCAGGTGTAAAAAAGAAGATGAAAAGTTATGCACTGTGATTGTAGTGTTGTTATACTTCTAAGAAAAGAAAAAAAAACTTATTTTATACAAATGGTAATAATTCAGCCAAGGCTTAGGGCGTATTAAATTCTGTGGATGATTGATTGATTTGGGTTTTTAAAGGTGAATTGCTAAATTATAGAAGTACTTTGGCATTCTGAGATTCAGAACTAAAAGGTGTGTGTGTGTGTGTGTGTGTGTGTGTGTGTGGTGTAGTGTACATTGTTTCAAGGAATGTCCACTCCTGCGTCACGTGATTCAAGGCTGTAAACAGACTTGCACGGATCTATCACGTGATCATCGCGGAGCACGATGATTCCCCGCTACAACCCCGGGCGCATTTAGCGGAAGGCGTTAACCTCACCTCCATATACGCGTATCACCGCTTCTCTCTCTCTCTCTCTCTCTCTCTCTCTTACACACACACACACACACATGCATACACGCACACCCACACAGGGAAAGAGATGCGTCGCACACATATAACACTCAGAGGCTGGTGGAGGTGGGTGTTACAAATAAACAAAATAAGCCATTATTGTACTATGTTCATCACTACTGTTACTCGAGTGATAGCTACAGGAGAGAGAAAGAGAGAGAAAGAGGAATACCGTATGGAAAAGAAAGAAAGAAAGAAAGAAAGAAAGAAAGAAAAACGGATAGAGAGGTCTGCGGCAAATATGTCTGCAATCAGATAGGCACCCACTGGATTTCATGGAGAACGACAGCCTCTTCGAGTTACTGATCAGCAGATGTACACGTGATTCCTCTAAACAGTATCATGACTTAAATGGCTTAATTATCATCAACACTTTTTAAAAAATTAATCCTGTAGCTGTGTAATGTCTGTCTGTGTGTGTGTGTGTGTGTGTCTCTCTCTCTCTCTCTCTCTCTCTCTCTCTCTCTCTCTCTCTCTCTCTCTCTCTCTCTCTCTCAGGATCACGATTGTCTCTCCGCTGCATTGAACATCAGTACTCACCATCACCGTGCTGATGATGGTGAGTACTGGGTGGTATTATTATTATTATTATTATTATTATCATTATTATTATTAATGATAATAATAATAATAAAAATGATAATAATGATAATGATAACGATGATGATGAATTAAAAATGTTTCAATAATCTCTGAAGAATCAATGTATTACGCCAAAGTTCAATTGGTCGAATTTAAAGAAAAAAAATTATTTCGTCTTATTTTTAATTTTTGCGGTGAAGGTAATGTCAAATATAATGAACGAAAAGGAATACTGTTAGCTAAAAAGAGAAATTTCGCTTGATTTATTTATCTATTTTTTTTCTATAAAAAAATCATGTTATTTATTTATTTATTCATTTATTCATTCATTTTTTTCTAGGCATTGGTTCCTTTGTATGAGCATGTTTTTTTCTGTTTACCTCTATTTACCTTCAAGGACTTTCAGCCAAACTTTAAGAAGAAGCAAGTTTCTAAATTCTAAAATAAAAAAGGGTCATATTAAATATTCAACTGTGATAAATCATAAAAGTTCCCATGGTGGAGTGACTGAATGTGCTGGAATGTGACATCGTTGTAAGCGAGTTCGAGCTACAGTCACGCTGATACATCTACTCTCAGACTAATGTCCTTGCAAAAAGCATGAACCTCTTATCCTTCTAGCTATGTAAATAGTGTTAGTACTGTTCTTCTACAAGTATGGCTTTGGGATTAAATAACCCATAAAGGTTGATATTAACCAAAAAAAAAAAAAAAAAAAAAAGAACAAATAAGTGATATAATAATGATAACTCATTATTTTACGAACAGCAAAATGCTAATAAGAAGACCAAACGCAAAGAAATTTACAAATTTTGCCTATTAGTGTTTTGGGGTTTTGTTTGTCTTGTTTTTTAATTACATGTTTACTTTCTTTCTAAATAAATACTTAAGTGAATCCAACATATACACCACTAGATGAATAACTTTACAATACTCGGTACCACTCTTCCATGATATATTCATCCTCAAAATAGTTAACTTGTAGTAGTTTCTTCCATTGCTAACTACCTGTGTGCTTAGGTGCGTGAAAACTCGATAAGCGATTTACGCTCTTTTGTCTCCAACACATTTTTCTTCATTTCGCCTCGTAAAATCCACTGAAACAAAAATCTAAATTAAATTTCTATGTGTTTTCCATATTGACCTTCTTTTTTTAAAGCTTTCTAAAAATGTCATTCTGGTTCTGAAAGGTGTAACAAAAATGAATAAATAAAAGAAATGAAATAAGATAAAATAAAATTAAATCAAAATAGACAACATACCAGTATTCATCATTATTAGAACTCGTCAAAGTTAGATCATTGATGAGGTGTTTATCTTGTTTTATTATCAATATTTATAAAGAATGATAATGATAATGATGATGATGATCTGTCTTTATTCTTGTTGATACTGTTCCACCACCCACCCCACTCGTCAGTATCAACAAGAATAAAAACAGATGCAATCAATCCACTAAAGGTTATGATACCGGAAGAATAGAAGGTCAAGGATATGAAAGATTAATTCTTGAAGGCCAAGTGTAGCACATGAAAGTCCAAATTGATGAGAGTAGTAATAGTAGACAAACACAAACAGTAACTATCTTTTTGTTGCTTCTTGCCTCCCACTCTGCAGTTTTTTATTCTTTTTTTTATTTTATTTTATTTATTTATTTATTTTTTTGCTATTGATATCTAGAAAAGTTGGCTTAGTACACTGAATAACTAGATGAAAGGCGAAATAAAAGAGCAGAAAAAATGTCATTGCACACTTCCAAATAGTTAGGAACTACCTATCTTGATTAGGGCCGGACTTTCATCTTTTGAAGCCCTAAGCTATATGAAATTTGAGGCCATGAATGATAATGATAAATAATATATATATATATGTATATATAATAATATATATATATAAATATATATATATATATATATATATATATATATATATATATGTATACGAAGGTCATTCAATAAAATGAGGGAAATTTTTTGAATTAAGCAAAATAGATATTTTTTCGAAATTAGTTTACTTTAGATTACTTGGAATTGATTGAAAAATTATTTTAATCAAGCAAAAATACACTATTCAAAGTGCTGCAGCTTGAACAGAGCTCTGTCATAAAATCTTTGGTGGTTGAGCAGTATAAACCATGTGAAATTTATAGAAGAATGTGTGATGTGTACAAAGGAACATGTTTTAGTAAAAAATGTTTCCAATTCTTCTAAACATGGGTTTGCCACTACAAGCCTGAGTCAAAAAGACAGTCTATGGAGTGGAAACACACCGACTCTCCGGTAAAGAAAAAGTTCCGGACGGTGCTATCTGTAAAGATCATGCTGAGAGTGTTCTGGTTCATGAAAGAACCCATCACTATTGATTTCTTTGAAAAAAAAGTGCAACTGTAAACAATGGTTCCTATTGCCAACTTCTTAGACGAAATTCACCTTATTTATTGAATAACTCTCGTATATAACTTTTGCTGAATAAAAACTAATTATATATATATATATATATATATATATATATATATATATATATATATATATATATATAAGGCTTTATGTATGCGTAACCCTAAGCTATAGCTTATTTAGTGTGTTGGTAAGTCCAGCACAGATTTTGATCAGCTTTCAAATTCTTGGTTTTTACCCAGGTTTAATCATAGAGCACTGGGAAATACGTAACATTTTTATTTATGAACCTAATATAGACATGTGTATAAGTAAGGGAGTGGTTTCCTGCTCAGTTTTTTTTAAACCTTGGCATTGTTGAACCAGTATATCCAATGTGACAATAATTAATATCTCGTGGTTTCTATACAAAAATCTTTTTTTCAGTGACGTTAAAAAAACACAGTTTACGCTAAGACATTTTATTAAAGACTGTATATGTTCATGTACCGGTTTTTGACTAATGGGAATACCTACTTTGCACATTCAGCATCAAAAATTAGGTTTTGGTTTGATTTCCTTTGATTTTATGGCATATCAACCATTGTTAGTTATTTAATGCCAAATCCTATTTTTACAAATATATTAAATATATAATTTGTAAACACATTTTGTACATACACACAGTTAACTGATACGAAAGTTCTATTTCTAACAATTCAATCAAGCTTGAGTCAACAAAGTTAAATGGTTCCAAGTATAACTATGTTTAACTAACAATTCAATAAAACATCAGTCATTTGTTTACACACAGTTAAATGATCGAATCGTTTTATTTCTAACAATTCAATTTAGCATGATTCATTTGTTTAAATGTCAAAAAGTTTTATTTGATTTATAGATAGGACCCTATTAGGTGCTCCCACTCCAGGCTAGAGAGGACCTGGGAGCGATGGCAATAAAAGGTTACTCTGCATTCCCTAAATCTTCAGCATTACTGGAGCCTTGCCATTTGATTGTTTAATGTTATATCAGGACGCTCGTTGGGTGGGTGGCGTCTTACCCCTCTGCAGAGAAGTAGTTGATGTATTCTACAACCCCAGCCGACTGGGCTGTAAAAATCAAGATGTGAAAAATAACTGGTTTTTTTTTTTTTGGTGGGGGGCTTTTTTCAACGTACTTATGGGGTTAGGGATTTATGGGAGTTGATGGTTGGCGATTGGTTATTTCTTCTTTCAAACCCTAATACGTGTTGTTGGCTCAGTCGACTGGGGCTGTAGAATACACCGACTGCTTCTCTACAGAGGAGTAAGACTCCCCCAACGACTGTCCTGAATACGATACTAAAAAAATTATGGTGGGGCTCCAGTAATGCCGGAGATTTAGGGAATGTGAAGTACCTCTTCATTGCCATCACTCCAAGATCCACTCTGGCTCGGAGTGGTAGCACCTGATAGGGTCCTATGTATGGGTTAAACAGAACTAAACTGTGTACTTATGTTTGAAATAGAACTGTGTTTATATGTATAAAAATGGTTTTAGCATTTAATAAACTACAATGGTTGATATACCTCAAAACCCAATCAACTAACCAACTAATACGTGTTGTTTTCTACTCCTCCCGTTGGCTGGAATGGAATGAAAGAAGGAAAGAGAGACAAAGAGACAAGTGAAGCTATTAAGACTCAACTTTATCACTAAGGAAGTTCGCAAGTAAGCCTTGAAGGGAGAAAACCTCTCCGAGCAAAACTCAGTGACTTCCTTGTTGAAAGCTTAGTTTTTTTTCTCTCCGAGTTTCAGAGGCTTCCTAGGAGATTATCATTTCTTTTGTATTTATTTTATTTTGTGTTTTTCATCTGATTTTATTATATTATTTATTGTTATTGTTTTATTTTTTTTCAATCCTCCACACACTTCTCTTTATTAAAATGTAAATATTTCTAGAGTCAAAGTCTTAATCTTAATTTTTTATTTCTATATGGGTAATTTTAATAACCGATTTTCATCCCCCAGAAATTTATTTTTTGAATATGCAAATACGCTGTTTCTTTTAAATATTCATTTTTATTCTTAGCAATTACCGCTTTAAAAATTAATTTTGTATTTAAATGAAAAATAATAATCTCATGGTTAATTATGAATGAAACTAATTTTCACGCGTGAAAACAAACATTTTATCGTTAAAAACGGAGCAGTTCCATAAATCGTATGTAACATGGGCGCCTTAGATGGTATAATGGTTAGCAAGCTTGACAAGCAAACCTTTACGAGTGAATTCGAGTCTCATTGGGTGCCCCATTCATTCGACCTTGTGCCATATCAAGGCAAAAAGCTTAGTAAATTACTAAATCGTGTGTAACACAAAATAATAATATATGAGTAATAATACAATCTACGGATCAAGATGGTATCTAAATGTAGCACTTTTTGGTCCAAATCTGAATCTTTTTTTCACTTTAATCCCAAATTCTAAAGTCTTGCCTTGAAAATGAATGGAAAGCAACAATTAAAGAAACTATTTCTTCACAATCTTCTTCATAGCGATGAAACCTATTTGCAGTTCTTCTGAAAATGTGTGTATTGTCATCTCCCAATGATTTGAGGATCAGACCCATTTGAAGATTATAAAATTCAAGTAAAACATATCTTTAACTATCATTGAGGATTGATTGATTGATTGATTGATTGATTTTAATGGCATGTCAACCCGTCTACGGTTATTTTATGCCCAAAGGTTAAGAAATTGTGTTCATTGTACGTTCATGGCGTTCGGGCAAAAAACCTTCAGGCGACATTACTATTTGTTGACTTTACCAAGGCCTTCGATTCCGTCCACAGAGGGAAAATGGAACTAATCCTACGAGCATACGGCCTACCAAAAGAAACCGTAGCAGCAATAATGATCCTCTACAGAAACACAAAAATGAAAGTACGTTCACCAGATGGAGACACGGAATACTTCGACATTGTTGCAGGAGTACTACAAAGAGACACGCTAGCCCCATACCTCTTTATCATCTTTCTAGACTACGTGCTTAGAACGTCGATCGACAAAATCAGAGGAAATGGTTTCGAGCTGACTAAGAAAAGAAGCAAAAGGTACCCCGCAAAAACAATCACAGACGCCGACTACGCTGATGACTTGGCGTTACTGGCGAATACGCCTAATCAAGCAGAGACACTACTGCATAGTTTGGAACGAGCTGCAGCAGGCATTGACCTCCATGTCAATGCGCACAAAACTGAATATATGTGTTACAACCAAACGGGCAACATTACCACACTAGACGGAACCTCTCTGAGGCTAGTGGACAAATTCACCTACCTAGTCGTGTGTCGATGTCGTTTTCGGTTGATGAGACGCTACGTCTCATCAACCGAAAACGACATCGACACACGACTGACGAAAGCATGGACGGCTATAGATAGGCTCTCAATCATATGGAAATCAGACCAGACCGATGAAATGAAGCGCAGTTTCTTCCAGGCAGCGGTTGTATCGATACTGCTATATGGATGCACTACATGGACGCTAACTAAACGGCTGGAGAAGAAACTTGACGGCAACTACACAAGAATGTTGAGAGCAATATTGAACAAGTCCTGGCGACAACACCCCACGAGACGCCAACTGTACGGCTACCTGCCTCCCATCACGAAAACTATACAGGTTAGACGAGCCAGACACGCCGGACACTGCTGGAGAAGCAAGAACGAGCTCGGAAGTGTTGTACTCCTTTGGACCCCCACATATGGCCAATCAAAAGCAGGACGACCAGCCCGAACTTACATACAGCAGCTATGTGAGGATACGGGATGTAATCCAGAAGACCTGCCGGAGGCGATGAATGATAGGGAGAAGTGGCGAGAGATGGTCAGGGATATCCGTGCTGGTGGCACGACATGATGATGATGATGATGATGTACGTTCATACTAACACTTTTATGAGGTTGTTTCTTTAGAGGCTTTTCATGCAGTCCTCTCGAATGTGAATAATTTTCAGACAGAACTATTAGATCCACTGATGGGATCTTAACACGTACTACTACTCCAGGTCACAGAGGAGTTGAAAGTAATGGCAATGAAGGGATATTCCACTCTCCTCAGATCTCCAAAAATAGGGCCTAGCTACAAGATGCAGTTTAATGTCATACCCTGGCCACCCATATTTTTTCGAAGGAATCCTACCTCTCCGCAGTGGATATAGTCAGTATATTCCGAGCCCCGCCATTGAGGTTGCATTTTTAGCAATGGGGGATTTTGGTAATTTCATAAATATGACTAGCCTCAGACTATTTATTCACTAAGCTCAGCTTAGTTGTGGCACAAGATCAGAGCTATGGAGCACTCAGTGAGAATCCAACTCACCAACAAAGGTTTGCTAATCTAGATCGCTAACCATCACACTAAAGCTTGAGGGCACAAGAAGTGGTGAAACCAGAAGTTACTTGAAATTGTCACATTTGTGGAAGCATTTCAAGAACTCGAAACTTCAAACAAACATGAGAGCTCATCTTTCCATGCGAGCTCATCTGTTTTTGTGGGAGGGGGATGAGGGAACAGCTGTAGCTGATTTTGAGAGTGAGATAATCTCTATAGCATCATCGGTTGACGACCTCTTAACTAATGTCTTTCCAACATTCAATACGGCTACCGAAATCACCAAGGGTTGCGCGAAAAAACAATATTTGCCCCCAACTAATTAAGTTGTCAACAAAATGAACAAATGCTTCTCTCCGGTGAGGTAAAATATACAAGTTTCTTAACACTTTTACAGATCCAAACGAAGCTGTACATTAACCGCATGAATTTCTTAAGAGCTTGGCATCACGTGGTGAACCACTTCACAAGCTCATGTTTAAGAAAAGTGCACCAATCATGCTGGTAATCAAACAGCTGAGGTCAAATCAGGCAGAAGTGATAATAATGTCAGGCTGTGCTGCGAGGGAGGATGTTTATTCCAATAATTCCTCTAATTCTCAGAGACATTCTAGTTGATTTAAGAAAAAAAATGCTATTACCAATCAGAATATGTTATGCAGTATCCACGTACAAATGTCGGAGAGAAACACTGAAGGTTGCTGGATTATAATGGCAGGATCTTTGCTTTTGCCACTGGCTAATATCGCTGCCTCGTGAGTTGGATAAACAAATAATCTTTACGTGTATGCATCACATGGAAAGATTAAGAATATTGTGAATCAAGAAGCTTTTATTGAATATTGACAGGAAAGAACCCTTTGACATGCTGCATAAGTTGCGTGGGTAGCATAACAGGATATACACCTGTTTCCTCAAGTAGACAGGATGTTGCTTCCCCAGCGGAAATGCTGCGTAAGTTACGTAGTTGGCATGCTATACAGGAAACATGTCCACGTGCAACGAATGGGTGGGAGGTGTGACCACGAGGGCTGCCTGTGCGTCCGGAAAATTATTTAAACTTGGAAAGATTCGATCCCCAGCAGAGAACGAAGGAGCCCGGAGGTAGAGTCATTAGATGTCAAGTCGCTCTTAGCCCTTGTCTTGTTCCAGATTGACTAGGGTTGAGAGGCAGAGAAAGGCCGTACAAGACCCACGAAAGCAGAGAAATGTAAAGAAACAGACACGCTGCAGTCGAAAAGCTTTGAGAAGGCCCTGACGTCGGGAAACGTGTAGAAGCTAAAATGATTAAATTCCTTGAGATAATGACTGACTTGCGAAAGTAGAGAAGTGAATGGAAACTAAAGGTGATTTGGTCTTGATGAGAAGCGTGAAGAAACAGACACGCTGAAGTCGAAAAACGAATAGGATCTAAAGAAGATGGGTGGTTTGAGAAGGCCCTGAAATTGAGAAACGTGTTGAAGATGAGAAGATTAAATATTTTGAATTGGCCCGGTACCAGTCTCGCGTAAGCAGAACAAAGAAGATGTAGTTCACTGAAGATTCGTATCTCGCCTTGTATGGTATCTTAGCCGTCTTTGTCTCTCCTCTTTACTCCACATCTTCGTACATTTCGGATAATGAAAAACCCCAGGAACCAGATTATATTTTTATGCATAAGAGTTGTTT
Source organism: Sepioteuthis lessoniana (assembly GCA_963585895.1). NCBI lineage: Eukaryota > Metazoa > Mollusca > Cephalopoda > Myopsida > Loliginidae > Sepioteuthis > Sepioteuthis lessoniana. The sequence goes on along the minus strand of OY757906.1, from coordinate 59,791,445 downwards.
TTCTTCCTGTATACAACACTTTCTTATGATTATTTATATGAATTGTTTTTGACACCTATTTTAAAATTACAATTTACAACAAAGTTTGCCCAGTCGGTTGGAGCTGTAGAATACACCGATTGCACCTCTGCAGAGGGGTAAGACCACCCCCAATGAGTGTCCAAGATATGACACTAAGCAATCTGATGGTGAGGTTCCAGTGATGCTGGAGCTTTGGGGAATGCAGAGCACTCCTTCATTGCCATTACTTCCAGGTCCACTCTGGCCCGGAATGGTAGCACCTGATAGGGCCCTATCTATGGGTTAAATAGAATTGACTGTGTACTTATGCTAAACAGAATTGTTTGAATTACAACTGTTTGACTAAACTGAATAGCTTAAAATAAAAATGTTTTTGACAATTAAACTGAACTTCCATTTCAAACAATTCAGTTTAGCATAAACACGCAGTTTAAATGTAACTGTTTTTGACATCGATACTCTACTTGCACTAGACTATGTATTATATATAGAACTGTTTTGACATTTAACTGTGTGTAAACAAAATTAGCTGAATTAGAATTGTTTGTGACTGTGTGACTAAACTGAATAGCTTGAAATAGAAATGTTTTTAACAATTAAACTGTGCACTCATGCTAAACTGAATTGTTTGAAATAGAACTGACTATTTGCATAAAAATAAATTTGGCGTTAAATAACCTACAAAGGTTGATATGCCATAAAACTTAACCAACCAACAACAAAGTAATGCTGAGAAATTATTTTCTCCTGATAAAAAAAAGTCAGAGAACTCCCAGTGGCCTTTTTCTTTTCAGAGTTGCATAAAATATTCTCGTTCAGATCTAATAAATATGTGAGTTGTTTATGAGTAAAAATCAGCTGTGTTTGCTTTTGGTTTGGTATGGTTTGGTTTTATGTCATATCAACCATTGTAAGTTATTTAATACCAAATCCATTTTCATACATATAAACAGTTCAATTTCAAACAATTCAGTTTAGTATGAGTACACAGTTTAATTGCAAAAACATTTCTATTTCAAGCTATTTAGTTTAGTTGGTTGCTTAATTGCTTGGATTTTATGGCATATCTACCTTTGTAGGTTATTTAATCTCAAATCCATTTTCATACATATGAACAGTTCTATTTCAAACAATTCAGTTTAGAATGAGTTCACCAGTTTAATTGTCAAAAACATTTCTATTTCGAGCTATTCAGTTTAGTCACACAGTTTTAATTCAAACAATTCAGTTTAGTATAGGTATAGTTTTTTTTTACACACAGTTAAATGTCAAAACAGTTCAATTTCAAATTCAGTTTAGCATACAAAAACAGTTCCATTTCAAACAATTCAGTTTAGCATAAATACGCAGTATGAATGTGAAAACAGTTCTATTGTTTGTTTATTTGTTTGTTTGGGTTTTATGGCATATCAACCCTTGTAGGTTATTTAATGCCAAATCCTTTTTCATACAAATAAACTGTTCTATTTTAAACAATTCAGTTTATCATAAGTACGCAATGAAGGAATACTCCGCATTCCCCAAAGCTCCAACAATACTGGAGCCACACCATCATATTGTTTAGTGTCATAATCAGGACACTCGTTGAGGGAGTTTTTATCCCTCTGCATGTTATATAGTCATCTACAGCATCACAACGACACCATAATAAAGACAGACGCACAAATAAAGGACGCAGGAATAAAGGACGCATGAAGGAAGACGCAAGAAGACTTCTTTACAAAATATATACCTCTCACTTTATTGCAAGGGTTCGAAAGGGTTGTTCAAAGGTTTGCATGTGAGAGAGTGCTGGAGACCGAACATAAACTTCATATTTTGACCCCACTGTTATGACCGTCACGTTGTGTCTTTCTTGTTCTCTTAGATGCTCAACCAGAGGTCTTGGGGTCCACTCCATCGGGGCTTTTCCGAGGTCCCCCTCGGTCGGGTGTGGCTTTCCCTACCACATCTGGTCTCTAGCTGTCTGGAATTCTGCTGGCAACTGTTTCAGGGGTTTTCCGAGTGCCCCCTCGATCGGGTGTGGCCTTCCCTACCACATCTCGTCTCTAACTCTCTGGGAGTCTGCTGGCAACTGCATCGGGGGTTTCCGAGGTCCCCCTCGGTCGGGTGTGGCCTTCCCTACCACATCTCGTCTCTAACTTTCTGGGAGTCTGCTGGCAACTGCTTTGGGACCCAAACTCAACTGAGTTGAATAATAACTCAACGCCCACACGATCGCCTACTGGATCTTTGAAATCGAATGTTTAATCGTCATCAAGCGGAAATAACTGTCATGCAGTTCAGAGGTTACTCTCTTCCGGTGCATGACTGTAATGGCACAATGGGACCTTCACCTTGTCCCATATCATAAGCCTTAATCCGCCCACGCGATCTCTTTCGATTACTGGCCGTTGGAATGTGTCACTTCCTTCCGGTGTATTACCTTGGAATAGTATTTTTGGGCCGGGTCGAAGGTCAAAATATAACATGCAGAGATGCAGTCGGTGTATTCTACAACCCCAGCCGACTGGGCAATGTGCGTGTACTAATATGGACAGCAGTTATTGTTTATATATATATATATATATATATATATATGATGTGTGTGTGTGTGTGTGTGTGTGTGTGCGTGTATTTGTATGTGCGTGTAGTAAGCGATTTCGAGCGCCAGTCGCGCTATTACGTTCACTTTCGGACTAATACTTTTGGAAAAAAGTATGAACCACCTTATCCCTCCCCCCAGCTACGAGTCAAATAGTACCACTACTGTCCTTCCACAAGAACTACTTTTGGCATTAAATAATCCATGAAGGTTGATATGCTATTAAACATAGAAACCAAAGAATATATATATGTGTGTGTGTGTGTGTGTGAGAGAGAGAGAGAGAGAGAGAGAGAGAGTGGGGTACGTTTCGAAAATAAATCCTCCTTTTTATTTCAACGAATTCTAATACACATACGAGGAGCACAATAACATCGTTGAATAGAACGAGTTTTCAGCTATGAAGCTACTTTCCAGATAGTCATCACCTGTATGTCATGCTCATAAAAAGGTTGCTTCAAAAGTAATGATTCTTATTTTGTATTTTGCCAGTGTCAGAGACGAATCTGATAAAATGGTTTTAACATGAAAGTAGATGTGGATTACAGAATCACTGATATTCATCAATGCACCGCATAAAGGCTGTTGTTTGTCGCTGTCAAAAATTCATAGCCAATAAAGGTGACTATGTGGGGAAAATGGTAGTCTGTAGCTCTCTCCAATGATGTTAATGTGCTATTTGTACCTGTTGTTTTCCCTTAGAAAATAAACAGGAGATATTACATTCGAAGCTACTCTTATATATATATATATATATATATATGTGTGTGTGTGTGTGTGTGTGTATGTGTGTGTGTGGGAAGAAGAAGAAGAAGAAGAAGAAGAAGAAGAAGAAGAAATGATGATGATGATTATTGAAGATATTAGGGCAAAAATGGAACTCTAATTATTTTGTAAATATTTTTTCATTCTACTTCTGTCTAAGAATATTTGTTACATTTGCATATATATTTCATATACTAAGTGTATCATAGATTATTTTCAGCTAAGGATCAAAGTGTTGCGTTCACATGAGGTAAGTGAGATTTAATGACAGGCGTAGTTCCAGGTGGCCTTTCTCTCAGACAGCACCTCCCCCTCTTTGCTTAAAAGTGTTTATTGGCAAGCACCTCAGACTCATATGAAAGGGAATGTAATTGGAAGTAAACATTTTTTGGCCTTACCCTGCTGGAGTTTTCATTTCTTCATTGTATCCTTCATACTAAACCAAACTTTATATATATATATATATATATATATATATATATATATATAATTTTTAAATATACCGTAAAAACTCGTGTATAAGTAAATTTAGCGTACATTCAGCGCATTTAAAAAACCTTGTCTTTGTGCATCTACTTACCCCTGTCTGCCGAGAAAATAAGCATTCGAAATCATGATTTTTTTTGCCTTAATTCCAATATTTAATTTTATGAAACACCCTGTATATGAAGTGAGTTTTAAACAAGCCAAAAAAGAGCTTTTAAAACAGCATATCAATGAAATGTTTTGGTGTCCTGACAACTGAAGTGTTAATTGGTTCAATTTGGTTGGGTTTTATGGTATTTCCACCATTGCTCATTATTTAATGCCAAATCCTGTTTATAGTATATATCAAATATAAATAATTTGTAAACACATTTTGTAGATAACATTTTTAAACGAGCTTGAGTTTATTTTTTGTACACAGTTAAATCATTCAAGTATTGCTATATATCACTAACTTCAATTATACATCAGTCATTTGTTTACTCTATTCCTAACAATTTGATTTTACATAAGTCAATTGTTTCCACACAATTTAAATGTCAAACACTTCTATTTGACCCATAGATAGGTATCAAGTGCTACCACTCCGGGTCAGATTGGACCTGGGAGCAATGACAATGAAGGGATACTCCACATTCCCCAAATCACTTGGAATGGAGCCTCACCAACAGATGGTTTAGTGACATATTTAGGACACTGGTTGCAGAGATGCACTTGGTGTATTTTATAGCCTTGAAATTTTGACTTTTGCATAATACTACTACACTGCACCATACCGGTGAATAGTTGCGCTACACGTGCTAAAGTGAATGAATGTGTAGAGTGCTTATCGTTTATTTTCTCTCCGAGTTGGACAATGAAGCTTTTGATCTTTTGATCCAGTGTTCCACTTCATATTCATGTAAACTAGGATTTTCTTCTTTTGCTAACATTAAATGAAAAACAAACAAATAAACAAACAAATAAACAGAAAATGGCTTCGGTGCATTGAAGAGGAAATAAATGTTCGTTTGTTTTATGTATATACAAACAAAAACGTCCAAACCCGAGTTTCTTATTTATAACTATCCTTAATTTACAAAATAAAATGTACTTACTAATAATGTTTCAAAGTTTGAATGATTTTTTATAAACTAAAGTGTATAGTTACCATTTTTTTTAAATACATATTTGTATCTCGACACAAGATATATTTGTTGCTTCTATTGTGTGTATTGAGGAAGAAAGTTTTAGGAACTAGTGGGTTTGATTGACATAGTTCCCTAATGGTAAAGCACTCAGGAACGAACTCACTATAGTTGCAATGGTCGAGTGAGAATAGCTTTCTAACTAGTACTCCACAATGAGTCATCTCTCCAATATCTTTGTGTCAAAGTTGATGCACGTCAACTTTTCTAACCAGCACATCTGACGTAGAATAGATATTTGCTAATATATTACTAATATAGTCTCACAGGCTTGTCAATAAGTTTGATCTTCACTATTATGGATTTGTGCTTTGATCAAAATAAACTAAGTAAATATTAACTCAAATAAGAATCTATAAAAAAGAAAAATGTAGCAACCCCCCACAAAAAAGTACAGCATATATATATGCATATATATATATATATATATATATATATATATGCATTTTAATTATTAATTATAGAGTTTCAATTCAGTAGAGTTCGCTAATAAATGATAACTAATAATATCTGTTTGATTGTATAATATTCTACAAGAAATAATAAAATCCTGGTATTTTTGGTTTAGAAAAAAATTAACCTTTATTAAAAATTGATAGAAATGTATTTATTTATGGCCGATACGATATGAATATTTGTGTGTGTGTGTGTGTGTGTGTGTGATCGTATAAAAGTTGATCTTGTATATAAATCGACTTATAACTCATGTGTAGTTTGCTTATGTTTTTTTTTACCGACAATGTAAGTCTTCAAAATTCGATCTATACTCGAGTATATATATATATATATATAGAGAGAGAGAGAGAGACAGACAAAGAGACTGATAATGCGGGGAGATGAAGATTAATCATTGTCTATCAGTCAACCAATGTGTGTGTATGTGCGTGTGTGTGTGTGTGTGTGTGTGTGTGTGTGTGTCTTTTGCACTGGTTAGCCTTAGTTAGAAGTTCATATAGTTATTTACTAAACTTAGCTTGGTTGTGACACAAGGTCAGAAGTATGATGCACCCAGTGAGAATCGAACTCACTAATATGGTCCGCTAGTCTAGCTAGTTAACCATTACACAACGCTTGGTAGGAAGTTCATATAATGTATTTACTCCAGTCAATAATCTACAATTTTACACCGCATTATGACAGTATAAATCTGATATGCTTTACAGCCTTTCTTTTTAAAGAAAATCCAAATTTACAAAAGAAACAAGATATGGTTACAAATTCGTGGAAACATTTACGTAAATTAATTAAAAGAAATAGTATTTTTAAATTCAGGAAAATCCTTTTTACTCAAAATAAGTCATGTTTAATATGTGCGAATTCATTTTGTGTACTTGTGCAGATAACCTTACAGAAATCGCTCCTTGAGTTTTTTTTATGACTTCATACGAATTTCAAACAAATGGCTTCTCATACGAGGCGGGAAATATCCATCTCATCTTAAAATACAGTCATCATCATCATCACGTCGCACCATCAGTACGGATATCCCTTCACTATTGTCCATTGCTTCCGGCAGGTCTTCAAGACTACATCCCGTATCGGCACAGAGCTGCTGTATGTAGGTTCGAGCTGGTCGTCCTGCCTTTGCTCGGTCATGTGAAGGGGTCCACAGGAGTACATCACTTATGAGCTCGTCCCTACTTCTCTAGCAGTGTCTCGCATGTCTGGTTCGGCTAATTTTGATAGTTTTCGAGATGGGTGGTAGATGGCCGTGCAGCTGCTACTTTGTGGAGTGCTACCTCCAGAATTTGTTCAAAATTGCTCGCAGCATTCTTATGTAGTTGCCGTCAAGCTTTTTCGCCATACGTTTAGTTAGCATCCATGTAGTTCATCCGTATAGCAGTATCAACACGACCGCTGCTTGAAAGAAACTGCGTTTTATTTTATCGGTCAGGTCTGACTTCCATATGACCGATAGCCTATCAAAAGCTGTCCATGCCTTTGCTAGTCACGTGCTGATGTCTGTCTCTGTTGATAAGACACTGCTTCCTAGGTAGGTGAACTTGTCAACTAGTTTCAGAGAGCTACCGTTTAGTGTGGAAATGTCGCCTGTTTGATTAAAGCTCATATATTCCATCTTGCGTGCATTGACATGGAGGCCAATGCCTGCAGCAGGTCGTTCCAGACTATGTAGCAGGGGTGCGGCTTATGCGGGTGCATTTGCCTGTAGCGCTATGTCATCAGCGTAGTCGGCGTCGGTAATTGTTTTTGCGGGGTACCTTCTGCTTCTTTCCTTTGTTAGCTTAAAACCGTTTTCTTTGATTTTATCGATAGATGTTCTAAGCCTGTTGTCTTGACAGATGATAAAGAGGTATGGGGGTAATGTGTCTCCTTGCACTACACCTGCTACAATGTCGAAGTAGTCTGTGTCTCCATCCGGAGACCGGACTTTTACTTGGGTTTTTCTATAGAGCATCATTATGGCTGCGACGGTGTTTTTTTTTTTTTTTTTTTTTTTTTTTTTTGGTAGGCCATGGCGAGTAGAATTTGCTCCATCTTTCCTCTGTAAATAGAGTCAAAGGCCTTGTTAAAGTCGACAAATAATATTGTTGCCTCTAGGTTTTTTGCACGTACACCTTCAAAAATTCGACGGATAGTCAAAATTTGTGACGTCGTCGATCTATTTCTCTGGAAGCCATTTTGGTTCTTCCTAAGTATGTTCTCAATTTTGGGTTCTATGCGGTTGCGTAGTAGAATATTGTATATCTTGGCCGCTATGGATGTAAGTGTTATACCTCGGTAGTTCTTGGCTTATCGATAGACTGTTCTGCACAGTCGCAATGGTAGGCAGGTCAGGTGGCCATTTTTGGCTAGTTGGAAGGCACCACAACTAACTCCTCTGAAAACATAAATACGGCGAAATTTTTTTCTTTTTCTCTTTTTTTTTTCCCCCGGTGAACTCAGGTTAGTAACATGCATATGATATCTTCTTGTGACATCGTCAGCTCCCATATACAACAGGCATTCGATTTAGCTACTCGTACTACTCTTTTCTTCCGGTTTGACAGACCATAATTCACGAACACTCGTACTCGCTTTATAGACCTCTTTCTCACCATGTTACTAGTTGGTCATTTTTTCCGACCTTATGGCAAAACAAGAAATATTACAAGCCAATGTTTCGAATGCCAACCTTCCCTTTTTATAGCAAAGGAAAAAAAAAGTCCATGCTACAAACACCAACTTTTCCTCTCCACATACATCGATTTTATCGCGTACTTTTGGGGCCACTTTACAGAACCTCACACAATTACAAGTAACAACGTAATTATACAGAGCACTACAGGTGGTCGATTCCTCGAACTCTGAATAAGAAAATTTGAGTTTCACCAAACGGACATTCGTACTGTAAAAATGTCTTGTATATTCCGCTTATAAATGCACTCTTTATTGTTAACCTATTTGTTTTTATTCTTTTATTTATACTGCTCCGTTAAAATAGTCCGTGCCACAATGTTTTGTTCGTCAGATTAGCATTTTACAACCCCCCTCTCTCTCTCTCTCTCTCTCTCTCTCTCTTTCTCCTCTTTTGTACTGCCAAACGGTGTGATATAACATCCCTATGCTTTCGTGCCCTTAAAAAATAAATAAAATGAATGAAATAAAACTTTATACCAAGTCTAAAAACAGAACAGAAACTACAGCCATAGAAGTGACAATTTCGGAGCGAGAATTAAAGCTACGTATACATAGTTGCAAACAAACCACGTGATTAAAAAAAAACAGTTTGTTTCAGCCAATGACAATAAAAGGCCAAAAGTCTGAAATTATGAATTACTATAAAAACAGCTAACAAAACTTTCAATGGTAAACACAGGAGACACCGGAAGAAACAGCAGTCGGCATCCAGCCTAGCTAGCAAATACTTACACTCCACCAATGTATTAATGTAACCGACAGGTCGACTACAATTCGCTGCCACATACACAAGAACACCGGCAGACACACATTCACTCTAGAACAGGCAAAACAACAGAAAGAACAATGCAAGATTCTCGCCGAATAAGTAACTCCATAATATCTCCAACAAAACGCACCAAGTGCTCACATACAAGGTTTTCTTTCTACAAAGACTTTTCCATTACAAGAGCATTCTCTGTCACATACGCTTACACACAAAAAACTTTTCTTTCCACTTTAACATTTCATCGATTTTCACTCGGATAATAAATTTCCGTTTTGGTATTGTCGTAGAAAATTTGTTTTCAACTTTTATTTACTCGCACTCTCTTTCTATTTTCCTCTTCGTTCTAGCATCAGTAGCTTGATTATCATTGCTGCATTATAGGTTTCCTGGCTTTTGGTGATATTAGAATTTATTAGTCTCAGGTCCTACACATATACATATGAGAAAAGGCGAAAATTGACTAGTCTTCAAGACTTGACCGACTTGGACTTGGACTTGTCCAATAACCTATTAGGTCGACGGGGTGCCATGTTGAGTATATATTTACTCATCCCCTCTGCCACGGACAGAATTGCGACAAAAAGTCAATTCATAAGTGGAGTATACTTGGTTTTGAATTTAGGCCTCTCTTTATCCTAGACTGACTACCGTACCAAGGCTAAAGAACCAAAATCTGCCCTACTATTAACCAAAGCTGAGAGTGGAAGTGATGGATACATCACTTTCCCAAGGGCATTAGCACGAAGTGAAACGTAAAAAGCCTTGTCCAGGATTTGAACTCGAGTCGCTGATTCAATTTCCTTCGACGATAAACATTACGCTAAGCACGCCATGCTGAGTAACTCCCTCGTGGCATCTCTCAGGACAAGGTTATATATTGCAATGTCCATCTTTCTAAGTTACATGCGACATATTATATTGGGTTTCATGGTAACAGTAGCGAGGCGCAATCCCTGGCTTGATTTATAATTGAACTTCCCAGATGGATTGTCTTTACAAGGCAAAAAGAATATGATTGCCTAAAGCTGAGGTCAGAGAGTGGATTCGATTTTTTCTTTGATGGGACGGGGGGGTTGATGGTATTACTCCGAAGTGAACGCACCTTCTCGCAGTTGAAGTTTGAATTCAATTTGCCGATTCCCTTCTCCATACCGTTAAGCATTGAGTAATCCGCTTCTCTTGAAAACTTTCGACTCTCCCCTTTTAATGCAATAGAGGGGTACTGCACCAAAGACACAATCACCAAGTACTCCGCTTGAAGTAATTCCGTTATATGAAAAGGAAATGTATTGAAGTTCTCACCGTTTTAAAACAATTATTTTCATTGAATCTAACATCCTGGACTTGTTTGTATGATTTGAGTGGCTGAGCAAACGTCATCAACAGATGTTGTTCAGGTGAAGCCGATTTATTTTATGACTGCATCAGAAAAAACGAATTGTCAGTCTATAAATAACGACATTTTTTTCCCACCTTAACAAAAGCAAAAAGTGGACGATTAACTACGGCAAGATAATAATAGTAAGTTTCTTTGAAACTGCTCTCATTTGCAACCTGGGAAGAAGTATCGTAGCGAACAAATTAAACTTTTAAAGAGATTCGAATTTATTATGGCAAATTATAATGTTATTTAAAGAAAAAAAGTCATAATTCAGTTTTATCTTCATTGCAGTGTCAAAAGAACTTTTAGAGTAAAATTGATTTTTGACATTTCTTTGTATATGACGATACTTTGTAATTGTTTCTTGGTTTAACTGGATTAATTTCCACGTATTTTTTTTTAACTATGATTCGGCCGTGATACTCCCCAACATCCCCAGGTGACTATTGTATTCTGCATTGTCGGATCTTGTTAACAATGGAAGCAGTGGTGGGGGCTGATGCTCTTCTTCTCTCATTTACATTACATACATTGCCTCTCAAAAGTGTCTTCTTTTGATCCACGCGATAAACATGAACTTTCTGTAGACTAAGTGAATTTCACATTCCAACTGCATTCCAACTGGGAGATGCGTGCTTTTTTAACCTCAAATTCATTGTTTGTTTCTTTTTCTTTGCCCGTGACTCTCTTATGCTGCTGATATATAATGTTTCACCTGCAGTTTGGAATATTTCAACATAGTCTATGTGCTGACTTTTTCAACTGTTTTATTATCCAATGTAGCTCTCAATTGTTTTTGTTTCATTTCACAGAGGTTGTTGTATGCTCCGCTATTAACGCATTTGTGGCCTAAGCAAATAAACTCATCTTTTACACAGCCATGCCTGAAATTTCCCCAAGAATGACAACTTTACTATTAAGTTTTTTTGTTCCCTGTTTTCCTGATGTTTTCATTGGGAGGATACAATATATGATTATCTCCCTTAGATAATTTGCATGTAAAGTAGAGGCCTCCTGGGTGCCACATGGCCATCTTTTACCAACTCTTATCTGGTATTTTGTACTCCTTTCATACACTACTTGTTCATGGAATAATAGGTGTTTGAATACGTTTATGTATTCTTTCCTGTTAGTGCCGTTTGTTGATAAATTATGCGAATAATTCTTGTATGTGTAAATGAGTTTTTCTTGTCTTTCCTTCGGTTGTGTTCAGTGTTAGTATATTGATTCTAGGAAGGAAACGACTCTGCTAAAACATCCTCCCAACTAACAAGCTTGAATCTTTAGAAACTACTAAATAATTATGTAGTCTTTTTTTTGTGTTTTTTTTTAAATTTTGGTGGGGAGGTATTTTTGTTTCTTTTCTTCTCTTTGGTGAGAATACCACAATCCACGTGACATTCACGTGAGAATAGACGAGACCGGGTGCAACTTATACTTGAGAAAGTACTAAGAATGTACCAACCAAAATGTTACACTTAAAACAAGAAAATAAAGACAATACTCAGAAAATATTTGGAATAGTTACGAGGTATAGTAATGATAAGAATACAATAAAAATATAATGATTGTATTATGTTTACAGTGGCAGTCAAAATAAGAGAAAGATTTATTTAAATAAGTTGTTGAAATTTATAGAAATTGTAGTAGTATGGACTTCATATGTGAAAACGCTTTTATCGAAAATGTTCATAGAAAGTTATTCAAGAAAAACTTTAATTTGAAAAAATACAGTAGACTATATAAAAGAACGATTTTTATTTATCACATTTTGTCCCAGTTATATTGCAACATAAACTTTTGTAAACGTTTAGAGGGGAAAGTGTCATGGAATATGTTCTCCTCTCTTAGAGGTATTATTGGTTGGTTGGTTTTATGGCATATCATCCTTTGTAGGTTATTTAACGCGAAATCAATTTTTATGCAAATATTTAGTTTTATTTCAAATAATTCAGTTTAACATGAGTACACAGTTTAATTGTCAAAAACATTTCTATTTCAAGCTATTCGGTTTAGTCAAACAGTTCTATTTCAAACAATTCAGTTCAGCTTAATTACACAGTTTAGATTTATTCAAATCCATTTTATGCAATTTCCAGGACACTGGTTGGGGGTGTCTTACTTGCAGTCGGTGTATTCTACAGCTCCAGCCGACTGGACAATAGAGCTATTGTGAGAATTAATGAACAAGTAAATGCAAATGTGTATTTAAGCGAAGTAATACGCCATTCCTTCTTTACAAACATCCCCCAACCAACCAGTCATTTTTATGCAGGACAACATCCCTTCTAATACTACTTGATGACTGAGAGAAGAAAGGATTGAAGAAAGCATTAAAGTCATGGAATGTCACACAAAGTTCTTAAAGCCCATCATAAACTTATGGAATAGGAGACAAGGTTAAAGAACGAAGCCCAACCTTTATAACCGATTTATAGGTTTGGTTTGGTTTAGTTTTAAGGCATATCAACCCTTGTAGGTTATTTCATGCCAATTCCTGTTCATGCATATATATTGAATATATGATTTGTAAACGTATTTTTGTAGATGTCATTTTTAAAGGAGCCTGAGCTCATTCTTTTTTCGCATACAGTTAAATGGTTTCATGTATTGCTATATTAGTCACAAATTAACATCAGTCATTTGTTTGCACACATAATTCGTAGGTAATTTCATTTTTAGAGCTAATTTGTTTGTTATTGTTGTTATTGTTATTGTTTCTACAGTTAAATGTTTCAATTATTGCTATCTAAGACTAACAATTCTGTTCAATATTAATCATTTGTTTGTACTCAGTGAAGTAATTATTAGTATTGTTATCTAACTCTAATTATTCTATTCAAAACAATTCATTCATTTGCACACAGCATTGCTATGTTATACCAATAATTCAATTTTGGCACAGTTTCAATTATTGTTATTTCATACGAATAATTCTATTCAATGTTACAGTTAAATGGTTACAAACATTGCAATGTATCAACAAAAATTCAATTATACATCAGTAATTTATAGACACTGTTGAATAATCAAACAGTTCTATTTCAAACAATTCAATTTGACATAAGTACACAATTTAAATGTCAACCAGTTCTATTTGACTTATAGATAAGATCGTATCAGGTGTTACCATTCCGGTCAGAGTGGACCTAGGAGAAATGGCAATGAAAGGATATTCCAGACTAGAATCTCGTCATCAGATGGTTTAGTGTCATAAGCAGGACACTCGCTGGCGGGGTCTTACCCCACTGCAGAGATGCAGTCGATGTATTCTACAGCCCCAGCCGACTAGGCTACCTATTTATAGGAAAACTTGACGATTGAAAAAAACGACAAACGATCAGTGCAAAAAAAACTTATGTGGGTATCGGTATACTGAAGTTATTGCTAAGAAAGTTTAATTGATTGAGTGATTGATTTTAACGGTACGTCAACCCGTTTAGGACAATTTTATGCCTAGAGGTGAGGAAATCCGGTTCATATCGCCCTTTTTGTGCAGGAATGTTCTTCACTAGGAATTTTGCCAAAAATATTGAAAATTAAAATCTATGTAAATAATAAGGAATTGGCAACTACAGATAGAGGACCAAATATACATTGTGGAATACTAACAGCGATAAAATCATATTGACGTTCAATGCTGGCAGACTAACAAAGTTCAGACGTCCATTTTTATAGCTTTTTGATATGTTCTGACATGTTTGGATATGTTCGTTGTTGGAATCTGGCTTCCTTGTTTTAGCTGGTTGAAAAATATTGCTTGGTTTGTACTGATTCTTCTGAAAATTTTATTTTTATGGTTGATATAAAAAAAAAATGGGATAGTGTTTACTTCGGTCGCTATATATTTAATTTTTTAAATCATGGAAATGTTCATAAGAGCCATAAATTACATGGTAGGCGATCACATAACACAACTATGAAATGTTCCGATATCAAATTAACAGAAGAAATGTTTTTAATCAATGAAGTCAACCTATAAAAGATACATTACTCCTATTGTAAAAATAAATAAATTTAAATGCACAAATTCAACAATTAATTTGACCTCATTAATACAAAGTATTATTCCCGTGTTAGAACGTTGAATGTATAAATACATTGAAATTTAAATTTGAAATTTCTCTAGTGAAATCTCCGTACATTATCTTTCGAAGTGTACATCGATTAGTAAAATGTTTAAAACTTTCATATTTCGTAATTTGCAATAATTTGCTGCATTGTTCTTAAATTACCTTTAATAGTACACAAATATTTTATAGTTCAAACTCGTTGTTAAGGACTATGGAGACAGCATGATATATTGCTTGTTTATGGAGATAATATCGCACATTTTCTAAGGAGAAAGAAGAAAACGATGAAGTTAAACAGAATACAGAATGGCTGCACTTTCACTGAGTTTACAATTTCAAGAATAATATTCATAGTGCAAAGAAACTATTATATTCATGTATGGTAATGCAGCGGAGTGGATAAAGAGAGAGCTAAAGGGAAATCTGTCTTGACGAAGACAACACTCTATTACAAGATGTTTTGGCGGGATGGTAGAAATAAATTATAACAGACAAAAAGGTAAACAAAGAAGGGTTTATTTACCAGTTACATATAAGCAATTTTGAAATCTAAATGTTCTTTTATGATGAGTTCTGTTTCAGAAGCCTGTAAAATACGTGGAAAGTCGGTTGTAGGAAAGGAAGTTTGGCGCTCAGAGCAAAGACTTACGATATGCTTTATGCATGTGACAGGGATGTAAGTACTCAGTACGGTTTGCGCGTAACAGCGCGAAGGGAACCGTAATGGAATATGATGGTCCAGGAGAGGTCTACGAGACATCTGGTGAAGTGGGTAAGGCATCTGCATCACTATGCAGCACGCTCCTTTGGGTGGATATAGGTTGAATACAGCTTCTATTCGCGAATTATCGGCAGAGTTGAGAATAAATGTGAGTATTTGCTGACGATGTTGTGTAAGATTTTATGAGTGGCTAGGTCGGAGATGTGTGCTTGAATTTTATTTGACCGGGAAATAAAGGATATTATATGTGACTTCTTTGGGCGTCCATTAAGTGTGCTAACTAAAGATGCTACGTGAGGCAGATATTATGTTTGTGTGGCCAGGCTGGAGACCAAGCCACGAGTTGTTGCCGGTCCAGATTCGCCAAGAGAGAGAAACTGGGGAATTTTGGCATATCTATGGACTTCAGAAGCTCTGTTTGCGGTGATTTCTAGATGACCTGAAGGAATTATGTGACCTGTCGACCATCGATGTCAAGTGTGTTCGAGTACCGTCATAAGATTTATGACTCTTGACGAGACTTGACTTAGAACAGTGGTTTTCAAACTTTCTGGATCCAAGACTACTTTCTGTTTCAGGGTCCATTTCATGAAATTTATGAAAAATATTTAATG
The DNA here is from genome assembly GCA_963585895.1 of Sepioteuthis lessoniana. Taxonomy (NCBI): domain Eukaryota; kingdom Metazoa; phylum Mollusca; class Cephalopoda; order Myopsida; family Loliginidae; genus Sepioteuthis; species Sepioteuthis lessoniana. The sequence goes on along the minus strand of OY757906.1, from coordinate 59,775,706 downwards.
AAAATCACATCCAACATTTGTTTGGTTTGGTTTCTTGGTTTAATGGCATATCAACCTTTTTAGGTTATTTAATGCCAAAGCCATTCTCCTAGAAGAACAGTAGTGGTACTATTTAACCCATAGCTTGGAGGATAAGGGGGTTCATACCTTTCCCAAGGTTATTTGCCCGAAAGTGAACGTAATAGCGCGACGTAGAACTCGCGTACTACGATTCCGCAGCCTATCGCTTTAACCATTACACCACAAGGACACTCCTTCCAACATTTGTACTGAGAAATAACATTCAGTGAAAAGGAAGGTTTTCCCTTGCTTGGCACAAATTGTCAGTTTTTGGTGATATCTTTTATCAAGATTTTCGCAATTCACTTTGCCCAGTCTGAATCTGTATTTATTTATCATATTGGCAAGTGCCAAAAACGCTGTTTTGCATAAATATGTTGTTGCAAAAGGTAACAACATTTTGTCAGCCTTTTGAGATAACAATGGATACTCAGAAACCACGCTAAGTCGAAATTTGGGGAGTGGTTGCTATTTTAAATATCTAACTACATTATAGGCCTAAGGGCCTATAATGCTCTTAGATATGTTCCTGGTAGAAAAAAACCCTTCTTTGTTTACCTATTTGTTTTGATTTATTTCTACCATCCCGCCAAAAACTCACAGGAATAAATTTAGAAATGGTCGATTATCTTCGTACGCCTCCAAGTAAATGCTCAACGTGCCCATACATCAAGAAGACCCTGACTGTTTACACTGAATTTTCATTGGTGTACAAGCATTGTGACACTATGAACCTTTGGTGTCGTATTATATACGGCTAGATATATGTGTGTACATTTGTGTATAGTTGCCCGTTGCCCATAGGTATGGATGTGAGTATGCGTGTATATACATATATATAGAGACCTAGACGTATCCAGGCGGGGGATGGAAGTACATGATGGGTATGTGTGCTGTAATGTAAATGAGTATGCATGTGTGTGTACATATGTATGTGTATATCGCGGTAGACATATGGCTGGGTATATATATATATATATATATATATATATATATATATATATATATATATATATGTATATGTATATAAAGGCCAAGTTGTATGTGTATGTCAGTGGTAATGTTGGTCAAAAGTTCAGGAAAAGGGACATCTATCTTTATCTTCTTTGCTAGACACGACTTTTGGCGCTGACTGGAAGATGGAAGATTTTAACCATTTTCATTGCTATATCTGGGTCCTATCCAGAAGTAGGAAGGTGGTTGTCTCTATATATACGAGACGAATTTTAAAAAACTGGCAGTTGAAGTTAAAATTCAGGTAAGTTGGTTGTCGGTGACCAAAGTAACGTGAGGAGGTTGTTAGCTGCCCCAGACATAACTGTAATGGCAGGCTAAAGTTCACGCTCCATGCCAGTGGGGAGGGGCAGAGTTATCTAAAGGTCCCGAAGTTAAACACACACCCATCCGTGAGCAAGTCCAGTCCTTCAAAAACTTGTTTGTTTGTCTTTGCTTTTTCCTTGGTCCTTATAAAACCGCCGTCTCCTGGACAGCGTGCACTGTGGTATACATCTGCGGAACGCAACAACGTTGGGTCTGATATCGCGGCAACAGCAGATATTCACAAGGCACAAGGTACAATACGATGAGCAGATGTGCATGCGTCAGGCGAGGTGGTTCCGTCACAATAACTAAAAATACGAAATTGCTGTTCTTTCGCAAATCGGATAATATAAATTTTCAAGACACCCTTGGTATATCTGCGATTCCCTACTGTTAATGTTGCAGTTCCTCTATAGTCCCAGGACCACAGTTAGAAAACTACTGACTTAAAGTATAACGAGAAAATATTAGTGTCAACAGTGTCAAAGTTCTTTTTTTTTCTCGGGTCAATCAACGTTTAACTCACGTTATTCATTTCCTGAGACGTTTTGTTTTAATGTCTCTGTTATTTTAACAAAATTGTCAATAAATTGGCATCATTTACTGAAAAAAGCAGACGATAGTTCAGTTTTTACACATATTTGACTTTTAGTTGCTACTGCAACTTGATGGTCAAACTTGATCCCCGTTTTCCTTAGTAAATAGTGTTACCAGTCAAATAGAAGAAGCTGAACTGAGCGCTACAAAGTTATAAGTTTTGTGCTTCAGCTACTAAACGTTGTCTTTGCTGTACATAAGTTTAGATACACGTTAAAGAGACATACAACCCACACATAATCGATTAATTCATGTGGCAGACAATCTACTGAATTCACAGATTTTTATTCATGAAATGAGTGTTCACTATTCTCTTCTCCATTTACAACCTTTCATTCTTTTTCGATCACATGGTCACATAAGCAAGACGCTGTCCTCAGTAAATCAAATATACTCTCTTGGCTATGTGCCAGTCAGGCTCTTTCGCTGTTTCATTCTATTTCTATCTGACTTACTGTTAGTGTTACCTCACAGACAACTGAGTGACCGATTCTTTTCTCCCTGACAGATTATCCTTCCATTCCAGCTTTTTGGGGAGAGAACATCTGGTTTTTTGTGTTGCAGGCTTCTACTAGAGAAAACGGACTAACTAGAAGACCATTAAGGAAAAAATCATTATTGTATGACGCGTTTTTTGTTAAATAATTTACTTTTGTGCCTTGCCGAGAACAACACAAAGCACCACGATCGAATTCTCTACGAACAGTAAGTAAGTAAATTTAGCGACTGTAATTGAGGGCGACCCGAAGGCTCCCTTTTCAATAGCTACTGCACCAAGGTGTACGTGAGGGCGCTACTCCTCCCCTGGATTGCTCCACTTTAACCTTGATAAGTACCTGTGTGCTGAGTGTTAAACAAGGAGGTATCAAGTACCATTTTTTTTAAGTATTTGGTATGACTCGACCTTGGATTGAACCCAGGTCTCCCGGGCCATTGGCGAACACTCTACCCACTAGACCAGGTTTGTGAGACTAGTTTGAAACTACTGGTCCATTACGAGACGTCCTAAGCTTAGTTTAACACAAGGCTAAGTATGGGACATCCAATGAGAATAGAATTCACATCAGTAGCAATGCGGGTATAATGGTTAGCAAGATAGACTGGTCGGCCATTGCAAGTTTGCTTTTCTAATGTTCCATACTTCCATATTTGTCCCAAACAAAGCGAAGCTTTGTAAACTACAACAGTAGTAATGGTTGGAATAAGTTTATTTTATGGCGAAACATTCTCAGCTTAAAGGACACAAACTCACAAGTTTTGGACTCTCAATAAGAATCAAACACACTCTTGTCAACAGTGATCTGTGAGACTGGCTGACGAGTCATTTCTCCATGGTGAAGCGTCCTAGGATGCATTTAGCATTAATCAATAATTAACCGTTTTCAAAATTTATTTAAACCGACGCGTAATAGTGAAAAAATGAATTTATTTAAATCGACTCAAACTTATCATACATAATAAAGATTAGCATGACTGTTTTTTGTTTTGTTTTGTTTTGTTTTGTTTGGGATTTTTTGTTTCTATATCTTTATGTTTCTTTACTCGTAACTTGTTTCGCTTAAAGAAACATATATGCAATTAACAAGAGGTTGCTACCCTAATTCAAGCGTCTGATCTGGAAGAAAGCAGACAAGTGACTCATGAACTATGCCACCAATGTTCACCTGGTTGAATAGTATGGTAAAATTAACTTGAAAACTTCTAAGACGGAGTGATTTGATACTACACTGATACTAGGAAGAGAGCCGATAAGTGACATTGATTAGTTTATTAAAAGTCAACTATATTCTGCGAAGAAAGCGCGAGAATATGCTTTCAAGCAAATGCAGCGTTATTTTTTTTTGTTTTTGTTTTTGTTTTGTCTTTTTGTTTGTTTGTTTTTCGTTTTCGTTTTTGTTTTGCTTTATTTTGTTTTGGTGGGGTTACGTCGTTACACCTTTAGTTTGTATTTATTGATTATACTTACAGATGTTTGTAGAATTTTGTTTGTTCCTATTTATTCTGAAGGAGTGATGTTCATCTTAGAGAACAGAACTTTAAAAAAAAAAAAAGTAATCATATCAAAAGGTCTTGGTTCACTTTGGAATTTTAGCGTCTTGCTTCTTTAACTTTGTAACATCTTGAAGCCAACTGTATGATGAATATTTCACACTACATTTTGAATCTATCATATTGTTCAGCCCTTTGAGTTCAAAACCGAAAAAAATGTCATTGTCGGAAGAGGAAAAGAAAAAGAAAAAGAAAATGATGCCGATAAAATAATGATACTGTTAAAATAAATCAACACCTGGAGTTATCTCTCTTTGTCAGACATTCAATCATACAGAAATCATCATTGAGGTAAGCGTAAACGCTGTTCTCGCACTATCATAATCAAATTGAAAATTGACTGGAAAATTGCTTTCTTTTCCAATTTAGATTATTTTAACTGTATTGTGCTTACACAATCTCCTACGATATGCTGTTTTTAATGTGTTACAATTACATAATTGTACATATAAAATGGACTGATTATAATATAGATTGAGAAGCAGTATGCAGACAATACTCATTAAGTTTGATAAAGATAATCCTAGTAATTCCAAATCCCCCAACTCTGCTTGTTTCTCATTTTCAATAAACCGCTCCTGCGAGTATCAAATGACACACCAAAGTAAATATCACGAATAAAACTAGTAATGTTTCGATCCCTGATGTTTACTGTTAGAGATATTTAATATTGGTTCCGTAAACAAATGTCAAAGAACAATGAGATATGTGAAAATAAAATAAAAGAGAGTATGGGAATTTTTTCTTTAATAAGATTCAATATTATGGACAAAAATCAAGGATTTGAGGTAGAAACCAGAAATGAGTGACGATTGAGCACACAATTCACTCATTCACTGTCATATAACCTTCCGCATGTCTTATTTGTCAATCAATTTGTATATATATTTCCCATTGTACATTTTACAACGGCCTTCAACTTTAAAGAGTATAGTATGTTTTATTGAATATGTATACTTGTCCATAGGTTCTGATAAAAGCAACAAAGGAAACATTTATTTAGCCTAGGAGCTATGGCATTTTTCGCCCTTTATTTCAGAGTATTTAAAAGACGAATCGCATTGTGAAATAGTTGAAGTTGAAATTGTGAATTTCATAGTATCACATGCTTTTATTTTGGTCATCTTTACTCGCCAAAAAAAAATTACATTAACTCAATCAAATAGGAGCCTGAAAGCACTTTTAACAAACAAGCAAATTTTGACGGTAAAATGATGAAGACATTTTCGTCCAGTCAAATGTGCTGCTGTTTACTGAACTCTTCTCAGAAGTGTATCCAAACCTGGATAAACAGAAACATAAAGAGAGAGATCAGCAGCTCCATAGTAGTTGTAAAATATCTTTCAGGTATTCATAGTCAATAAGGCGACCCACTTTCAATAACAAATGGTGTAATTGTTAAAGCGATGGATCGCGGAATCGTAGTAAGCAAGTTCGTACTCCAGTCGCGCTACTACGTTCACTTTCGGGCAAATACCCTTGGGAAAGGTATGAACCCCCTTATCCTCCCAGCTATGGGTTAAATAGTACCACTGCTGTTCTTCTGGAAGAATGGCTTTGGCATTAAATAACCAACAAAGGTTGATATGCCATTCAAACGAAGAAACCAACCTGTATCAATTTTTGACTTCTCTTTCTTTTTCTCTTATTTTTTATGTAATAGCAAACAAACTTTTAAATCCAAATGAAGGTGATAAATATAGAACAAAGGAATAAATTTATTTAGGGAGAGAAAATTATCTACTATAAACAACTTACACGGGAATTAATAACCTCTTAACAAAAATGAATTATATCATAAAATATTATATTGGATACTATTCTATCAAAACAACTAAGAAAATTGTGGTTTTAAATCGGTTTGTTACAACTCATTTTTATTTTGTGATCCTAGACTTAATGATCAAGCACCAGATTCAAAATCTGTAACCGACTTAGTGATTCGCTGATTTGAGCCGACAATATTATGTAGTTCCAATATATTTAAAAATGTCAATATCTCAATACTCATTTAGCCATTAAGGTGTTGAAACTCTTGTCATTAGGAAGAGAGAAAACCCTGCAATGGTTATCTAGATTTTTAGTTTCTTTTTTCACCTAACTTTTTACTGCTACATTCTGGTTCACCGATTAAGCACTGACAACCCTTTCACCGATCACTCTGCTAAACTTAGACCTGTATAATAATAACTCTAATAAAAGAAAGAAAATCTTTCTTTTGTAGGGGCCAGATTCGCTAGTGATGAGCTATCGTGTTGCATTGAAATACGCAAGCTGTCTGAAAGAACTATTTTTAAAAAAACTGAAGTGGACGCTATAATGTCCTTCTTGAAAGTAGTGGGTCTATATGGAAAAAATTAAAAACCTAACCAATATAATATAAACAATACCAAAGAATATAAAAACAAATGAGTATCTGAAAAATACTGTACAACATAGATAAATATTTGAATATACGAAGACTTTTTTACACACAAACTTACATCAAAATGTCTCGATTCGGCGTTAAGTGACCCAAAAAGAGTTGATACGCCGTAAAACAAAACAACCAATCAACCAATAATCACGAGCGAGCTTATAACTTGATTGTTCAAAAAAGAAAGAACCATAAATATAAGCATGCTACAAAGACGAACTGACACAGATATCGACCCGTGAGCAAAAATTAAAAAATTAAAAAAACATTATTGGCGCTTCAACCCATCCCACCCTACCATTTATTTTATACAGATATGTCTAATCTTAATCCCGACATTTGTCCCTTTAGCTCACCCGGTTGGTTGGGGCTGTAGAAGACACCGACTGCACCTCTGCAAAGAAATAAGACCCCGACCCATCAAGGAGACTACCTGTTAGCCGTGGGTGACGACTCATAATGCTTAAGGTCGGGATCCTGGTGGTTGAGCAGTCCGTGACCCAGCAACCGAAGAAATCATGTGACCTGAAACGTTTCATTTAAGATTTTACTGGGCTAGACAAGCAGTCGGAGAGGCCCGGTTCGATCAATCGGTTGATCATGTCAAGTTCTAGGACCTATATCATTGTCTCGAAGGTATTCTTCAAATTGCTCTTGTAGTAAACAAGTACCCAATCTTATTTTATCTTAAAAGTGCTAGAAGGTGGTGGCTTAGGCTCAACGACGTTGATATAGCAATACTTGGGACCATTTAAACTATGTGAAAATAAATGTTTAATATTAGATAGATGTATTTGTATTAGATAGCAATACTTGAAACCATTCAATAAACTGGATCATTAGAGTTAAATAGAAATATTAGAAACCATTTAACTGTGTACAAACAAATGATTAAATAGAATTATTAGTGTTTGATAAGCAATACTTGAAACCATATAACAGTGCAAGAAAATGAGCTCTAACATGTTTAATAATAAAGTTACCCACAAATTACAATTTGCTTACAATATATATATATATTGTAAACAAATTGTCATATATATATATATATATATAGTGAGCAAATTGTAATATATATATATATATATATATATATATATTCCTCATACAACGTGTGAAAGCACGTGCGATACCCTAGCCTCATCAGCCGCCAACCAGGGTGATAACACAGTTTCGGTAGCTCAAGGCGATACTGCCACCCCTGGCGCTACCGAGCAGCTTTTGCCACCGGATAGAGTATTTAAAAGAAATATATATCTATGTATACACAAGATCAACTAAATGCAGACATTACATTGGACGTTTAATGTCTGCTTTTAGTTAATCTTGTGTATATATTGTGAGCAAATTGTAATATATATATATATATATATATATATATATATATATATATATATATATATATATAAAACAGGATTTGGCATTTAATATCTCACAAGTGTTGATATACCATTAAATCAAATTACCAAATAACCACATTTTTACAATAGTTTTGTTAGATACAAAAAGAAAATAACTCTCAAAGGGAACAATCAACATTGTCCGTATTCTTTTGGAGGAACGTGTGATTATTCCATTGACCTTACAAAATAAGGTTCAAAAACAATTTCATTTGGGGATTTCATTTTGATTATATGGACATCACGTAGCTGTGCCAACTGGCCAAATATGGACCAGCAATCAGAAGACCTTGTTCATAACAGTACAAGATGTCACTTAGTAGCAAAATCCCCGAGGAAATCGCAACTCTTTTCTTGGATTATCTTGGATTCCCCCAGGTCTCGTCTTCATATTAATTTTTCTGGACCTATCCATGGAAAATTTTTTCTATTACCAGTCTTTGATAATGGCACTGCTTTCACTTCAGTAAAATTTTCAGATTTCTGTCAGTAGAATAGTATCAAACGCATACGTATACCACCATTCCATACAGAATCAAGTTGAGCGATTTGTAGATATCTTTAAGAGAACACTTAAAAAATCAAATGAGGAGGGCACAGTAACAGAAATATTGGAGACATTTCAAACAAGTTACTGACTAACACCAAACACAAACATCCCAAACAGTAGCTCACTTACCGAAACTATATATATTGTACACAGATTTCTCACAAGGGAAACACGGCAATTGAACAACAATTCAACCGCTATCTTAGTGCGGCAAATCCTTCCTACAAACCGAGCCAACAAGTCTTAGCAAACAATTACCAAAATGGCACGAAGTAGTAGACACAAGGTTACTTTTTGGGCCAAACCGGGAACGTCACTTACGATGTCAGCGTGTAATCTTCCACTTGTGTACGGCATGCAATATAGCAACGCTCTTGAAATACTTGTGAACTAAATGTTAGATCTACTCAACATTTTGTTGGACCCTTTTGATCTGCCGCAGGAAAATGTTGGAACGTCCACACAAAATAGAAGTGTGGAACATTGACCTAGACCTCAAGGGATAAAAACTAAAAAGTCAGTTAGAGTCTGACAGTCTGCCAAACGGCTACAAGTAAACATCCAACACAAAACTTACCATCATACAAAAAAAGGGCGGTGTTTGGAACAAAAGAGGGTGTTTATTTCCAAAAATGTTACGAACGTATTTCGCGGGACTATATTGATATAGCAACTGGGATTCGTAGTGTTAAAATATTTTACCTATAACAAAAGGATTTATTTGAGGTAACTTAAAAAGTGACAATTTTACTATTCGAGCTTTTTTATGCTTTGGGCTTTCAAGCACAGCTAGATTGTCCGATCACTCAGCCATGGTTCTACAAGAAAACTTGAGTTGTTTTCATTAACATAAACTTATTAGATAAACAATAAAAACATGCAAGTAGTTATGTAAAAAAAGGAAAGTAATTGGGAAAATTAAATTGACATATTCCTCTATAAGGATGGCTTCATCAGAAATAAAAATTTATTTCCTAAAAACGAAGTCTTCTTAAGCCAAATTGATAGATTTGTTCAAATTGGGCCCAGCGAACACGTGGAAGAAGTTTTTCAAAACTAAGACTGATTATAACAGACTTACGTTCAACAAACGAGTCATTTAAACCGAATAGGATTGAGGACCTCTGTCCTTTAAACTCTTACACAATGAAAACAATGTTTTTAGAATGAATAAAATCAAAACTATTCTCATAAGAAGTAGAATAACTTCAAATTTGCAGAAACAATAAGAGTTAGAAAAATAAAAGAAAAGAAGAGCAACAATTTTTAGGTGACTATGGAAAACGTGTATGCAGTCAGAGATTATACTGACAATTGACAGGCTAAAGTCAAAGTTACCACTAACTTCTCCACCAAAACTTTAAAGACCAATTATTGGGAGGGCTAGCAATTAAAACTCTAAATCTGCAGTTACTACAGTCAAAATCGATGGGCGCCAGAAAAAGAAAGCATTCCCAGAAATATTCATATGCCTTAAGACACTGGAACACGTGTACCAGATAGGCTTCGATTCAGAAGCTTAGCCACCCTTCATTGCTACCCCTAAAAGATTGTCACTACCTATAAAACAGAAAGTACTGGAAGAACTACAGCGTCAGGAGAAAGAGGACATAATCTGTCATGTGAAATCGCGGATAGATTGGCTTGCCCCAATCATTGTAGTCCAAAAAAGTAATGGTAAATTTAGATTGTGAGTCGACTTTAACAAGCGAAACGAAAGTGTGCAAAGAGAAATTTCCTCTCGGATACCAGGAGTCAACTCTAACATAGATGATGTTCTAATAAGCTGATGAAACCAGCAAGAACATGACCAACAAGTAAGAGCGCTACATCAGAAAATAAAAGCAGCACTTGTCATCTCTAACATAGATGATGTCCTAATAAGTAAAAGAAACCAGCAAGAGCATGATCTTCAACTAAGAGCGGTACTTCAGAGAATCTTGCAAATATTACCCAACCACTCTGAGACCTACTTAGGAAAGAGACAGAATGAATCTGAGTCGAGCCTCAGAAAATAGCATTCCAGATCCTGAAGAAACAACTGAGTTCCGTGCCATTATTGACTCACTATAATCCTAATAAGGAGACAAGAGTCGATTCATCAAGCTATGGTCTAGAGGGAGTACTTCTTCAGAAACAAGGCGAGGATTGGAGACCTATATTCTATGCTTTGAGACCTCTGATGTAAACAGCAGAGATAAGTTCAAGCTGAAAAGGAGGCTCTTGGTGTCACTTGGAGATGCGAAAAATCCACTGATTTCGTGGAAGGATTGCTAAGATTCACAGTGGAAACAGATTACAAACCACTATTGGCATTGTTAAAGTCAACGCAACTCGACGTTTGTTCTAGTTAAGACCGATTCAGACATGTGCAGACGCAACAACAATGATCTTCACCAAAGAAGAGAAAAAACAGCTTCTCTCAGGGAGCCATTCCACGAGAAACGAATATCTTCCTACGAATCCCAAGATGCAGTTTTATCTCCAGCCATGAGGATGACTCAGCAGAGCTTCCCAGTAATTAAACAAACATTCCATCAACGAATTCAGGAAGCCCCAATGAAGCAAAATATACAAGAAGCGGTCGGTAACCCGTTGCAAAAACGGTACAACTCTAAAGATGTACAATTGTGTCCCTTAGATTGATATCCACTGTTCCCTAAAGATCGGTTATTCTCCTTCCCTAACTTCCGGTGCTTTGCAGACATTAATATCAATAAAATGTCAATAAAAGATTACTAAAACTACAGGCAAAATGTGTGTCCAAGTCTTCCTCTCCATTTTGTTTTACTATACCCAGTTCACAAGATATTACACTGACAAATAGGAGGATAACCAGGTTACAAAATTAAAAGAAGCAAGCATATTAAAAAAGGAAACAGTACACGTGCCAAATAATTTTAAACAAATTTTTTATTTTTGTTTTTTATCTAAAATTACAACATAAGAAATATACAGTTTTAAAAGAAGTGCATAATTGTTACGATAAAATTAACGTTAAAAGTTACGAAATTTTTATCGACACGTATCACGTTACTGTAAAATAAAATGTACGTTGCTGCCTAAATCTTACGTTTCATTGATCGACTAGCGTCAGTGAGGTTACGGTTTGTTTTGATTTCCCAAAAGGCAACAGGCATAAACGTGTCACAGAAGACAAAGTTCGAAAGTGGAAGGTTGGTTGAATAAATTAATTCCAGAGCTCTCTGATAAAGTAAAAAAAAAAAAACCGGATATGCACAAAGAAATTAAAAAGGTAAGGATTTGTTGAAAAGGCATCACCGTTTAATAATGTGTTTAATAGTTGTTCCCTTTCTAGCTCCGACAATCTTGAAAATCTTTAATTGATTGAATGTCTTATATATATATATATATATATATATATATATATATATATATATATATAAAAGACCTTCAATATATATATATATATATATATATATATATATATGTTGAAAAGATAGATTTGTAGTGAATCTGACAGTATGATAAAAATATGTGAAAAGTTGGATAAATCAAACACTTAACACAGATTTAGATGTGTGATATTTCGTTCGGACTTTTTTTCATCTTTACGAATTTCTTCAAGACTGAGACTGTTTTCTGAGTTCTATTTGAAAGTATATGAGGAGAGTGTAGGGGTATAGTTGTAGTAGGAAAAGTCAAATGTATCGGGTTTCATTAAAGATTTTTTGTTTTGAAAGTGGAGATAGATTTTAGGGAATTGATAAGAAAGAAATAGGGAAGAGGTTTTGTGAAAGGGGGTTTTCAACTTTGTCGATCGCCCATTTGATTCTCTGGCTCGCAAACTTCCGATGTCCACTATCCAGAGTTTCGAAGGTGGTGAGTGTTATTACGTCACACAGTTCGATCATTACTATGTGCCTTACATCTAAGCTCCTGTGCCAGACTAATTCAAATTTACAACTGCCACAGACCAAAAATTGATATTTTTCTACAACATTGGGTTACTCCATGATATTTTTCTCAGTATGACCTGAAATAAAATTATACCATTAATCTAATTTAATTTATTTAAAGAACAGATTATGGAGCAAGAATTTTCAGCTATTAAGGAAAAAATGTTTTGCTTCTTATCTATTATTAGTTTATTTACAGCTACATATCCTAAAAAAACAAAGTGTACCAATCCCATAATTTTTGAAAGAGGAAGTAAATGCTGTGGCCACCAGGTTTAGAACCACAGTTAAAGTAATTCCTTTTAAAAATGTTCATGTTTCTTTGTAAACTTTTTTTTTCAGATTTCATTAAAGTTTGATTAACACTAGTGTCTTGTACAAAATATTCATCGCTCGTATTCGAGTTGATGATTGTGCGAGATAAAAGACAACTTTAGAAGATACACGAGAATTTCACGATTCAGTAAATGTGCCACAAAACATGACAATGTTCAACGAGAAGAAAAAAAAACCCTTTTTTTTTCATAATGGGAGTATTCTCGATTTTAGATATCATACCCACTCAGTAACACGAGATCATATGGGATTTTGTTTCAGATCGCCTGACAAAGCTTGAAACAAGTAGTTTGTGCTGGTTATTCTGTGATTTACATTTTTTTTTTTTTTATTCATGTAACAATGTTTGCAAGTGAAACCATTTTTTGTTATCAACTCTCTGGTAAAGATATGAACCTACGTAGAGGTAATTCTAAAGCCTCTGTGTAAAATTTTGAGATTGCTAAATCAATTAAAATGCATATTTTTACTTACTGAAGTACTCGTCCGCACTGAGTGATGCGTCAATATTTAAGCGGCTGGAATTAGAATTTCCTATGTTGTTTTCCGTTGGTTGTGATCTTGTCTTTGGATAGAACACGGAAAAACGACAGAAAAGTTTGTTTCCAGAGATTCCAAACATGCGGAAGCACTCCCCCATTGCATCTAAGAGAGAAGGTTGGAGTATTACGACGCCTGCGTGACATTGATCACGAGAACCAAGGCCATGGGACCCTTCATAAGATGTAATTAAATGCAGGATCACAGACTCGGTAAAACTGTACTCTCACCGAACCTTCAGTCAGTGAAGCCCAAGCCTGCTTGGGGGTATCATGGGACCGGTATATGTGTGCATCGATCCTGCGAATAGGTTTTTAGTTGTTTGTTGTGTTGTGATTGACAGAGGACTGGACAAATGACAAAGGCAAGTGAATAAGTTTAAATTCAGGTTCTAGTGAGCGAATCTTACACAAAAGGTGTATAGGTGTAAAAATCGCGGTTGTTGTATCACGTCGGTGTAGTCTCTGTTGGAGTTTGAAAGTCTGTGTTGTAGAAAGTCTTAGACTCAACTGTCTATTTGTTTGTAGCGACAACGCATCTAAAAGGTGAGGATGGCCTCTGTGCTTGGTGCAGATATTGTGTCGCTGTATGGTCAGGTTGTAGATGGTGCTGAAGACGGTCAATGGTGTGGACGCATTAGTTGTAAAGGCTGGATGATCAATGTCCTAGTTGTGTAGAACTTTGGTTAACCAGGGGGGAGTCGAAGTAGCCTTGAAGTGTTGGTGCTAATCCGAGCAGTGAGTCACTCTTGAACTAGATACTGCAGATGCTAGTTGCAGAGGCTGTGTGATCGAAGCCCAGTGGTATTTGTCACTGCCCCTCGTCAGAAAAGACTTGACACAAGGTCAATGACTCAAAGGTCGATTTATATTGGGGGTTGAGGGGAAGAGAAGTCGGGCTAGAGCTGATACTCGAGCCTTGCTGGATTATGCTAGTCATCGGCTCACTTAGTGCTATATGAGCCTGATGGGCCTTGCTGGACATGGACCCAAACATGGGACCAAGCACAGACGCCTGATTATAGCTTAAACTGGACCAAGAAGTCCAGTGATATACAATGCTATCAAAGACATCATCGTCCAGCCGAAGCTTGGAACCATTCTGTCCCGAATCTTTCCTTGATCTTAAACACTGCTCTGAGCCGAAGCCCGGCTCCAAGGTAACTTTTGGTTGCTGCCTGTGTGTTTATATAGCGTTAGCCGCTGCTACTCTGCCGGTTGAGGGAAGTATTTCTGTACACAAGAAGTTTCTTTATTAAATATAAGTAATGAGATACTTCATTATACTTTGAAGAGGGACTTTTAAATATAATGTATTTTATCCTGTGGTAATAATTTTGTCTCCGAAAGGCTAGCAGAATTAACTCCTTTCGAAAAATAGTTCGCGTGTTCATAACAGAAGTTCTCTCGTGACGTATGAGTACGATGTTTTTTTGTTTGATGTCACGGGTGACTCGGCGTTTTTGCTAAACCGGATATTTTAGGTATCGTAGACCCTACGGCTACGATAGGGCCTCGGAAGAGCGATTTTCATATATTTTCTATAAGTACTACTGGAGAAGCAAACATGAACTCATAAGAGACGTTCTCATATGGATCCCTTCACATGGACACGCCAGTGTTGGCCGATCAGCAAGAACTTACCTACAACAGCTCTATGCAGATACAGGATGTAGTCTGGAAAACCAACCGGGAGCGATGGATGATAAGGACGGATGGAGAGAGAGAGAGTCAGGGAAATCTATGCTAGCAGCGCGACTGGATGAGGATGACTACCTTATGAAAATTAACTTTTAGTAAAATGGTGGGGTATCGTATCATAGTTTCGGGGGTAATGAGACCCTGGGACCGGTCTTGGGTGAGACTGATATATGTAAAAAAAATCTCTTCTACTTCTTTTTTTCATTTTCTCGACTATGTCAATTTTACAATCTTTATTGTCAATTTAAACTTTACACTGAATGGTTACCAATAACAATTGTTATCATAAAAGATAAATTCATATAACAGAAAAGTTATATTTTCAACTTATTAAATTAGATTGTTAATTATAACAAAACAAATTTTATAATTCCTCCTTGAAAAGCAATGTGGAATTGAATATGAATAATTACTTTGATTCATTAAATTCATTAAATTCCCAGCTGTAGTCAATAAATATGCATACCAAATTTGGTAGCTCTGCATAAAACTGCTTAGTCGTCAATGGAGGACAGACAAACGAACTTTTTCTTGATGAATAATTGCACGATTGACCTGAATAATTTAAGCCTAAATGTTTTCATTGATATGATCAATTTCTGTGCCGAAAACGAAGGACACCATACCTATAGATAAACATGTTGCCAAGAAACGCTGTGCCTATCTAGTAGACGTGAATTGAGTAAATTTCCCATGCAATCAGTGAGCCACTTCTCAATCATCGTTGTACGTGGGTGACTAACATCGTGACAATTTATAATGTAATAGAGTATGAGAAAAGATGTTTGTTAGATATCTATAATGCTATGTCAAAGTTTGTTTGTCCGAGGATCACAGCCAAACCGAAAATACCACTAATCTGATTATTTTTTCTCCGTGGATATTGACTTGACATAGTCTATGCTAAGATGTCCTGTGAACTCATTTGAGTTGACTGGAGGTTATCCGACGAAAGAATTTGTCCTTTTCTTGCCAAGTAGAGTTATAGACTTTAATGGGTTGTAAAAAGAAAGGGGGGTGTTGACGCCATGAAGCATACAATGTCAGACACATGTCTTTCATATGGTCAGCTTAATGTTGGATGGTCGTGAGTTTTAAGTGGAAAAGGACACTAAACTCACGACCATCCAACATTTCTTCCATCTTCTGCCAATAAGTAAGGACTCTACTTTTTTGCAAAAGATGAAAGAACAAGAAATATCGTGTACAAATGACTCAGAAACGATTCAGGTTTTTTCCTTGTTTGAAACTCTTTTTCTTGCGTATTTATCAAACTTCTGTATCAACAGAATCTTCCTTTACTCTGTCTGAATTATTTCGTTAAAGTATTTTATTTCTTGCCTTTGTTCTTAAGCATCACTGGGTACCCTTACTAGTTGGAAAATTTTAAGTCTAATTGCAATAAGAAACATGGATACGAAAATTGAAAAGATAAAAGCGGGATTACAACAAAACAATTAATTTCGATTTGATAAAAATAAATTCATCGACTTAGGTTAAGTAAAGTTGGTGACCTTAGTCGTGGGTGAACCAATAGCTCCCTTTTCAATAGCTACTAAACCAAGATGTAAGGGAAGGCGCTACTCCATTACCTGGATTGTTCCACTTTACTCTTAATCCATACCTTATAATGCTGAGTGTTAAGCAAGGCGGCATCAAGTAGCATTTTTTGAGTTTTGGTATGACTCGACCTGGGATTGAACCGGACCATTGGCGAACACTCAACTTATTAGGCAAATTAAATTCTACTCTAAAGTATCTGATCTCGCTAGATTACAGAAGTTAAGCAGCGATGACTTTTTCAGTATTTAGATGATTTAACGCTAACTATAGGCCCTGAAATGTAAAATAGGCATATAAGTTTGTAATCATATATTCATAAGACACAGAAATAAATGTACTCAAGGGCGCACACATGCACACGCTCTCATACATATGTGCATACATACATACATACATACATTTAGGCATACTGGGCGAAACGGTTATCGTCGTAAGACTGGAAATCGGTGACCTGAGTTCAAATCCTAGTCGAAGTTGTATGCGTTTCCGTTCGCACTAATGCCCTAAGGAAAGGCATGAATCCATCTATTTCATCTGTTCTCCCTCCCAATCAAGGATAAATAGTATGGGCGACTTGGTTCTTTAGCCTTGGTAAGGCAACCAGTTTAGGAGAAGGAAAACCGAATTGAAACCAGCTTCACATCACTTTAAAAATGACCTTATCTCGCGTCCCGCAAGTGATAGAGAAGATGGGCACGGTTTAGATTATTTTCTTTGCTCAATGGCATATCAACCATCAGGAGTTATTTAATGCCAAAGCCATCCTTTTAGAAAAATAGCTGTGATTCTATTTAACTTATAGTTGGGGAATAAGGAGATTCATACATTTTCCAAGAGTATTAGTCCGAAAGTCCGCGACTGGAGCTCGAACTCACTTACTTCGAAGCAGCAGTCCAGCCACCACGCCACAAAGACTCCCTCAAGGATGGGTACATACATTTATAGATCAGATAAACAAATACAGTCAAATCATACTGAAGGCCTCGATTCCCGCCAGCGAAGTTAAGCATCAATGAATTTGTTCAGTACTTAGATGGTTTACCATGTAGTAACAGTGTCTGCTGTAAGCAACCAGTGGCCAGTGTGGTAGAATAAGCAAATCTTAATGAATTATTGCAAAAATTCTTCATTGACTAATGAAATGATATATTCTTATTGGCGGTTGCATCCTGTCGAAATACAGATTGCTATATCGCAGTGCTAGTGTTCGCTTTATTTCCAACTTTATATTAGATGTGGATTTCCCGGTGAAAATCTTTGGACATGCCAACATGGTTCGCTATTATAACACTATAGTTTGGTCCGGTTACCCGTATCAAACAATATGCTAAATATATTTGCACGGCACCAAATGTACGACCATCACTTGGCCATGGGTTTTCAGGGTCGAATCCTGATTATGGCTGTGTCGTGGATTTTCGGGCTCGAATCCTGGTAACGGTGCCAAATATAACACCATGGTTTGCGCTGTCTGGGCCCTTATCTTTGGCAGAATACCAAATGAAGTACTACGGTTTGACCCGGCACCAATTATAACACTATCACTTGGTTCGGTACCAAATTTGATACTATGCTCTGGGGTAAGTTACTTATTGTAACGCTATTGTTTGGGTACGGTACCAAATATCTTGGCACGGTGCCACTGTAACAATATCGCAGTCACGACTACCAACGCAGATACCAGCGCCAAATGTAATAACGTTTTACACAACACTTATACCAAATGTAAGAATAATGAGTGGTCTTATCCTGATAACAGTGCCAAATGCGGTACTATAGTTGTCACCGTACTTTTACTTTGGTCTTATCCTGGTAACGGCGCCAAATGCGTTACCAGATAGTTTGTTCATCAATCTTTTCTGTGCCCACACTGTGTTTGAAAGATCCACAGATAGGGAATGACACAATCCATCCGGAACTTCCTCTGACGGTCGGAAAAAGTTTCAAAAATAAGAACTCGCTGTCAACAATTAACAACCATTTATTGTTTGATGTTCTGACTCCATACAGTAGTACGAGAGAGAGAAAATCTGCAAGGGTCTATGAACAGTCACAAAGAGACAAGCCCCTCCCCAGTCCGAACGAACTCTCTGAATGCAAATTTCTAACTGACGACTGACCGATTGACTACTTTTTAGAAATTCGTTAATTTTTATATATCTAAATTCAGGATATTGGTAGGGTGGTGTCAACTTGTTAAATTATTGCTTCATCTCTCTCGTGTCCCAAATTCATTGTTTTCATTTCCCCAATCAAACCTGTGACAAAACATGAATCCATTTTGTTTATATTTTGGTCTTCCTGTGTTGATCGTTATGTACTCACTTAAACTTTCCGATTTGACTTACATCTCCGCTCAAAGATTTTAGCTAACATCTAACTGAGAAACTCGCTGCCTAACCAAACCAGATGATAAAATAATTAACCATCACAGTAATTGGGTCACATTATTATCTGCAGATTTTATCATCCACGGGGAGCTTTGGAACCAATCTACTACGAATAACAAGGTCCTACTGTACAAAGTTACAAAATATTTATTTCGGCTTTTCCTACTTACTGAATCAAATTTTGCTTTGTTCGTTAGTGAGTATGTAAACCAAATTTCGCGATGTTCCTCAAACACATTCAAAGTGTGAAGGAGAGGAAGATTGTTATACTTGTCTTTCATATGGGAATGGTCTACCTAGAAAATTAGCATTTGAACACTTGTTTTATTTAGGCTCGAGTACCGACTTCAATCACGAATGGAAAATATATAAGGGTCAATCAATAAGTCTTAATAATATCTTAACTTTTATCTGAAAATGTCACTATATAATGTTCTATGTGCTTAAGCGTTAAGTAAAGTGCACTGTTAAAGAAAGAGATTATGTTTAAATATACATATGTATACATATGTAAAATGAATAATTTTTTAAAATGTTGTCATTTGGCTATACAACTACAATGTTCTGTGTCATAAAGACTTTCTTTAATTATCTAACTCTCAAAATCACCCTGTGTCCAACATGATGAGAGTCAGGCTTGGTATTTGTTTGACACAAGGCCAGTAACGTAGTACACCCAGTGAGAATTGAACCAATCGCTTTGCTCGCTAACCATTACACCACGCGAAACGACCAACTATAAAATAAAAATATATGGTTACGTTTCTTTTACTAATAGCATATCAAATTTCGTGGGATATTTAATGCCAAAGCCATCCTTGGAGGAGAACAGAAGTGGTGTTATTTAAATCATGGTTAGGAGATAACAGGGTTCATACCTTCCTGAAGGGTATGGATCTTAAAGGTACATGTAATAGCACGACTGGAGCTCGAACTTGCTTACAACGATATCACACTGAAGCATATTAACCTCTATGCCATGGGGAATCTCCCTCGGGATTTAGGGAAAAGATAAAAATTATATAGAAAGTAAGAAGGGAAAAAAGAAAAGTGATTTCTACAAAAAAGTAAAAAGTGAAAAAAAAATTCTATAAAAAGTGAGAAGGGAAAAAGAAACAAAATGTCTATAGAAAGGGAGAAAAGAAAAAAGGAAAGAGATTTCTAAAGAAATTGAGAAGGGAAAAAGAAAAAAGATTTCTAAAGAAAATAAGAAGGGAAAAAGAAAAGAGATTTCTATGGAAAATGTGAAGGAAAAAAAAATCTATAAAAAGAGAGAAGAGAAAAAAGAAAAAGATTTCTATAGAAAGTGAGAAGAGAAAAAAATAAAGAGATTTCTATAGAAAGTGAGCAGTAAAAAAAGAAAGAAAAAAATAATTCTATAAATAGTGAAAAGAAAAAAGAGATTTCTACAGAAAATGAGGAAGTAAAAAAGACTTCCATAGAAAGTGAGTAGGGAAAAAAGAAACAAGATTTCTATAGAAAGTGAGAAGGGGGAATAGAAAGGGGACTTCTATAGAAAGTGAGAAGTTTTAAAAAGAAAAAAGACTTTAATAAAAAGAAAAAAGAAAAAAGAAAAGAGACTTTTACAGAAAGTGAGAAGAAAAGAAAAAAATTTCTATAAAAAGTGAGAAAGAAAAAAGAAAAAATACTTTTATAAAAAGTGGGAAAGGAAAAAAAGAGACCTCTATAAAAGTGAGAACGGAAAAAGAAAAGAGATCTCTATAAATAGTGGGATGAGGAAAAGAAAAGAGATTCCTATTATAAAAAGAAAAAAAGAAAAAGGAGAGAGACTTTTTAAGAAAGTCAGATGGGGAAAGAAAAGAGACATCTACAGATAGTGAGAAGGGGAAAAAGAAATCGATTTCTAAGAGAAAGTGAGCCGTGAAAAACGAAAAAGTCTTCTTTTGAAAATAAAGAGGGAAAATGAAAAGAAACTTCTAGTGAAAGTGAAACAGTTAAAAAAGAAAATCTAAAATATATGGTATTTTTATTCAGACAATATCAAATTTTGAATATGAATCCTATATATCACAAATCACGTTATTTCAGCCACGAAACTGGTTATAATACGGCTTCTCTGTCTGTCTGTCTCTCTCTCTCTCTCTATATATATATATATATATATATATGTGTGTGTGTGTGTGTGTGTGTGTGTGTGTTTGCATATATATATATGTGCATATATATGTGTGTGTGTGTGTGTAAGTGTGTGCGTGTGTGTGCGTGTGCATATATATATATATACATATATATATATATATATATGTGTGTGTGTGTGCGCACACACACACACACACGTATATATATATATATATATATATATTTCTCGTTGCGTCAATGAGAAAGAAGTCTCTTTTTTTTAATATCAGCTTTGACCAATATCTATTTTGCACCACTGTGTAGTCATGTGACGGGAGGCAAACAACACCCACACAGTTTCTCGGTTATTCTCTACTCATCGTCGGTCACCTTAGAAACAAGAAACCCGTAATTTCAGTAATTATTCCACCTTGTATTAACACGTCTTTCTTTATTTACAGCAAATGAAGCCAACTAACATATTTGATTGTTCCTGTTCATGTGTGTATATATGTGTAGATGCGTATGTTCTATCTGTGAGTATGTGTGTACGTCATGTCTGTGAGTATATGTTTTGTATGCTTGTTTCTCAATGGGCATGTATTTGCGTACGTTGCATGTGTCTGTATGCGTTTAAATGTGTTTGTTTATGTTGTTGTTTTTTTAATAAATAAAGCGTTTATTCAGTCTGTGACACAGGCTTCAAATTGCTTTCAGTACCTGGTAACTCATCTAAGTACTGAGCCTACTCATCGCTGCTAAACTTCAGTGCTTTCAGCGTAATTTGCCTTCATTTATGTCGTGTATGTTTTCTTATGTGCATTTATGTATTTACGTGTATATGCGCGCACTTGACTGCATTTATTTATGCATCTTGTGAATGTATGCATACAACTATATAAGGGTTCCATTGGTGACTGAGTTAGTTGCGTATTTTCTCTCCAAGTACCAATAGCCAGCGTTCACTTACTGTCACTAAGCGATCATCCATCTAAGTATTGAACACATTCGTCGCTGCTTAACTTTAGTAATCCAGTAGGATCCGGTGCTTTAAGCGGACTTGAGCGTAAGTCGATGAATTTATGTTGTTTATCAAATCAAAATTAATTGCTTTGTTCTAATTCCACTCAACTCTTTTGGTTTGGTTTCTTTGTTTAATGGCATATCAACCTTCGCAGGTCATTTAATGCCAAAGCCATCCTTGTAGAAGAACAGCAGTGGTAGTATTTAACTCATTACTGTAGGGATATAGGGGTTCATGCCGTTCCTTTTTAATTTTCGTTTCTTGGTCTTAGACTTTTTTTCAACAAGCAGGGGTTCCTAGTGATGCTTGGAAACAAAAACAAATGAAATGTTTTAATGAAACAACTCTGATAGTAGGTTAGTAAATTTCTGTGGATACAGAAGAATTAATGAAACTAATACGCAAGAAAAATAATTTTAAATAAAGAAAAACATAATTGTGTTTGTTTATGGTATGTATGTCTCCATGTATGTATGTATGTAAATAACCCTCTGCCATGAGCAGGATGTACACAATCCACTAAACGTAGTATAGATGGTTTTCATTCAGTTTTCTTTCTTGACTGATTGCCTTACCCAGGCTAAAGAGTCCAGTCTGCCTTACTATTTATCCAAAGCTGTGTAGAGAAGAGAAGTATTCACACCTTTCTTACGTGCATTGGCCTTCCATTTCGTATAGCAATAACCGTTACGATAAGCACGTTGTGTGTGTGTGTGTGTGTGTGTGTGTGTGTGTGTGTGTGTGTGTGTGTGTGTGTGTGTGTGTGTTTGTGTGTTGGTATTGGTTTGGTTTCTTTGTTTAATGGCATTTCAACCCTCATGGGTTATTTAACGCCAAAGCTATCCTTTTAGAAGAATATCTGAGATACTATTTAAACCTGAGCTCGGGAGAGAAGTAGGTTCATACCTTTCACAAGAGTATTAGTCTTATAGTGAAGGTAATAGTACGACTGGTGCTCGAACTCGCTTACTTTGTGGCCGCAATCCTGCACTTTAGCTATTACGCTACGTGGACTCCCCGTGTGTGTTTGTGTGTGGGGGGGTGCGCCTGCTTTATTTCTATGTCGTAAACATGTATGCTTATAAACTTATAAGGGAAGGGTCCCATGAGTAGCTGGGATGGTTACTTATTTTCTCTTCCAACGCCAATTGTCGGCATTCAAGCCTAGAATTTTAAATACTGATTGCACGTCATTCAAGTTCTCTCCACGTTCCCTACCCAAGCCTATTTTAACTTTGTGATAAGATACGCCTTTGATTCCTCCCTCACATATCTTTTTTCATATACTTTTTTTTAAAAATCATGACAGTGCATTTTCTCACTTCTCTATATACACTTATCTGAATTTTCCACTACTTAAAAATGTAAAAATGTGCACTTTTTCTGTATGCGCGCGTATGAGTGAGAGAAGAGGGTGCAGGGAAAGGGTCAGAGAAAGATAGAAGTCAGTAAGTTAAAAAGGAATGGCGACACGATTTTTATTTTTAAAAAATGGATTTAAAATCGACTAAAATAAATCTTTCGACCGACACTGTTCAAAGAAAAGTAATCGTTGGTAACTGATAAATTAACAATTAAAACATTGAGGGATTTAATCTCAAAGGAGAGAAAGTAAACAAAAATTTCTATGAAGTCATAATGATAAATCCTTCAATAGATCCAGCTTATGGCTATGTTCGACCAATGTCTCTTTAAGTTTGTCTGGAGAGATAGTTCTAAGTGGAATGTGGTGATGTATGTACTGTCGTCACAGAGGACTATCAGTTTTCTCGTTCTTGTTCCCGATAGGTCAACAGCTACGCTTATTCTTCTCATTCAATTGTTAACTCTACCTTGAAAAAAAACAGTGGACAACTTAAAGCAACACTGTCAACTTTCTCGTTATACAACATTATGTGCATGAAACCGTAAACAATAAAAGTAAATCATGTTGATCCAGTTACTCTTTTGCATGATAATACGGTTGAATGCATATGAAAAAATGCTGTGCAATATTTTGTGGGTTTTTTTTTTTTTTGCAACTGACAGTAATATAGATGTTTATGCAAGTATTGCAGAACCAATATGTCGATCGTGCAAATGTTTATAAAGAAATTAGTGACGTTGATGCGAACTATGCAAGGGTGACAAAAGTGTGATCCGCCCTGTCCGGGGCAGTAGAATACACCGACTGCACCTCTGCAGAGGAGTAAAAAAAAAAGCCCCACCGCAACGAGACCCCCTATGAGACCGTGGGTGGCGACCCGTGATGCTTAAAGACGGGATCCTGGTGAAGTAAAACACAAGAGGAACGTGTCCTTCCAGGAAGCAAGAAAGATAGATGGATCCTACATGGGAGAAAACACACCTCTGTTGCACGGAGGGCGGATACAGTCAATTAAGAGAACAAATTTAGAGTTCTCGTGGAGAAACTGATCCTGTTGGAACTGGATGATTTGCTAAAGTTTCAGGAGCCTCTGAAAAACTACACTCAGTCAAATTTTAGTAAGCACAAACTCAACAAGTTAAAAATAAAAATAAATCCAATGAGTTAGTCCAAGCAACAATACACATAGAATCTACCACTCTAACATGAACCACTTCTCCTAAAAGTGCAAAATCTGCCTCAACAAAACATCTCTTACATAAGTTTCCAATCCGTCCATCAAAAACCGTCCAAGACAGACTAAAAACTGAAAAACTTAAACAAAAACTACAAACTCCTATTGGCCAAGCTGGAAAAATACAGATGGACACCAAAGTGAACAGTGAAAGACCAGGAAGCGCATTCAAACTGCCCTCAACCAAATTCCATACAGACAACATCAAGAACAAAGTCACCTATAAGAATGATTACACAGTGCAATGCTCAGGCATTGAAAAAATCCCTACAAAGATCCTATACTATAGAAAGGATGGATAGTGACACAGACCACATTTTTGCCAACCTTAATCTTGGAGATTTAATAAATAACTGCAATACTTGAAACCATTTAACTGTGCGCGAACAGATAAGCTCAATCTCTCGTTTTTTAAAACGTTACTTACAAACCATGCACTTATTTTTTTTTTTTAATTAAATTACCGAGTAACTAATTTCTTACATATCATGCATATCTATTTAAATGTGTGTAAACAAATGGTTGATGCTAAATTTTTACTGTAACGAAGTAAATTTCGAAACTATTTAAGTGTATGCAAACAAAAGATTAAAAGTAAATAGAATGATTCGTATTAGACAGAAATACTTGAAATCATTTAACTGTAAAGAAAAATGAGCTCAGTCTCGTTTAAAAATGTTATTAGCAAAATGTTCACGTTTTATTCTGAGGGTATTCAATGTGGAACATTGTTATAAAAATGTAACAACATTAAGATGAAGAAACTTGCAGAAAACACGGGGTTTTGTTGGATCACCGATAAGCCTGTTTAGTTCCAAGATGGGTAACTACTGTCACTATAAGTAACCGGTGCCCTATATGCCAGACTAAGTAAAGCTTAGTAAATAACAACGATAAAATAAAGAAAACAAAATAAATAATAATGGAAACATCTGCTTCTAAAATGACCATAGCTTATTAGTTATATCGTCGCTGCAGTCTGTGTAGATTCTCTCTCGAAGTAATCATTATTAGAATTATGTCAGTGCATAGTGGAGGTTTAAAAGAGTAACCACGTTTAGACTCGTGGTCAATGAAAGGATGTTGATGACAGCTTTGTAAAATTTGTTAGCGTTGGTAGTTATTTTATTCTAACGTTGTAGGGATACCTGAATGTAATTGACGTTGACAGTTATTTGAAATGTTATTCTCACGTGGGTGTTCGCACGTAGATGTCCGGAGGGGTGGTGCCGGCGTGAGTAAGAGCTGGTGAAGAAGGCAATAGGGTGAATGACAACATATAAGCGAAATGTTTAATTAACAATAATAGTTAATGAGTGAAAAACAAGAAATAATTTACATGTAGTAAATAGAATACATCTGACATGAAATACGTGCGTAAAACCGTTTTTACTCGATGAATATATAAGTGAAAAAAAAATTTTTTTCAAAACATCGTACTATGAAGGGGTGCTGTGTGGCTCTGGTTCGTTTGATGAAACAAAAAAAAAAAAAAAGAGCTACGCGGCTTCCCTTATAAAGGCCAAAATGAGCAGAAAGAGACTCGAGCCGTTAAAATTATTACTTATGTATCCAACCCGCTGACATACGAGGCTCGTTCAAAAAGTTCTAAGCCTCACTCAGAAAGAAGAGCAACACACTACCACTTCTTATAAAAGTAAAAAAAAAAAAACAGTGTCACAATAAAAATGTTCAGCGGTGCTTTTCTTTCTGGGACAGGCTTACAACATTTTGAACTCCCTTCGTATATGTGAATTTATGTTGTTTTTTTTGGTTTGGTTTGGTTTGGTTTGGTTTGGTTTGGTTTTTACATACGGTTACAGACTTTGATCTCTTGGATAAGAAATCTGTGGTTCTTTATATCTTATGTTGAGCTCGTACAAGTTTTAAACTCAACTCATCACTACACTGTTCTGAATTGTCGATGCACACTTTGAAAAACACATTAACACTTTTTTGTTTCTTTGTTTTAATGTTATATTAACTTTCATTGGTTATTTAATGACAAAGCAATCCTGGTAAAAAAAAAAAATATAGTTGTAATACTATTTAACCTATAGCTAGAGGGATAAGGAGGTTCCGACCTTTCCCAAGGGTATTAGTCCGCGATTGGAATTGAAACTAGCTTACTTCGAGGCCGCAGTCCAGCGCTTTAGCCATGGGGACTCTCCCAGCTAATTACCCATAGTAAACAATTTTAGCTTAAAGAAATTATTCTTAATTTAAATGATTTACAGTTTTACAGTTTCAAATATTATTTTTTAATACTAATAATTTTCAAACAGATCTATTTGATCCATAGTCTTATAGAATAAATATTTTTTAGCCTTAAAATAATTAACCAAAAAAAACATACATAAGAACATTCTAGAAATTTCGGATCAAAATCGCATTAAGTTACATTTTCATATTTTTCAACCAATCAGCTAAAACACAAAATAAGAACATTCTAGAAAATCTGGCTCAGAAACTAATTAACAGAAAATTTTTAGGCTCTAAAACTAATAAGTAAATATACGAATCTGATTGGTCAAGAAATGTCTGCGCGCTTTAATTTTAGGACCCGCTATAAAACCTAACAATATCCTATTTTTTGATCCACTTAAGTGACGCCAAAAGTATAAATAACGAAGAATTTAATCAACCAGATCATTCATTCCTTCCACTGCCAAAAGACTTTCCACTACGAGAGGTCATGAACGGAGAGCAAAGAGCCACGCCATAAGACTCAAAGGGAAAAGACATGCAACCTTCTTTTACCAATGCGACACGTTGTCGCCAAAAATCGTAAAAAAACGTATGTGCGGACTTAATTAAGCAAAGACCCATACTTATGGTCTATCACTTATATACACACACACACATACACATACCCATGTATGTAAGTAAAGCCAAAATTTTTATCTTCCTTACTTCGGCCAACTATGGATCCATTTATTTAATAGACTTTACTAACATGTAAACACACACACACGGGCGAACAATCCTATTTTTATTCAACTGGCCACAACTGTATTTTCTACAAAGGCTGCTTGTACATAACACGAACATTGTATTTCTAATTATTTTCATCCTGTTTGTTATGATTATTAAATTGTTTGTTTCTTAATGTTCGTTGTTGTCAATTCCATTTGTTTACGTGCTGGTAAAATAGAAAGTCAGTACTCTAAAATTATGTATGTGTAACATATTAAGGGAATGGAATCGGTGACACGAGTTCAAATCTTGGACGAGGCTGTTCACGTTTCACTTCGCGCTAATGCTCTTAGGAAAGGCATGAATCCATCTATTCTCTCCTCCTCCTCCTCCTCCTTCCAGTTATGGGTGAATAGTAGGGCATACTTAATTCTTTAGCCTTGATAAAGCAACCAGTCTATGGGACGCTTTAGACTCCGGACAATAAACGCAGCAATAAATCTGGGTCTTACCCCTTTTAAACGAGAGGAAGATGCTGCCTGAGGAGAAGCTCTCTCCCCCCACACACACACACACGTCCACCGGATTGAGCTGATTTATTCTTTGGACTACAATTTGAGCACAAATGTCGGATGTTTCAAGAGACAGTCGGAAACTATCTTAGCACTCCACGGTCACAGTTTCTTTATATACCGTTGTGCTTCTGTGACCCTTACTGGAATAGTTCACTGAGCAAGAGTGTGATACGCAACAATAACTAAGTCTTTGACTAGTAGAGACGTTGTCTCTGTCCCAGCTAGGGAATGCTAAAGCCACATGCCCATCTTACTTATTGAACAATATGCGCATAATCTAACAGTAGCTATAGGGAAATTTTGTGTATTCTTCCCCTGTAATTCTGCCTGCATCAAGAGTAAAGGGTCCATGTATGCAACGCATACATTGCATGCCTTACATTTTTCCAGGGAAAATAATTTTGTGCAATATAAAATCAATTATTGATAATTTTCACTATCTTCTTCGTACTTGTATTTTTTAATATTTCCCCTTTCTTCATTTCTTAGGATAATTGTTACAAGCGATATTATTCCGGGAATGTAAGTAGAAAAAAAAACGCCTGTTGGTTGAGCAAAAAAAGACGCAAGTAAAAGCAATGGATTTAGCAGCTTTCCTTTCGCTTTTGTGTACAGAGCATGAGAGACAAAACATAAGACTGAGTTAACGAAAGAGAGACAATTACAGAAAAGCAAAAGTACTTTCTCACCATGGTCAAAAAAAGCTTTGACTTTATTCTTCTCTATTTTATTATTCCCTTCAAGCTGGGTGCATGAAAAGGAGAAACAGGACATAACAGTGAGTGGATGAAAGATAGACAGTTACAGAAAAGCAAAATAATTTTGCTTGCGTGGTAGCCATAGTTAGAAAAGGCCGTGGCTTATTCTTCCTTGTATGATTATTCCCTACAAGCAGGGCACATGAAAGAGAGATAGAATAATAGAGGTGGAGGGTCACAGAGAAAAAAAAAACACAGCAGGCACTCTCTACTGAAATGATTATGTTTTTATTGTCCCTTGCGACTAAAATCAAAGACTTGCCTATTCAAAGGACTTACAGTCGGACAGATTTAGATGAAAAATTTGTATTATTCATTTCTGAACAACATTTTAGATGATGTTTTTGTTCACGTCGAGCAAAGACTTAAAACAATGGGAGAGTTCAGATTTGTTGATTTGTTTAATTCGAATCTTTTTTCACGCTTACGAAAAAAAGTCTTCCGATGGAGGCATTTTCAACTTGGGATGTATATGAAAACATATTGGATTTGGATGGATTGAAATGTGAGCTGAAATCACTTTATGCTGCAGATATTCCAAAGCAATCGTCAAGTATTCAAGAAGTCGCAGAAATAGTACGGAAACTTGAATTAAACCAAACTCTGGCAGAAGTAACCAAATTACTTTATCTGCTTCTGACTATACCCGCCACATCCGCTTCCTATGATAGATCGTCTTCTTCACTAAAGCGTGTAAATGATATGAGGTGTTCCCAAAGCGAAGAACAATCTAATGATAAAGAACTTTTAAAGAAGATGAAGGTAGGGTGTGGTGCTGATATTTTCTACAATAAAATGAACGATGAATTTGCCAAAAAGAAACGAAGAATTGAATTGATTAATAAATAAATTTCAATAACTCATTATTTGTAGATTTTATTATTTCCTCTCGTAACAAATAGCGGTCATCATCATTACTATTAAGAAATTATTCTTGATTTAAATGATTTACAGTTTTACAGTTTCAAATATTATTTTTTAATACTAATAATTTTCAAACAGATCTATTTGATCCATAGTCTTATAGAATAAATATTTTTTAGCCTTAAAATAATTAACCAGTGGAGACGGGTATCAAGTTTGAAGTGGCACTTGTTGGTGGAAGTGTATTTTCTCACATTAAAATTAGTTCACATCACATTCACAGATGGGGGGGAGGTAATTATTTTCTTTGGGCGCAGAGTAAGAATCTCAGCCTCGGCGATAAGCTTGCATAATGGTTGATTGGTTGGTTGTTTGGTTGAATTGTTTTACGGCGTATCAACCTTTTTGGGTCATTTAACGCCGAATTAAGTCATTTTGTTAAGTTTCAAACCATCAGTTTAGTATAAGTATAATTTTTGTTTACACACAGTCAAGTGTCAAAACAATTCTATTTCAAGCTATTCGGTTTAGCATAAATACACAGTTTTAATGTCAAAAACAGTTTTATTTCAAACAATTCAGCTTAGCATACAAAAACAGTTCTAATTCAAACAATTCTGTTTAGCATAAGTACACTGTTTAGTTCTATTTGACCCATGGATAGGACCATGCAAGGTGGTTCTACTCCGGGCCAGAGTGGACCTGGGAGCGATGGCAATGAAGGGGTACTCTGCATTCCCCAAAACTCCAGCATTACTGGAACCTCACCATCAGATTATTTAGGGTCACATCAGGACACTCTTTGGGGGTCGGTGTATTCCACAGACCCAGCCGACTGAGCAATACACAGAATTAAATATAAAAACGGTTTTATTTCAAACAATTCATTTAAGCATAATTTCCGCAGTTTAAATGTCAAAACAATTGTATTTCAAACAATTCAGTTTAGTATAAGCACACCGTTTAGTTCTATTTGACCCATAGATAGGAACCTACATGGTACTACCACTCCGGACCAGAGTGGACCGGGGAGTGTTATATACAGAAATCCCTTCTGATTTTCTAATACATTCCCAACTAAATCACAAGCAAAAACAATAAATTAACAAACGAATAAAACACCACAAACATACTCATCAAAAGCCGGATGTTGTTTAGACGACGGCTGAAACCAAAATGAATAAAACACGTCGCTGCGCAGGTAGGTTCTGCACATCCATCTGGTTGAAATGTAACTTTATATTTACAATTTAAAAGATCCTTTTCTTTTTTCTTTTTTTTTTTCTTTTTTTTTTTTTTTTTTTTTTTTTCACCCAATCAGCAACCTTACTCATTTAAGCTTTTTGGAACCGATTCGATCCAAACTCGACTATAAAATAGTCAACGAAAGTTCAAAAGTCAGTCTGCTCCGATTTTAATCAACTCGATCCAGTAGATGGGTCACACTTCGGCCGGCCGTGGTATCAACGGCACGGATCTGGTTGGGTGTGTCTCGTCTCTGGACATGCCTCGAGCCTCAGGGGGCCATACCCCCAGGCTTTAACTTTCTTCGGAGGTTTATCGCCTGGGGCCTGATTTAAGATAATGCCGACGGGGCACGAGGCATTTTTGGAGCCGGCGGGGGGGTCTAGGCTACGGCCCTGCGCCCGGACCCACCTTAAAAAAGGCCTTGTGCCACACTCGTCCGTTTGGTGGAATGGTCAACAAATACCGTCGGCTCCAAGACCTCGAGAGAAGAACATCGACTGCGACGCCTGCAGCATTCAACATCATCACACAACTCGTCTGAAATTTCTTACTTCGGCCCATTCATGGACGCCTCATGACCCGAGAATCACCACCCCACCTATATTCCACTTTTTCAACGCCGACATAAACTTTGGTAAGTCTGTGACTCACTCCTGCCAACACAAATTATTGGAACATTTTACTTGTCGATTTTATCTACCATTCAACAGACGAATTTCCTAAAATTAACTCGTTGCTCTCAATACAACAACGAACATTTCTTTCTCAATTTCATAGACATTCTTATATTCACCAACACCATTGTTTGAACCTTTTGTTTCTTGTTTGTTAATGTAATTGTTAAATTTTTCACTTGTCTTCTTGTTTGATTTGCAACTCAGTGTTTTGTTCTTTTTTTGCAACCATACGCTTATTTATAACAGGAACGATAGCAATGAACGTGTAATCCACATTCCCCAAAGTTCCAGCATCACCGTTAGATTGCTAAGTGTCATATCTAGGACACTCGTTGGGGAAGTCATATTCCTCTGCAAAGATGCAGTCTGTGTATTCTACAGCCCCAAACGACAAGGTCACTGCATAATGGACAGCATGCCTTGTTTCTCAAATCATCCTCCCCCACTGACCGACACGCATATTGTGCATATAAAATAGCAAATGTTCTTGTATGTGTAACTGAGTTTATTTTGTCATTCCTCTCGTTATGTTCTGTGTTAATATATCACGGATATATTAATGCTACACCTGGCTTTTGGCAAGTGTAGTATTCGACTGAATATCTTCCTTGAGAGGTAATATGCTTTTATGTTTATTGACATGTGCAGATTTTATTCACCGATAAGTATACTGACTGATATTTGCCCGAAAAACTTGACCAGGTTTTGGTTTTCAAGTCAAAAAAAGCTTTAACATTTTAAGGATTATGTTTCTTACTAAAAATAACAAAAAGAAACAAGTCCATCAACGTAAAAAAAAAAAAAAAAAAAAAAAAACCCAACAACCACACTATAAAGGTGATAACTCACGGTCTTCTTTGACCATAAGATAAACGCTTAACGTGTGTCAATATAAATTACAATATTAAACCAGGAATAAAAGTAACACGCGCGTCCAATAAACTGTCTATTTATTTACAGATAAAAAACGTATAAAACATGTATATTAAATTCACTTAAAAAGAAAGAAAACACTTACTGCTAAAATTATTGCACTCTAGTGTTCAGTCGAATGACCGAACGGTTAACTCAAGGCAGTAGTCTCCGAAAAAGATTTGGGCCGAAAACAACGAACAAAGCAGAAGCGCGGGCACAAAGAAATTATAGAATTCGTTACAATTCAAAAATAAAACAGTCTTACAGGTTCAAAAAGTACTTTTAAAATGTTTTCACGGCAGTAAAATCTTCAGTTGAACAGTAGCAGCAGCAATGTAATTAAGAAAAAATGTATTGAGACAGATTTCAGCAATTTGTTTCTTAGAAAGTTCCTTTATGAAGAGTCTTGAAGGGAAGAATCCTTTCAGACTCGTGTTCAGCATTCATAATTTTTGTGTTCATTGTGTAGCAATTTCACGGTAGAAAACTTGAAATAATTTCCTCCGTTCAGCATTTATAAATATCTCTTTTCGAATAGGAGATTCGGCTATTGATAAAGGATACCTGATATAACTTCATCAGGCTCTCAGTCGGCCATTAGAAATTTTCCTCTGAATAGGAAAATTTCTTCACACCACATGGTTCTCAGCGGTCAAGCGCTTCAAGAGCTTCTTTTTGAGCGGTCCGCTCCCACCAAAGTCTTCTCCAAAAAAGGCCGAATTTCCTATTTCCCGCTTCGACGTCAAAAACGGTGTTGGTTCCGGTCACGTCTCTAATCCACATCCTCCGATGAAAGCAAAAAAAGTCCCGTCAACAAACATGTGTCATTCAAAAAAAATAATTTCGACAACATGACTTATCATCAAAAACTGCATACAACATGAACTATCATCAAAAACTGATCTCGTTCATGTATCAACATGTATAGATGTTTACTGCTTAATGTGTCATTGTGATAATTTATTTCTTTATCAAGTGCATGTTTAAGAACAAATAAAAAAAAAAACGAGTCAGACTATAAAAATTCGTTCACTCAACGAATTGCCATGCACACTAGGACTTACCATTTTTTGATAGCGATAGTAGTGTGTGGCTGTTTGAATTGTTTATTTTAAACCCATGAGAAACAGCAACTTTAGATAAAGGCGAACAGGGTCTTTTGAAATTATTTTATTCATTTAGTTTTTTTAGGTGAGTCGACTATGAATGACAGAAGCCTGGGGGCGTTGGCAAGCAAACAGAGACACAAAGTGTTATATAACATTTTTACAGTTCTAAGATTTCACTCAGTAAAAGGATTCTTGCAAAGAAAGCCAAAATTAATAGAATTTTCTTTCTCAGTAGTACTATGATGACGAGAAAAGTGGGGTTTCGCCGTTTAAACGACAACTTGCTTTTTAGTTTCATGAGAGGTTTCTGTCCTTATTAATTGTAATCGTTACAAATATTTATTTGGTTATGAAAATATTTTGTTGAAAAATGAATAAATTTAACAGATAAAGTATATATTCAAAGTTTGCAAGCAGACAAGGTGTTGCGCGTTATTTCCCAATGGTTCTTGTAGTTGATGTTTGAGCGATAATATAAACAAGGATTTTAAATTCTAATTGATGTTTTCTACTTGTATTAGACAGAGCAAAACTTAGTATAACGTACACATATATACTCTTATCTCCCCCCCCCAAAAAAAATATGCATATTCTAAAGAAAAACATTGCGGGAAACAAAGCCAGTAAACGATAGTGTAGCTACGGTGGTTTTAAAGGGAGTGGTCACCGCCAGTAGCTGTCGCCCTAATTGCGCCATAGTTTAGACATGTATCCTTTCTTCCTTCCTGATAGATTAACGTTGACAGTGTAAGGGAAACAATTATATAAGGACCCATATCTGTAAGAAATCCTAGAATGCAAAGTGACATCTGCCCAGACGAGGACCAGTTGTAATATTTGGAGAGAATTTTGTTTGTTAAGAATTGGACCTTAGTAGTTCTTTGATACTGGTTACGGTGCACAGGTAAATTCATTTTGCCAACTTTCCCGTGAAATTTCTGTATTTTATAAGACCCCTTACTGTAAAAATATTAACTATTAATTGTTGTCTAAAACCTTTTTATTTCAGCATTTCACGGTGTCTTGAATTGAAGCAGAATAAAACTAGCGTTTAATCAAACATCAGTCGAGACTTGTGTTTTAATTTTCAACCAGAAAAAAGCGTCAAGGAGCTGCTTTACCGCCTTTGAGTACAGTCTTTAAGAATTGCGCCTTTTCAACATTTTTCAACCTTTGCGCATTAAAGTTAAATATCATTATTATTTATTTTGTTACTTTGTTGCGGAGCCGATAAGCACGTCGACCCCGCAAATGATTTAAGTTAAAGCGCGTGAGTAATTGACAGCCAAAAACAATGAAGGAAACAAAGGCGAGGTAACAAATATAACAAAGGTGACAATTTATTGTCGTATTTTACAAACGTCTGCGTAAAGTCCGTGGTAGTTGTATTTGTGTCTTCAGCTAGATGGGATTGGCGGTAGCTGGTATGATCGAATCGAAGGGAAGCAGCTAGACGATTGTTACGGGTAGCTGATGTAGGTCGAGTTGTAGGATGCAGCTGGATGATCGTTGCGGGTAGCTGAGGTCGGTCGAGTTGTTGAATACAGCTGGACGATCGTTGCGGATAGCTGGTGTCGGTCGTGGTTGGTTAATCGAAGTCCCGGTTTTGACAGTACGTTGGGTTAACCGGGGGTGCGTCGATCTGGTTGCTAGCTCTTGCAGCGAGTCGTACGTGGGCTAGGTGCTGCATTGCTGGAGCGTCGTGGTCGAAATCGGTGTTGGTAGCTTGGTCACGTAGAGTCGGGTGAGCTGGCGACTAAGACTGAGCCGTGCCTTAGTACTACGGATAAAGTTAACGGTCGGGGAAACCGTGGCTAAGGTTTGCCAGGCCTTAGTACATACGAAATCAAGCGAGCGAGTTGATGAAGCTAGAGCTTCGTCGTGCCCTTAGCTGTGCAGACGTATCGGGACGGTAGCTAAGGCTTTGCCGTGCCAAAGCTCTGCACTGTCGAGCAAACAGGCCAGGAGGCCGTGGCTAAAATTGGTGTTATCTTAGTGCTGCGCAGATAGTGAAGCGGTAGCTAAAGGCTAACCCGCGCCTTTAGTGCTGCGCAGCCAAACGGACAACGGAACCGACCGAATGGTTAAGACCGGGTGGTCTTAGAGTCCTCTTCGTGTTTGCCTCCGGGCCGTCTACTTCGACGAGTCGTTAAGGACCGTCATAGATACTCCAACCCGCAGTAGGTGACCTCTAATGGTCCTTAAAAGGATCTTTTGTGCATAACTATGTGATGGGAAAGGCGAATGCAACTACTAGATGTAGGATTCAGCCTTTCGGAGCCTCGCTCAAGGAGCGGCTCCTGGGTGCGTCCAGGGACATCAGTATTTATCACACGTCCCACCAACGCAAGAATGTTGTACAAGGCCGTTTTTAAGGTGAGTCCGGTCGCAGGGCCAAAGCCAACACGCGTCCAACAAGGCCAAAAATACCTTCAGCCCCGTCGGCATTCCCCTTTTGAGGAACTCTCTAGTGCCGAGGCACACCCGGCAGAACCGCCCAGAGGTAAGACGGACAACCGAATGCGGCCCAACAACTGGAGAGGAAAGGCCACACAAACTCCCTAAAAGAGCGTCCGCGGACCTCTGTTATTTATCATACGTCCCACCAACGCACGAATATGGCACAAGGCGGTTTTAAAGGTGGGTCCGGTCGCAAGGCCAAAGCCCACACGCGTCCAACAAGGCCAAAAATACCTTCAGCCCCGTCGGCATTCCACTTTTGAGGAACTCTCTAGTGCCGAGGCACACCCGGCAGAACCGCCCAGAGGTAAGACGGACAACCGAATGCGACCCAACAACTGGGGAGGAAAGGCCACACAAACTCCCTAAAAGAGCGTCCGCGGACCTCTGTTATTTATCATACGTCCCACCAACGCACGAATATGGCACAAGGCGGTTTTAAAGGTGGGTCCGGTCGCAAGGCCAAAGCCCACACGCGTCCAGCCAGGCCAAAAATATCTTCGGCCCTGTCGGCATTCCCCTAGACGTCAGGCAATAAACCCAACCTCACTGAAAAGGGTAAAAGCCTGGGGGATGGCCCCTCCCTGAGGCTGGAGGAACTCTCCAGTGCCGAGGCACACCCGACAGAACCATCCAGAGGTAAGACGGCCTACCGAATGCGACCCAACAACTGGAGAGAAAAGGCCACACAAACACCCTAAAAGAGCGTCCGCGAAGACTTCTGTTTATTTGTCGCTGCCTCCCACCAGACAGGAATTGACCCAAAGTCCAAAGCCCGAAGGCCGATTAAGTGATGATAAAGGGGAGGGGAGGTCGGGAACGAGCCGAGACTCGAACCCTGCTGGTCTATGCTGCTCATCGGCTCACTTGGTGCAATGTGAGCCTGATGAGCCAAGCAGTTTCACGAACCCAAATGTGGGTCCGGGCACGTATGCCGAATTTTGGCTTGAACTAGACAGCAAGGTCAAGTGCCATACAGCAGTTCCTTGAGAGCATCTGAAGACCTCTGTTATTCATCATACGTCCCACCAACGCACGAATATGGCAAAAGGCCGTTTTTAAGGTGGGTCCGGTCGCAGGACCGAAGCCCACACGCGTCTGGCAAGGACAAAAATATTTTCAACCCCGTCGGCATTCCCCTCAGGCGCCAGGCAATAAACCCAACCTCCCCGAAAGGGGTAAAAGCCTGGGGGGATGGCCCCCTGGGGCCGGAGGAACTCTCCAGTGCCGAGGCACACCCGGCAGAACCCCCCAGAAGTACGACGACCTACCGAATGCCACCCAACAACTGGAGAGGAAAGGCCACACAAACACCCTAAAAGAGCGTCCGCGAAGACCTCTCGCCATTTTAATATAAAGGGAACGCATCGCGACTCTGCCGGGCACGTAAATAGAAAGTTCTTCTATAAAAAATGGGTGTAGAAATAAAGTACTTCTTTAGCCTGATATAGGCAAGCGAAGATTTTAATTCCACTTTTATAGAGTTATTTCTGGC
Source organism: Sepioteuthis lessoniana (assembly GCA_963585895.1). Taxonomy (NCBI): domain Eukaryota; kingdom Metazoa; phylum Mollusca; class Cephalopoda; order Myopsida; family Loliginidae; genus Sepioteuthis; species Sepioteuthis lessoniana. The sequence continues at coordinate 59,738,145 of OY757906.1, read as the reverse complement.
AGAAGTGTTCTGTAATTGTTGTTAATTTTAATCTATCTCCTTTTTTTTAGCTGTAACGGGAGGTCAGGATCGTAAAAAGGGCTTCGTCATTTCCGATCGTAACCGGATTTTGTTTCTCTTGGGCGAGCGAGTAAACCGACAAGGTTCACGTTAGTGAACAGGTCGCGGCAACATTACACATGGCCTAAGAAGAACTCTCTGGACTCGTGAATTCATTCAATCAACCTCCCAGTGTTTCAAACCGTGTGCTTAGTGTTCTGTGATGTATTGATGGCTGCCGGCATCAGGCTAACCAAAGTAAATCTTCACGGGATAACGACCTCACTAATACTGCATGATCCTTTGGAATTTCATCTTTTTAATGTCACAAGTCATATTTCCTACTAAATGTAAATTTCATTTATAATGACACTGTTGAAACGGTTATTTGAGGGTGTATATGTTGGGTGTTTTTGCTCCACGTTCTATTTTTTATTTATCTTTTTATTTTATTTTTCTATACCACCACACAGTCTTGTGTTCATTCCTTGAATGAAAAAATTCCAAACAAATGAAATAGAAAAAAGGGCTAACAGAAGTCAGTAAGAACAAGTACATAAGGATTTATTATTTTAACAAATATCAACGACAATATGGACAACAAATACAAAAGAAGGTAAAAACTACATCGACATGAAGATATGACCTAAAAAAAAGAAGTAAAGTTATGTTACTTACTGAGTCTGGCCAGTAATCAAAGAATATGACGATAATGTAATTATTTTGAGGCTAAATGAATTTGAAATCAAAGACATTTCTCTTTGTTAAGAGCTATTCTTGAGGAGACTAAGTCAGTTAAAGAATCCAAACTCAAACTCCTCTTTTACCAGGGTCTGTGTCATGTGACCCAGGTTTCGACGGCAAACATCAATTATAAATATTCAATAGTTGTAGAAATATTGTTGTTGTTCCGACGACTATATTATTGGAATATGAACATTACACATCTCGGAACACTTTGATCTGACATGTGTTGATGAATCTTGGATAAGTCACTCAGAAAGCATTGGTTCTCATCAGATCACCGGAGTTAAGCAGCGATGAGTCTGTTCAGTACTTAAAAGGGGTACCACTCAAAAAAAGCAGGTACTGTAAGCATCTTGAGGCCTGTATGAACAAAAACTAAGTAATTAACTACATTAACAAGCATACATATAACTTAAGAGTTGCAGTTACTGTGAGTAACCCAAAGTATGTGTACCAGACTTTGCAAAGCTCAGTAAACTAAATTTCTAAGCGACTCGTAACTTGTAAACTCCGAAACTTTTAACACGTTGATTTTATTGTAACAATTGTATCATGTTGATTTTATTGTAACTACTACATACTTCTTTAAAACTGTAGATTTGTGTCTTGATTTTTACTACAAAATAAAGAATGAATTCAAAATTATTTGGTACGCGTCTTGGCGTCATTTTTATAAGCTCGTTTTGTGAATTTATCTCCGTATAGTTTCATAAAGGAAAAAAGTTAAGAAAATTACTGGGTCGTCATGACAGCGAGAAGTGAATAAAAACAGGCGTCTGAGATGTATACGACATCAACACTTTCTCGGGTAATTTGCGACATTCCAATTGATTTCAACGTCATGTCAACACTTCGAGGATCATTTTTAGCCGAGAGGTTAGGCAGCTGCGTTCACAGTACGTTCATATTTACATTTTTTGGAAGGACTAGTGGTTATCATTGTAGGAAATGGACATGGCGAATCGCTTACGACTTTTTGGCCGGGGAGTGCGAAATCAATCACTTGGTCTCTAAGATGGGAGCGTCCCACGAGGTATACTTGCTTTGCAAGGCTAAGTTCATTGCTTGAAGCCTGAATGTTGACGAGACCAAGCATTTTTTGCACCTGCTGGTTATAAATTTCGATTTGTGCATAGGAAGTATGGATAAATATCACGGCGAACTGAGTTCAAATCCTGGACAAGGTTGTTTGCATTTTACATGCGCTAATACCCTTGGAAAAGATATGAATCTAAATATTCTCCCTCCATCTATGGGTAAATAGGAGATCAGACTGGGCTATTTAACCTTGTTTTGGCAATCAGTCTAGTAGAAGGAAAACTGAATTCAAACCAGTTAAATTCTGCTCAAAAACTGACCTTGTGCCGCATCCCGCTAGTGTAAAAAGGTTGGGTAAATATATTTTTTCTGATGTTTAAAATCTGTTTAGATATAATTTTTTTGTAATCTGTTTTAGAATTATCAGTACCTTATGAGAAACCTCATAAGGTATGGATAATTCTTAAACAGATCTATTTGGCTCATAGATTAGATCCTAATAGGTACTACCACTCTTGGTCAGAGTGGAACTGAGAGTTATGGCAATCAATGGGGTACTCCACACTCCCTAGAACTGGAGCCTCACCATAAAATGAAGTTTGGTGTTATACCCAGGATACCCTGTGCAGGGGATACAGTCTGTGTATTCTAAGCTCCATCGAAGGTGGGCGATATTCTGATTCCCATCGGCTGGCTTCGTTTTCTCTGGCAGCAACTTGGTCAATGGAACGGACTAACTGCTTAGTTTAACTACTTCATTACCCGACTCTTAATTCTCCAATGAGGGGGTCTCGCCCCTTCAAACCTTGTGTAGTATGATACACAAAAACGCAAGTCTTTACTCAACAATTTCCATTCAATTTAGGACTCTTAACTTATCTCAAAAGAATCTTCAACTACATGAGAGGACTTTTCTCTAAAATATACCTTTTTTAGCCTTTCAAATCATCTCTGTGTTCATTCAGTCAAGTTTGCTCAGGCAATGAATATGTTGTTAATTCTTCGAGAATTGTTTTACATTGCTTGGCATGAGGAAATATCAAACCATTATATATTTCCTCTGCTACAAGAGTCCGAATTCTGTTACTCACACTCTAATCATGGTAACAGCGGGTATTCATACTCAGATATGACAAATATATGAAGACAAAAGTTCAAATCGTCGATACTAAAACGCACTCGACAAAATCTTCAGTCTTCATTGACTAAGTCATGATTCTTAAGACGTCACTTATTAAAATCGCAATGAAGTATCTACTTTCTATTGTTCTTAAGCGAAAAGACATTTATCACTTCCATAAATTTTATCATCTATTCATTTGCCTATCTCTCGACAGTGTAAAAGCACATAGATATTTCCACTATCTCTTTGGTGAAAAAGACATTTAAATTATATTACCTACTTGTTTGCTTATCACAAGCCTGAGTAAAAGCATGTCCTAGATTTTTCCCATAACTTATCAAATGTCTTGGCATGCTGTCCAAGCAGCCATAATGTCGCAGTCACACCTGAATTTAGAACCTGATTACGTCGCTGATATACCAAAGAAAACAATTATGGTAAACTAGACCAGTAAGTATTCATCCAACCTCTCCGTTACGGGGAGGATTTGACACAAGGTCAACTTTTGACATGGTTTGAATTCAGAATTTTCTTTCACTTAGACTGGATGCTCAACCAGGCTAAAGAACTTAGTTTGACCAACCCATAATTGAAGGGAAAAGAGATAGATTTATGTATTTCCAAAGGGCATTAGAGCTAAGTGAAACGCGATTCCATTTCCTGCGACGATAATCGTTACGCTGAGCATGTCTCCCGATAGTAAGGTGTCTCTGACTTGACAAGAACTTGCTACAGATTGACTTATGTTTAAGTCATGCTGAAAGCACCTGTTCCAATCAGATCACCAAAGTAAAGCAATGATGAACCAGTTCAGTATTTTAACTTAGTAACAATAACAGTAAGTAATCTGAGGCCTGTGTGTCAGACTAAGCAAAGCTTAACAAATAAGAAAAAACTTACGATGACTTGCACTTTCTATGCTGTGTTTTAACTATTTTTGCCATTAATAGAAAAAGCTGGCTATTTTGAACAATTAATACACGACTCAGACCTTTTACCACTTATCCGCTTTAACTATTTGACTTTTACTGTCAGCTGTGACGGATTATCTACCACCCAGGCTTCTCAGTTAATATTGTGTTTAATATGAAGATATCATTGCTACTACAGTACGAATTCCTAAAATCTTTAATTGTAAATGTTTATGTAAAATAAAAGAAAAAAATTGTGATATTTCAGATATTAAAAAATAATAATTCAAAGTAGTAAAATATCATGCAAAACGCTCGTGAGTGAGAGGTCAAGCTATTTTTGTCACTCGTCTCCCTTCTTTTAGGACTTCAAGGGTTTAGCCGGCTCTGTCTTATTGTTAATCCGTTACTGACTTGTAGTTTTGTTCATCACTATTTGTGAGGATTTTTTGTGAAGTTAAAAACAAAAAGAACTTGATCTGCTTTGTGGCAAAGGCAGTTGTAGATTTCATCAAGAGTCAGTGGTTGAACACGCAGGTCAAAAATTAGGATATGGTATATGTCCTTTTAAAACAGCCTGTATCTCCTCACTCAGAAGGCTGGTGTTATAATACAAAGCAAAGACAAAGAGAGAATGATAAGGACTAAAGAAATTAATGATAAACAACGGCGTTAAAAACAAGGATGAGGTATATTCATGAATTTGTAGAGAAGAGGAAAATCTCGTATTTTGGTTTGGCGCGCAATTTAATTCAACACTGAATTTCACCCAATCAGGATGACTTATCCTATTCAGCCCGGACCTTCATTTCCGGCTAGCAAAACGGGTGAGCGGCCAAACCCACTCTCTTCAGCGTGAGACGGCGACCAGAACAGACGTTCCCCTGGTCGTCCCTAATTAACGATGCTTTTTAGCTAGACAAGCCACCCAGTGTGGACATCTCACTGTGGCTTTAACACTAGCAGCAGCAACATGGACACTCAACGAGGGAACCATCTAATTTATGGATTTCTTACAAGGAATCCCAGTTGAATATGAATTGGATGCATTCAGCATGCTTTCCACAGGCACTACTTCACGTCACCCCAAAAATTGGCTATGTCGATCCGAGCGTCACTCCGCTCTCGACACACTAGTCACCTTTTCACTTCTGGTCCATATGAATGGAGATAACGCATACTCTCCCCAAAAATACCAGACACACAAAAATACACGGTGACTCTAAACACAATCCCTCACACGTCCAGTAACACACTGTCATCTCAACATCCCGCTAAGCCATTTCGTCTCCAACACTAACAAGCCTAAACTCCACGAGTCTTGCAACACCAAAAGCAAACCAAATATTCAAAGCTGCAAATAAAGTACTTTCGTTGTTGTGTTGTTAAAGAAAAGTTTCGTAATTCATTTGTGTTGCCTAAAAATATAGTGTTAGGGAAAATAACTAATTCCCCGAAACCGCTATAAATCTAATGAAAAGTTTAATTCAGATGAAAAGCCTGATCAACTTAGGGTTCCGTTAGTATTGTGGTCGCACTTGTTGCTTGGACGGACAGTGCCTGAAGGAAGGATAAGTTTGGCACTTAGGGCTTCGGTTTATCATGCATAGAGCCAACTGGAAGCAATTGCAGTAGTTGAAGATGTGGCTGGTTTCCTTCTCGCTTCATGGATGGTGCGAACTGGCATTCTTTTCTTGGACCTGATGCAGATAGGAGCTAGTACAGGATAACAGCCGAGATATCAATATATGGCGCTGGTGTGGTGAATAATGACATGGTCTCTTGTGCTGCTTGAGGGAAGAGAGGATATTGCCGTGAGTGGGCACTTCGCTGCATCTATTCGCGGATAACAGCCGAGGGGTCGATATACGGCACTGGTATGGTAGATAACGACGTAATGACTCTTACGTTGCACGTAGGAAAAGGGGATATGGCTGTGAGGGTCCTAGCAGTATGGATTTGCAGTCGATAAGACGCAGATGTGCTGTCAGGACTTGTGTGGAGCTCTATCTGATAACGAGTCGTGAAGTTGACAATAGCTGAATCCGAGAATTGCTGGCTGCTTCAATAAGGGTTCATTGATCCGTTGGTGTGCTTAGCTGGACGCTGCAAAGGAGAAAGATGTAACAGCCCAGGGCGAGTGTAATGGCTAGAGCTCAGACGCTTGCGTGCTGGCTCACTGCCAAGGACCAAGAGAGTGAACCGTAGATTCCGGTGTATATATATATACACACCAGGGGTCATACCTTCCCATTAATCAAAGAGAGTCACGCAGTCTATAGGGTAAGCAGTTAGTCGGTGTTCAGTGCGGACGTGTACCGTACTATTTTTTTACCCTGGCGAAGTCATGAATCATGGCGAAATTTGACATAAAGAATAACAATACTGCAGCACGATTTACTTATTTCTTGAGCTGCACAAAAGCTTCATTCAAAGGATTATGTTTCTTACAAAAAAATAACAAAAGAAACAAGTCCTTCAACGTAAAAAGAAAAAACACACGGCCTTCTTTAACCACAAGATAACCGCCTAACGTGTGTCAATATAAATTACAATATTAAACCAGGAATAAAAGTAACACGTGCGTCCAATAAACTGTTTGTTTATTTACAGACTTAAAAAAATGTTAAAAACATGCATGCTAAGTTCACTTGAAAAGAAAGAAAGCACATACTGCTAAAATTATTGCACTTTAACGTTCAGTCGAATGACCGAACGGTTAGCTCTTGACAGTCGTCTCCGAAAAAGACTTGGGCCGAAAACAACGAACAAATCAGTGGTACGGATACAAAGAAATAATAGAATTTGTCAGAATTCAAAAAGAAAAGTCTTACATGTTCAAAAAGTACTTTAAAAAATGGAAGTTTTCTCGACAGTAGAATCTTCTGTTGAGCAGCGGCAGCACTTGTAATTTTAAAAAAATGTATTGAGACAGATTTCAGCAATTTTTGTGTTCATTGCATAGCAATTCCACGGTAAAAAAACTTGAAAGAATTGCCTCCGTTCAGCATTTATAACTATCTCCTTTCGAATAGGAAAGTCAACAATTAAATTTGAAACTCGATAAAATTTCCTTGGGTCAGCAATTAAAATACCTCCTTTCGACTTGAAGATTCAGCAATTGATAAAGGATACCTGATATAACTCTGTCAGGCTTTCAATCAGACATTAGAAATTTTCCTCTGAATAGGAAAATTTCTTCACACCACATGGTTCTCAGTGGTCATGTGCGGAGCTCCTTTTTGAGCGGTCCGCTACTACCAAAGTCTTCTCCAAAAAAAGGAGGGCGTGTTTCCTATTTCCCGCTTCAACGTCAAAAACGGTGTAAGTTCCGGTAACTTGTGATATCACTGGTAAGATTTAATAAATCAAAATTTTCCGTTACGCTAATGATTATTAGTCCAGTCGGCTGGGTCAGTAGAATACACCGACTGGATCTCTGCAGAGGGGTAAGACCGACTCCCTCCCAACGAATGTCTTAGATATGACATTAAACCACCTGAAGGCGAATTTCCAGACTTGAAGATTTGGAGAATGTGGAGTCCCCCTTCATTGCCATTTCTCCCAGATCCACTCTGGCATGGAGTGATAGCACCTGATAAGGTCCTATCTATGGGTCAAATAGAACAAACTGTGTGCAAACAAATAACTGATGTTATGTTTGGTTTCTTTGTTTTAATGGCATATCAACCTTTGTAGGTTATTTAATGCCAAAGCTATTCTTCTAGAAGAACAGTAGTGGTACTATTTAACTCAGGATAAGGATGGGAGGATAAGGGGGTTCATACCTTTCCCAAGGGTATTTGTCCGAAAGTGAACGTAATAGTGCGACTGGAGTACGAACTCGCTTACTTCGATTCCGCAGTCCATCGCTTTAACCATTACACCACGAGGACACCCCCTGACTGATGTTAAATTGTGACTATTATATCGCAATAATTAAAACCATTTAACTATGTGTAAAACAGACCTCAAGCTCGTTTAAGAATGTTATCTACAAAATGTGTTAACAAATCATATGTATTTAATATATATGTATAAACAGGATTTAGCATTAAATAACTTACAATGGCTGATATGCTATAAAAACAAACTTAATCAAACCATCTAATGATTATAGTGCAAGAAATTCTGATGGCTGATAAGCAATGAAATGATAATCTTGCAGTTATATTTGAACATCGATTGCATTTGTAGTGTACGTGGGCAAGGTTTCGGCTTAATACTATTGAATTTCTTGCTACTTCACCACTTCCTGCTTTTGCTTAGTTATTTTCTGCACTAACAAACCAAATATCTACTAAGCTTAGCTAAGTTGTGGCACTCAGTTAAAAACGAACTAACTAACCATGATTTGCTAATCTAGCTAGCTAACTAGCCATTACACCACGTGAAGTACTTAACCAAATATTAAAAGAGGGACTTCTGCTTTTGGTAAAACAGAATTCCCTCTACTCATACCATAAAATAAGGAGCCTGTTACCTCAATATAAACACAGTAGTTAGCAACACATTAGGCAGCTAAGACAGCCGTGGGCCGACGAAGATATACGTATCTCCTCTGGTTATAGCCATCCGATCAAGGCCTTATCAGCAGCAGCTGCCGACAATGCATAGCTACTAGGTCAACTTTGCAGCCGATATCTTGACTCCAGAACGCAGGAACCAACCAATTATCGCTGCTCTCTTTCAAATAGCTCTTTTCAGAGCTAATTTCAGAAAGTCACAAACCCACCCTTTTAAGAACTATTTCAGAACGTCTTCCGAGGATCACCTCTAGTTTCCTCACTACAAACCTTGTATATACCACGAGATGACGACGCAGCAGCTTGCCAGACTGCAGCAAAACCTGCAGTACCGCTTCCAGCAGCACCAAGCAGCAGTTCCTGCACCATTAAGCAGCAGACACCAGCATCACATAGCAGCAGGCACTTGCAGCAACTGCTCCAGTGTCACTACGCTACAGACACCTGCATCACTAAGTAACGTGTGAAGGAATAGTATTTCCCGAGGTTCCGTGAAAAGTAAAACTTCGGATGTTGGTTCCACAATGATACAACAATTTGTACAAACAACGTAGACAAAAGAAATTTTACAAAAACAAGAACATTAAAAAACAATTTTATATTTTATATCAACTCGACAATGGCGAGGATTATACAAAAGGTGTTCATGTGTGTGTATAAAACATGAATACAGTCAAATTGAATGTGTGTATACGTGTGAGTATGTCCAAACTAAAGAAATAAGATAGGCTTGTACTTATATACGTGTATGTGTTTATATGTGTGTGTCCTGGTATGTATGAGTCTTTCAGCCTATTCTCATAACCGTTATGTGTATTAGCAGGTAATCTGGCGTCAATCTACCGTTCTGTTCTGTTCTGTGCTGTGCCTATCTGCTGGTCTGTCGGTCTCTTCTTTGAACTGAAAAACTTACTTTTTGGTAAAATAAAGGTGGATCAAAGTAAAATATTTTAACTTTATTACGGGTCAAATAAAGTTCAAATGCGCGGACGTTGGCGAAAATGCAACTCGTGACCTGTCTTAACTAATCAGATTCACAGAAATTAATTCTTTATTTTGGAATTTATTTTTGTTTCCGAGACAAATTTTTCAACAAGTTAGTTTTTGATCCGATTTTTCTAGAATATTCTATTTGTCCATCGCTATTGGTTTAAAAAATATAAGAGCATAAATTCTATGTAAGTGAGATTTTGATCCTTTTTTTTCTGGAATGTTCCTATCTACGTGTTCCTAGCTGATTTATCATTTGCAGCACAGTTCCAGCGTCACCAAGCAGCAGACGCCTCCAGAGAAGTTCTAAAAGAAATAACATATGAAACCTCACATTTACCGCCCCTCAAACATTGCCTGATAATAGCTTGTATGATTGGTCAAGAGCCATTGTCAGCAACCAGAGCACACAAGACATACGACATTAGGTTCTGTTTTGGGGTACAAATACAAACACTAGAGAACTATCGTTCCCTTCCACACGCTGCAGACCGTCCAAGTAAGACGTTAACACGCCAGCGACTCATAAAGGCCGCCGATCATGTAAGGTCAACTACACAGAAGCAACAGACACTTAACAACCCAAGTAATAAGATAAGTTCGCAGGCTTATTATTTTGCAACCTATTAAGTTCATTTAACAATTCCTTAACAACTCTTGCTTCTCATTACATTTTACACATTACTCTTTGTATTACGCTTGAACTTGATATTGTTATGAATACATCGTTTTATTGAGGTCTCGTGTCCTGTTTTCCTTGTCCCTACCTTTTATGTTTCTTTTGTGCGTCTAATTGCTACAATTTGCAATTTGTACTCCAAAACAAGAACCTGTGGTATGCATTGTGTGCTCTGATTGGTTGCCGACAATGGGTCTTGACCAGTCACACAAGCTCTTATCAGGCAATGTTTGAGGGGCGGTAAATATGAGCTTTCATATATTATTTCTTTTAGTTCTCGCATCAGAACCCAGCTCCTGCAGCAGCGAACCAGCATCTGCATTTCCAGACCTGCGACATACCAGTCGCGCACGGCAACCCCGACTCCGGAATTATCAGAAATTCTCAATTTCGTTAGTGTCATCAAAGTTTTCCGCTAATCATAACAGTTTTACAATTTTTATTAATTTTAGCTCATGAACACATGAAAAATTTATAAAAGTTTTTTTTAGGGGAGGGTTCAAGTACTGTTGAAATCGTAAAAACGGCGATAAACCTACTTGATTTAGTAGATAATGTACATAGGCATAAATAACATTTAAATAGACAATCTATGCCTCTTCTTAGTCTTTTGTTAACCCATCTTCACTAGATCTTCAATTTCTTACAAAGACAGAGCTAAGGTGGGCTATTTGAATATAGTCTCTCTCTTCACTTGTATTTCAACTGACAATAAAAAATTTCACAAAATGTTGAGAGGAGCTGCCAAGGAACCAAGCCTCACCCAGATCCCCAAAACTTCGAGCTACGCCCCTCATTTCTTCTTTCTTATCTCTTGCCTTTCCTTGTTGTTCACACTCTATTTCTATGTACATAAGGAAAGAAAAATATGCTCAAGTTTTAGAATATACGAGAGGAAGGAAAATGAAACTATGTACAGTAGAGACGTTTTCTATGCTGTACTCTTTCCAACATATGCACGCACGCACGCACTTGTAAGTAAAGAATGCCGATAAACGAATCGGCGAACATTCACAGAAAACAGTCAGGCAAATAGACATGTGTCCGAGAATGAGTCATTTAAATAAAGTGAAAGTGAGGAAGCTAAAGGAATCGCTTGCGGCAACAAATCAACAAGACACACCACATTTACAGTGTGGATTGATTTGTTTGGAAATTTAGTAACCATGGGTACCAAATAATACTTTTATTTAATCGAGGTCACTGTCAGCGACCTTAAGACGAAACGTTGGATTCCGTTGAAACATTAGTCTATGATGATATTGATGGTCCTATTTAGAAAGGAATTAAGAATTCAATTAGCATTTCATGATTTAATCATCACCGTTATATCGAGAATTTGAATTATTTTTTAAAAAAATAATGCGTATGCATATCCAATGATTATTCAGTTGCAAATTGGACAAGAAAGTGTTTTATTCAGCAAGTTGATTTTAAATAAATTTAAAATGACCTTGTTCTGTTAAAAAATCTCTCAATAAAGTGCCATTTTTTTTTTTTTGTTGTTTTGTTTAAGCTACGGTTCCATATATAGAAACATGAATGAAATTTTAGTGATAGATGAAATATCTGCATAAAAGGTCTTTTTTGGTCAGCAGGTTTCTGATGATATCGTGTGAAGAAAAAAATCGGTCAGAATCAAGCTACGTCTAAAGATTTTTTTTCCACCAGTGAGTTTTTAAAATAAATTGAAACAAAAGAAAAATGCTACTAAAAATCACTGACATTGATGAATCCAAACCTGGCACAGGACCATATTCACAAATCAACACATTGATCGATGAACGATTCCATTGACAGTGGTTGGCAATAGTAGTACACTAAACATCGTTATGCAAAAAGGCACTTGTGCTCATTTCATTTATTTGCAAAGCTTAGCTTAACCTTGCACAAAATTAAGAGAGAATTGACTTATCAGACAGACTTGTTTGGCCGTCACATTCCAGTCCCTAGTAACCGTAGTTTAAGCAATTTATTTAGTGCAAATATTTTCACAAATAGCACCATCTATAATCACAAATTGCACCATAGTACTAAGGGGAGTAACTCTTAAAGTTTTAAATTCCGTCCTCTTCACGTGTGAAAAACTGCCATTCTTATGCTAAAACCTAATAAATAACTACAACAATGAATTACAACTTGATAAATAATATCAATTCTAGAATTGTCTAAAGTTTTTTTGTTTTTTTTAAATTAGTTTCTATTGTAACATTCGAGGAGGCAATTTTCAATGAAATACCCTGGACTGGTCATTAATACTCTGATTTAGACCACAGATTCTCAAACTTTTCATTTGATGCAATTCTTGTGACCAAATTTAATTCGCATTCACCCCCTAATTAATTAATTGAATATCAAATTACAAAACATAAATTGTATTAAACACTGATAAATTAGTTAAGTGAAAAAAAGAATCAATAAATGCACCTTTTAAATCTTGAATTATTTTTTAATGAAAAAAAAAAAAAAAAAAAAATGGGTTCGGTGGGCACTGAGATTAAAAATATTAGTTTACAGGTTTGTGGGTCAAAGCCATTATATTCAATCAGGTCTTCTGCTAGGCATACAATATCTGGCAACTAGTCTACATGATCCAGCAATTCTTGTTCTCTTTATAAATACAAACTAGTAAATTTACCCCATGAACACCTATGCTTCTATTTACCCTGCAAAATTTTTTTATTTTACCCCCAGGGTTCTATATGAAACACTTTCAGAAGCCCTAATTTAGACAATCCATAAACCTGGTATTACAATTTTTCTCACTTTTTGTCAAAAAGATCTTACTCAAACACCCGTTTTCTTTTTTCCTTAAAATAGTCATAGAAAGAGAGTAACTGTGGTATGGAATAGTTATACAGACATAACTTTTGGGAAAAAACCTTTTAAAAATAAAACTAATAATTTTAGGGAAATAGTGCTGGGGGTATTTTCCTATTTACTTCTTTTTATTGAATTTACTTATAAAAAAACTAAATTATAATCAACCAAAAATTCCTAAAGGCATGTGAAGGAATTTTTCTCAGAAGATTATTGTCAATGTGGGGATGTTTAAAAAAAAGGGTTTGCTACTTCTGTCTTATACAAATTTAGAAAAGAATATAAGCCAGAAGCCATCAACTCATAAGTCAGACTTTAAGAATGTAGAAAAAGCATATCCAAAGATGAAATTTAGAAGTCAGTTCAAGTCTCTGGGTGCCACATCTAAGCAAAAAGATTAGTAAATTACTAAAATTGTTTGGCAGACCATAGCTAGAAAGAGAAATGTTATTCTCACTGGAATGAGATCAAAATAGAGAGGTTCATTGAAGAGTAAAATAACTAAAATGGTGTCACATTAGCAATGATTGATTGATTTTAATAGCATTTCAACCTGTCTAGAGTTATTTCATGCCTAAATGTTAAGAAATCACATTCATTGTATATTTATATTTACATTTTTTGTGTAGTTGTGTCTTAAAAGGGTTTTTTTTGCACACAGTCCTATCAGACACTAATAATTTTTAAACTAATCTATTTGACCCATAGATGGGACCCTTTAAGATACTACCCACTCTGGATCAGAACGGACCCAGGAGTAATGTCAATGAAGAGATGTTATGCATTCTCCAGATCTTCAAAACTGGAATTCCACTACCAAATGCAGTTTAGTATTATACCCAGGGCACCCTTCTTTTTTTGGTGGGAAGGGAGGTCTTTTACAGTGGATACAGTTAGTATATTCTAAGCCCTGTTGACAGGGAGAGTAACATTAGCAAGAATTCATACATAACTGTACAAATTAAACCAGTAAGAATTTCTTTGTTTAACAAGAAAAACTGGTGAGTATCTTGGCACAAAAAATATATGAAATCACCTGTGTAACAGTTTGGCGAGAATTAACTATTCTTTCTTGCTTGCTATAATTTCCAAAGAAAAAAGAACCCTGTTCTCGTTCCTAACAGAATGATGTAAAATTAGCCAAGTGCTTAATTTATTCGGCTGGCAACAGCTGATATCCAACATCTATGAGAATTTAGATTGAATTCAAAATGCCATTACTTGAATAAATCCAAGACTACCTGAAGGCTACGTGGTACACAGTTTAAAATGGATTTTAAAAACATAGATGATAGAAATAATCTAACTAAAAGAAAAAATATGAGTACAAAAAAAACATGTAAAACAGAATACACCAAAGAATCCTATAGGAACTGTCCAAATATTTTGTATACTGGCAGTCAAGGGCAGGAAGTAAAGTCTTAAGTGAGAGATAAAGGTACATGGAGAGGGATATCAAATGGGGAAGGTCAAAAGGCAGACACATTATTCTTTTACTTTTTTTTTTTTTTTACTTCTTATGAAAGGAAAACATCATGGATATATTATTCTTCCCTTTCCCTTTGTGATTGACACACAAACCAACAAGAAACCAACAAACAAGTAAAGTTAGTAGGGTTTTTATATAAAATGTTTACTAGTTTTTCAAAAAAGTTGGCATGGATTCACTTTACAAAAAAAATCAACTCATCATTTTCAACAGTTACCTAATAAAGAAAAACTTTATTTTTATTTTATTAATAAAGGAAAAAAATAAAGTCCACATAAGTTGAATTATATGAAAGGATAAAATGTTACTGATTTTTAGTTACAAAAAATAAAGTTCAAATTATATTTGAGATCACATTATATGCCAGTAAATACAATATTTTATATTAGCAGTAACAGCAGTAGAAAAAATAATTATATGAACAACTTTTTGATGTTTTTATTATTGTTTTACAATAACAGTCAAAAAAAGTATGGATAGTCAATATTTTACAATTACATATCCAAGCAGAGATGGTTGTTGGTTTTGATTGATTGATTGATTTTAATGGGATGTCAACCTGTTTAAAATTATTCTATGCCTTGAGATTAAGAGTCATGTTCATATTTACATCTTGTGTTGTTGATTCGTAAGGGGTTTTTAGCACACAGTTCTATCAAATATGAATAATTTTTAAACAGGATAATTTCAGTCAATAATTACCATGGGTTTGTCCCAAAGGTTCTCAAATCTTTTCAAAATTTCACCATTGGTTTGTATCTATGTGAGAAGTAAACCCTGAAAATTGCAGTGTAATAACAAATCATTTTATGACTATATAAAATTATAGGGAATTTCCAATTTTGGAGACTTTTGAAATTGGGTTTGTTACAAGCTTTGGTAAGGCTGTTTTTCTTATTGCCATTCTAAGTGTTTTCAAGTCAGTTAGAACCAATTGTTTTAACTTACATACCTTCAAAAAATTA
Source organism: Sepioteuthis lessoniana (assembly GCA_963585895.1). Taxonomy (NCBI): domain Eukaryota; kingdom Metazoa; phylum Mollusca; class Cephalopoda; order Myopsida; family Loliginidae; genus Sepioteuthis; species Sepioteuthis lessoniana. The sequence continues at coordinate 59,722,818 of OY757906.1, read as the reverse complement.
ATGATCAAAAAACTAAAAAACATGCTCTGAGGGGCAACTTTCAAAAGATTCAAGTTTAAAAAACCCTCACTCCAAGACCATATATTTAAAGCACTCCATCTACTCCATTCTAATAATAGAATTGGATTAGTCAACCAAATATCCAAAACTCATTTGATAAGAAGTGTCTTTCAATATTTAACGAAAAGTTTGAAAATGCAAGAAAATTAAAAATATTCAATATTTTATTGAATATTTTTTGATTTTTGGATCTCAATAACTCATTAACTATATATATTCAGCTAGATGTGAATCTAGATTTTTAAAAATTAAATATCTATCTTAATCTTTGATTTGAGCACCCTGAAAAATGAACAAAATCAGAAATTGCAAAAATCACTCTACTGCAAAGGTTCAGATTTCAATGCGTGACAATTTCAAAGACTTTAAAACTTATTTGCCTTAAACTGTTGAAGTGTTAACTCTACAGTAACAATAATGTTATTGACAAACAGGCTTTTGTATTTCCAAAACAGCTTTCTTAATCCAGGGATTTACATTACAGAGAAAACCTATGGCTGCATGTGTCACCTATAGGAGTCAATAGTGAAATTTTGAAAAAATTTGAAGACTTTTGCCATAGACCTGAGGTGAAATTGGCTGGAATGACCCAACAATTCTATTTAACCCATAGACAGGACCTTAAACAAGTACTACCACTTCACATCAGGATAAATCTCTTAACTAAAAAACCTTCTCAGCCTATCTGCATGTCTGTCTCTGTTCTCCATTCTCTGGTTCCACCACCTCTATCTCTTCTGTATGTTTTCTCAGCCCATCTCTGTCTCTGTAGCCACAGCTAACTGTGTTCTGGTCATATACCCTCTGCATCCAGTACCAAACCAACTTCTTTTGACTCCTCTGGTTGAGTCTGTGTCTGTCCTCCTGGGTTGGTCTCTTATCCACTTCCTGTAGCAGACTCCCTCTTCCCTATTATATATCCTCCAGGGGAGGAACATTCCTCTTTCCAGACTTTTGGATACCCAGACTGAACATAAAAGAAACAGCAAACAACGAGACTCCTGGAGACCCTTAAAGGTATGATAATTTCTTTCTTTTTAAGTTGTTGAACCACTTTTATGCATTTTATACTAGCAGGGAAGAATTAGTGATTCCCACACAAATATGTCTCAGCTCCTATATGAACACACACATATGCATACCCACGGTCAACCCACAACAATACACACACACACACACACACACAAGCACTCATGTCCATCCACATAGAGCTAAGTCTGTATACCACTATCAATAGTGTCACAGAAGAAATCTTCACAGCTCCAGAACTAGAGCCTCACCATCAGCTGATGTTTAAAGTCATACTAAGGACACCTCTGAGAGAAGGCTAACCTCTCTGCAGAGAATAGTCAGCATATTCGAAGCCCCACTGACAGGTGATGTTGTTAGCTTTAATAAAGAAGTTATTGCAAATAATGAAAAGTAAGTTTTGTATAAATTCACAGCCAATAAAAGGCAAACAAATTTATTTTAAAAAATTAAGAATCCTTTAACAAAATGCAAAATATCCTTAACAACTTCTGCAATCACAGTCATGTTCACATTTTCTTCCTGAAAAAGAAAAACAAACAGTAAATTTTTGTATTTTTTTTAAATATTAGATATTTTTTGTCATACTAGCATAAATTCATAAGTTGGTGATATAAAAGTATATTTTGAAACAATTACGTTTTTCCATATCATCTGGTCAAAGGTTATAGATGTTGTAACTTACTGGTATGTGTTATCAAGTAATATATAAAAGTAAGATAGCAATAAGAATAATTTTTTTTTAAATTTATTTTATAGATTATTTCATTTTCTCTTTTATGAGTTTCTATTGTGAATCATACAAGTACTTTTTCATATTTTATGAAAAAAAATGAATAAAAGGGAAATGATGGATTTTAACTGTATGTGAACCCATTTAGGGTTATTTTATGTACTTACATTTTTTGTATAGTTTATTAAGAGTATTTTTTGTACACGGTTCTATCAAATACAAATATCTTTTAATCCTAACAAGTAAAACCACTTCAGGTCAGAGTAGTAGTAATAAAATTTCTTAAGAATTTTATATAATACAAAGAATAAATGCAAAACTTATTTTAAAGATATCAATTATTTCCAAAAATGAACTCTGCATCATTTGGAATTGGTTTATAGTAAAAATTATTTTACTCCTGCATAAATATTTGTTTTGAGGTTATTCAAAATGGTAGCAAATCAAACAGATTGCTCTAGGCTTGAACAGAGATCTATCATCAAATTTTTGATGGCTAAGTGCAAACCATGTGAAATTTACCAAAGAATATGTGATGTGTATGGAGAAGTACATTCTAATCAAAAAATGTTTACAAATGAGCTAAACATGGGTTTGATACTATAGACTTGAGTCAAAAAGACAGTCCACAGAGTGGAAACACACTGACTCTCTGGTAAAGACAATGTTCTGGGTGCAGTGGTCAGTAAAGGTCATGCTGAGAGTGTTCTAAGACATAAAAGGATCTATCACTATTTATTTTGTTGAAAAAGGTCCAACTGTAAATGTTACATATTGACTCTTGATCGAGCCGTCAATCAGAGACACACCTGTGTAAATAAGCGGAAGAAGATCACGTGATCTAATCGGAAGTTTGTGGGCGTTATGAAATAATATATACAGATGCCCGCAGCAGTTGAGTCAGAGTTGGAGGCAGTGAAGGCTAGAGTCAGGGCCAGTTTGCAATCATTGAGAGTGCCCCACTGAGGGCAGTGGCCCTCAGCAGCCTCAAGTCGAGCAACCCCAGCTGAGATACAGAAGTGCTAAGTGGGGTTTTGAAGATAATACTGTGTGCTATGGTCAAAAGAATTTATCTGTCAATATAGCAATCTGTCTTTGTCTATCCTTGTCTCCGTCCATCTTTCACACACCACAGAAGCTCCAACGCCTTTTGAGAATAAAGTGTGAAAGTTATGTTCTTATAAAGAGAGTTATGGTAATTCTTCATCCATGTATATTCTATCATCATGAGTATATAACATAAACAGTGCTTCCTATTACTAACTACTGAAACAAAATTCACCTTATTTATTGTGAGACCCTTGTATATTAGATAGATACACACCTTGTTTTAAATATGTGATTTTTACATAATAATCTATACATTTCTGTTGCCAGGTAGAGTTTCACCGTAAAAATCAACAAAAGGTAGAATTCCATTATCTACTCTAACTGAAACACTGCAACAAGTAGTAAATATCACAAGATGATTTTTAGGGAAAAGGCATTATTTATATAAGGAAGATAAAAACAAATCAACATTATTTGTTTTTATTTAAGCTTTTATAGTAAATTAAATTTGATACTATATTTTAAATTATATATTTTTTTTTGATGTATCAGCTTAATTTCTGCTATTTAAAAAAAAAAAAGTTTTTAAAAATTAATCTATCAGTTATATATTGTTACTCACGTTCTCTTGCTTTTTGAAGACCTTGATGAAACAAGTGTGGGTGGAACAGAGTTATCCACCCCAAAGTCTTCCTGTTTTATCCTCTTTACATCACGGGATGTTAAGCCACTATCATCATCATCAGCATAAGGTAGCCTTTAGGAAAAAATAAAGAAAAAATAAAATACTTAGTTAACACATAGAGAAGGTTAGAAAAAAGGAAAAAAATTCCATAAGTGTTCCAATTCATTACTGCAAAAAGAATAATAAATTATGGAATGAAAGTTGGGAAAAAAAAATCTAAAAAAAAAGAAATTAGTATGAAAGGTTTTTAGATATTGTTAGAATCTATTTTTCTGTCATCTAAAGTTGATTTTGTTTATTTGTGCAGTAAATTCATCAAAAAGTCACATAAAACTTCCCTGATTCAAAGGCTGTTGGTTGAAACCAACACTTAGAAATAAAAAAACCTACATCTAAAAATAAAACTGCAGTTTCTAAAAATTCAAATAAGTATCTTTCTCATATAAAAGACTACTAAAGTTTTTCCACCTAAAAGAAATGCGACGATTTATGCAAATCCCTAATGGCACCAGACTTATAATCTCAAATCGTCATGAAGTGAGGTAATAAAAATTGCATCCTCCTTTACCTTGAATTGAAAACAAACATTTAAAAAATTTTTTAAAGATTTTTTTAAAAGATTTTTGAAAAATACTGTTAAGATAAATTCAAATTCTACCAAACTGACACAACAAAGGAGAAGAGATAAACAATTGCAAATCGGCATTAATATTAAATACATACCTTCCTTACTGATAGCAAATGAAGCGATTTGATGCTTACATTTCATGAGCACCTAGTGTGGATTTAATTCACTAAAAAGACTAACCTGCAGATACTCACATTAAAATACACATTAATTTATTTTCTAATTTTCAAGTTTCATTGGAAATTTTCATTTCAAAATATTTTGCTGAGGAATGTATTCAACAATGTAACAAGTTATCTTACAATAGAACCAAGACATTAAGCAAGACTTAAGCACCATACAAATTAAAAAACCAATTCATGACAAAAAAAAATCTAATGAAAAATAAAACATACAAAAAGTAATTGAATTTTAATTTTTCAAATTAAAATCAATCTAAAACTCAACTTTGTAGAGTAATCTTATGGAAACTCATTAACAGCTGAACAAAAAATAGTAACCACTTTTTCATATAAATATGAGAATTCTTGCCTAGTTCATTTAGTTGTTTTTGTAAACAAACAAACAAAAATTAAAAACACAATCTTAACATCAAAAGAGAAATAGCTGAACTGAAGTTCATAAGATATAAAATAGAACAAACTCTTTATTATGTTCCAATAAAAACATTACTAAACAAACTGATTTATTTGATAAATTCTATTTTAAATATTTGATATTCAAACTGTCACTAGGCACTCATGACATTATGTAAAAAAAATTTTTAAAAAGTGTTCATTAATATTATCAAATTTGTTTATTATTTTCTTTCATTTTTCAATTTTTAGCTCTTCTTTATCACTCACTCAAGTCAGTATCCTATGACGGTATGGAACAGTACAGATCAGAAATAAGAATAATGGTTCCATTTACCAAAACTTTTCTCATTCCCAAAGAATACCTGCATTGGAAAAATAAGGTGAAAAAAGTTTGGCTTTGAATTACCCTTTTTATGTTTTTAAGCTGGACTATAAATGATAAGCTCTCAGAGTGAGCTTTAATAATAAAAATAAAAACAAATTTTAAAAAAGCACAAAAAAAATTAAAAGAAATGAAAATACTATTCAAGATTACTGATAATGATGATTAACAGTACTTCAATCTAAGAAATAAAATTAAGAAAGTGGTATGCATCATTTGTGTTTATTTTTCAATGACAAGTAATAAATAATAAAACTTTTCTTTTTTTTTTCATAATTTGGAAGTCTATCCAAACAATGACAGAAGGAAGAAAAATAACATTCCTGAAAAATAAATAAAATGAAGAAAAAATCTTATTAATATTTTTAGGGTTTGATTGCTCACCAATTTTAGATGAAACTTTTAGTTGGCTGCATCTTTCAGGCATTAAATAAATTCAGCAGGACTTACATTTTGTGTTTCTTCGAAGAGCGTGCAGGGATATTGGAAAGGGTCATGTGACTAGTGACTGCACTGTTATTGGTGGTAGGGATGGTTGTGATGGAGTTGCGGTTGTCTTCATGTTGGTCAGAGTGTAGTCTCCGATGGAGACGAGTAACATTCAGAGGGTTCAGGTCAACTGATTCTTCACTTGAAAAAGTAAGTAAATAATCACTTTTTGTGTTTCTTTTTAAAACAATCTCTTTAAAGTAGAAAATAGATTTATTTAAATTTCATGTTCTTATTTCAATATTAAATGAAAACAGGTTTGTACAAACTAAAGTGTTTGTTTCATCTTTTCAGTAATAGAATAGAATGAGTTCAATTAATAGATTGTCAAAATCAAAGATTAAGTGATTGCATAAACATTCATGAATACATCTTAATATTTCAATTTAATTTTCAATTCACATACCTGAAAAATATGCTGTATTATATACAACCTGTTTCAAAACAATTATTAGATTTTCATATAAATTTCATACACAGGTAACTCATCATACAGAATTTAAATTTCTAAAATTCAAAAGGAAAAAAAAATTGTCCTACTAAAGTGATTATTCACATTTAATAAGGCATAATTAATTAAATTTATACATAGTTGTATAAACTGGAAATGTAATATAATTATATAACATTATAGTTAAATTAAAACCAAAAAAAAAATACATGTAAACTGATAAACCTCTTCAAGAACACTGAAATTTTTAAAAAATAGTTCTTGATAAAACAGTTTACAATTAGTAAATATCTTATTATGTGGATTTATTTTTCTAATTATTCAATGTATATTTTTAATTAATTGACAACAAAGATAGATATTTCAACAAGTCATATAAGAAAAATAGTTCACTAATTTATTTATGAAGATTTCTGAACAAGAATTGGAATTCGAAAGAAAAACCTAGAAGTAGCCATCTCAATTATTTAAGCTTCAAGCAGGATAAATAACTAATCACTATAAAAGTAAACAAATTGGTTGTTTTTAAATCCTTACTGTAATGGCTAATATTTCTTATTAGTACTGTATATACAATCGGCTCATTGGCCTAGTGGGTAGAATGTTTGCCAATAGTCCGGGAGATCTGGGTTCAATCCCAGGTCGCGTCATACCAAAGACTTTAAAAATGGTACTTGATACTTCCTTGCTTAACACTCAGCAATATAAAGTATGTATCAAGGGTAAAATGGAGCAATCCATGGAAAGGAGTAGTGGCCGCCAACTTTTTTACTGTATATACTTGAGTATCATCTGTTACTATCCAGGACAATTTGTTGACTTTTACAGCTGGAAATTGTAGGTGTACCAGTTGACCTAGGTTTGACCAACTATTTACGCAAACTTTGTATTTTGCATTTGGTGCAACCCCCAAATAATTAGGATAAAATTTAGGTTTGGTTTGGTTTGGTTTGGTTTATTGGGTTTTATGGCATATCAACCTTTGTAGGTTATTTAACGCCAAATCCATTTTTATGTAAATAATCTGTTCTATTTAAAATAATTCAGTTTATCATAAGTTTAATTATCAAAAGATTTCTATTTCAAACTATTCAAGCAGTTATATTTAACAATTCAGTTAAGTGTAAATACAGTTTTAATGTCAAAAAACAGTTCTATTTAAAATAATTCAGTAAAGCATAAGCACGCAGTTTAAATGTAAGTACAGTTTAATTGTCAAAAACATTTCTATTTCAAGCTATTCAGTTTAGTCAAACAATTCAGTTTAGCATAAGTATGCTAAGTGAACAAAGCACGGTTTAGTTCTATTTAACCCATAGATAGGGCCCTATCAGGTGCTACCACTCCGGGGCCAGAGTGGACCTGGGAGCAATGGCAATGAAGGGGTACTCCACATTCCCCAAATCTCCAGCACTGCTAGAACCTCACCATCAGATTGTTTAGTGTCATATCCAGGACACTCATTAGGCGGGTTTTTACCCCTCTGCAGAGGTGCAGTCAGTGTATTTTACAGCCCCAGCCGACTGGGCAATACACAGAGTTAAATGTCAAAGTTTTATTTCAGATAATTCAGTTCAGCATAAGTACACAGTTTAGATGTCAAAACAGTTCTATTTCGAGCAATTCAGTTCAGCACTAGTACACAGTTCCAATGTCAAAACAGTTCTATTTTAAACAATTCAGTTTAGCACAAATACGCAGTTTAAATGCAAAAATCAGTATAGTGAACGAAGCACGGTTTAGTTCTATTCAACCCATAGATAGGACCCTTATCAGGTGCTACCACTCTGGGCCAAAGTGGACTTGGGAGCGATGGCAATGAAGAAGTACTCCACATTCCCCAAAGCTCCAGCATTGCTGGAACCTCACCATCAGATTGTTTAGTGTCATACCCAGGACACTCGTTGGGGAGGAGGGGTCTTACCCATCTGCAGAGAAGCAGTCGGTATATTCTACAGCCCCAGCCGACTGGGCAATAAAATTTAGTTGCATTATATTAGTATATATGGTAATTTGTTATTTAACACAACAAACATTTACTAATGACTTAGTGGTTCAATCTTCATAGGACAATGAAAACAGTAGGCTAAGTTGGGTAAAATAATCTATTCAGATGTTAAATCCATAAGTTCATTATAGGATCATTGAATCATAGGAATTTGGAGAAAAGCACCAGCCTGGAACAAAGACTAAATCTCCTTTCCTGATATTAGGATAAGTGTATGGCAGTAGTATATGTTTTACTGTATTCCTTATATAAAGGAAGCAAATTTTGTCCTTGTTATAGACTTCTGCTTTTACTCAAATCCATATAAATGAATGAAGAAAATTCTAAGAAAAAACTGAATTAAATTGTAGACATTATTCATAATAATTAATAGAGTTTTAATAGGTAATATTGTTAACACATTTGTGTATGATATTGATGAGTAAAGTTAGGAACACTTAAACTAACAAACATCAACAATTTTATTGTAAGCAAACATTTTTGATTTTTACAAGAAAAAAATTTTTTTTTCAAATGAACTTTATTTACTGATCATTTTTACTATAAATTCATCAAAACTGAAGGATTTCAAACAAACACAGTTTTACATCTATAATTGCAACTTTTTTTTTTCTAATTTGAAATTCTTCAGTTCTTCAATAGACAGATTTATTATTAAAATAAATGTAAAAAGATTTCAATAGCAACATTAATAAAAAGTCAAGCAATAAAAATATAAAAGGTATTATTGTATTGGCTATCACCTGCAAGATGGCAGGATGGATTTTAAAACTTTGTGAGGATACTCCTCAGGATGGAGAAAATGGGGTTGAAAGGTTGCATAAAATCAATTAATCAATCATACATATTAAAAGAGAGATAGGGGGATTAAAAAGAGTGAAAGTGAGTGATAGTAATGATATTGTTATATTTATTGCATAAGTTGGTCAATTATTTGCTAAAAAATCACTTTTTGAAACATTAATTTGCCAATTTCAAATAGCATTTTTGGTAGATTTTGTGCTCAATTTTTTCATTCGAAATTGTCAAATGTCAGACAAAGCTGCACATCTAATTTATTATTATTATTATTATATTATTTATTTCAAATAATTATTTACATACAATTTATTATTACATAATTATTTATTATTGTATATTTATAGTACATTAATCATGCTTTAGTCAAAATACATCTCACCCAAAGAAAAATTATTTTAAATTTGGAAAATTGCTTTACAGTTTAACACAATCAAAATATTCCATTGACCCTAAACCAGAAATCTCTATCTCAAGGACAGAAAAGGGTCATTAGGTATTGAGAAAGAGATGCAGTATGTCAAAATTGAGATGGAGAGGGAAGCAGAGAGAGTTTAAAATTTCCACCAGTTACAGTGCTTAACTGTTAATAAGCTGCTAGAAAAGCCCTTTATTTATGAAAATGAATGTGCATATGACAGTACTTGATGGGAGTATGTGAACTAGTATAAAAAGTCCAATGTGAATAAAAATAAAATTAAAAAAATAATTTTTAATTAAATACCTAAGTTTAAGGAAAATAATGGTTATAAAATGGTTCCACACCAGTCCACAGGCCATATGTGGCCTGCAGGTTGCATGTTTGAGATCCATGACCCAAATTAATTCTCTTAGTATAATACGAACTAACATTATGTCTAATATTTAGAGTGACCTCAAATGAAATAATTAAGAACCATAGAACTTTCTACAGAAATTTAGTTGATAAAAGATCAGACTAATATACCACTGAATTTATTAAAAATTCAAAGGAATCCTGAAATAAAACTAGTATTAAAAGATTTAAGCATATAAAAGCAACTCAAAAGAAAGATGAATTAAGATGATTGGTGCAGGATGAAAATGAAATGAAAAAAGAGAAGCAGTCAAAAGCAGTGTTGATGATAATAATAATAATAATAATAATAAACAACTATTGTCAGATAACAGTAAAGTAAAAATATACTCAGGCAAGTATATGTTGAATTTTTTTTCTTTAGCCTTAAAAATAGTGAATTTAGCAGGTTTAAATATTTGAGGCACAAAGAAACATTTGCAGATAATATATAAAGTAAAGATCACAAGAAAATAAAGGAACAAATGGAAAGATGATGAAAAGAGAATAAATGAAAGAAAAAAAATAGTAATTTCAAGCATCATGCTGATCAGATTCACTAAAAAAGAAAAAGGATGCTGGAATGGATGGATGTGCTGACATGTTTCTAAAAAGATCTATATTTGAATTTTCTATAATTTTTTAAAATAGAATAATGAAATAAAAGAAAAAAAAAGATTGTGAAACACAAAGAAATCTAAACGTGAAATATTATCTCTATTTACATTCTATAAAAAGTTGACCAAACAAGAAGCAGTGAGGAGGACTAACCCAAATAGTAGCAAGAGCACAATGCATTATGGGTACAAGAATTTCAAAGGATTATAACAAAGAGAGATCACAAGGCAAATGGGGAAGATAGTAATCAAACATGGGAATAAAATAAATAATAAAGATAGAATATTAAGTAGAGTGATAGAAAAAGAAAGCACAACAAACTTCTCACAAGCAAGAGACTTGAGAGTTACATAGGCAAACACTCAAGGCCAGTCCAAAATGGCCAGTGAACCTTGAAGAATTTGCAGCAGCAGCAGCAGCAGCAGCAGCAGCATCGACACAGAAACAGTTGGCATGGCACCAAATGATTAACTTACAGTTTGATTTTCTTTGATGGCGGCGCAGATAAAATAGGAGGGGGCAGGAGGGCAGAAACATTGCTGTTGGAAGCAGCGTGGTTGTCATGAGCTTGTTTAGATGGTTGCCTCGACCAAGGATGATCCTGTATCTTCAGGCTGCCTGCCTCTTCATCATCAAGGATATGCAACCTTTCAAGAAAAAGAAACCTAACATTTATAGGCAAGGGTTCATTGCCCTACCAAATGCAAAGGGGGACATCACTTCGCAGGAAGTAGCATGGAGGTTTATGCCACAGTGGCATCAGAGTTGGGGAAACAGATCTGAGAAAAAAAGTATATAACTTTTTCTTTGTATTTCTTTTAATAATTAGTTTCTGTAATCAAGCTATGGTTAAAAAAATAATAAAAGTTATAGTAAGAACCCCTACCTTTTCATCTTAAACTTTTCCATACCAAGTTAATAGAAGCTGGTGTAAAAGTGAAAATTTCAAATTATTTGGAAGAATTATTGGATGTACAAATTCATGATGATTTAAGGGAATATTTTTAGTTTTAGATATCAACTACCAGAGTAGAAATTCAATCATTTCGATTTTTAAAAATTTTAATCCTTTCCTCTGAAAAGATCATAAAAATTTCATAATCCTTTAAGAATCAAAACTTTTTATTAAGTAATTCAACAGAAATATATACAAAGTTTATAAACATTAATGTATATTTCCCTTTACTTATTCAATGATATTAGAAAAGGAATGCACCAACTTGCTTTAGTATACATAATGCATACTTACATTAAATATAATCAAGTATAAATAAAATATCCAATAACTAGAAATTAAGGTATAGATACATATTTGTCTTCTAAAAATATTCTAATAAATGTTTTTCATAAGTGCATCAAATAAAGGAAGTATAAGTTCAAAGTTATACTAAGATCTATAAATGATAGTTATAAAGAGTATGTGTATATTATTAGAGGGACTCCTTAAATAAAAGAGGATAAAAGATTGCCAGCAAGATTAAACTGATATAAGCTGTTCATAGCACATTTAGCATAAAATGCTTTTAAACTGTTCAAATTTAAACAGTAAAAAAATAAGAGTGATGAGCAGCTTTACAAGGAATGTATAATTGAAACCTTAAAGACCATTCATAAAGACACTTAAATGAGGCTGAATATCAATATGGCTTTAAGTGAAACTAATATAATAATTTAGAGTATTGACACCATTTCTGAAATATAGTATCATTCGAATGTTTTGTAATTACACAAACTAGTATAGTTGTGATGATTTTATAAATGAAGAAAATGAGTGAAGATATATGATGAAATTCAAAAAAGATTTATATTAAAAAAAAAAAAAAATAAAGATGAACCAAATGAAATGAGCAAATGAAAATGACAAATGAAGATGCTTAATGTAACAGAATATAGATGATAAGGAGGTTATATTAAAGAGAAATCAATGAAATGGAATATGTGAAAAAATAAAGCATTTTAAAAGGTGGCTGAAAAAAAAAAAAAAACAAAGAAAAAAAAACCCAAAAGGCATGGCTTTATTGAAGACTGCATGGAAAATTTAAACTTGACATGAGCTGTGAAGCAATGTGATTGTCTTAACTTTTTTAACCTTTAACCCGGAACTTTTCAAACTTAGCAACACACATTTTAAATGTAAATCTTTTTGTAACATTGTTTAAGTGTGTATAATTCAAAATGAATATAAAAAGAAACAATATTTGTAAAAATAAGTTGGATTTGATTTAAGTTTGTGTTATCAATAATCTGTGGGTGTGTCACAAAACATTTTAGAAACATCTGCTTTAGCCCCTTGGCCCATAGATACTCTGTAGCCGAACCCACAACATTCCCAAAAATAATCAAATATAAAACATGTTCTAACTTCAATACAAGACACGGGTATCTTTTTTGAAAGTTATTCAATCATTGCATAAAAGAAAGTCTATGAATGATAGTTATTTTATTATGAATATTTGATATCATCAGTTATGGCTATAAGTGATAACTTTTTAAATAAGGTTAACTTTGGCATGGGTCTAGCTCATCCTCAATGGTTTACAAGACAAGCATATCAACTACAATAAATTGTGATGCTTGATAGATCCTCATAGTTCATGAGATTGAAGAATAATATAGTGCAAGAATAAATATTTTATCTTAAGACAGAGCAAAATTATGAGAGAAGTCAATGTCTACTCTGAATTTAAAAAAGAATCTAACATAAAATGTATACATCTGCAGAAAATGGAGATGTACAAATTTAGAAAAACACTGTAGATAATGATTAATGTGTTGGGATAACATGTATATACATAATGAAAATTAAATGTGAGATTACAAGAAATTTTAAACAGCAAGAATGTTATAGCACTTACAGTTTTTTAGTTTTATTTGTTCGAGCATTAACCAAAGGTGGCAGAATGTCAGAGACAGAAAGGTGATTGTTGTTTGTTTCAGTAAGACTTTCCACAGACTGTTGTGATGCATCCCTTATCATCCTTATCATGCTACTTCCATCATCATCCAAATAAAGTCTAAAAATACATTTAGAAAAAAAAGAAAATTATTAGTGAACATTTTAAGTAAAATTTCACTTTTTATTCATTTATATTCGAGCAGTACTGAAAATCTGACATAAATGCCTTCAGCATAAACTAATCTCCTTTTCATTCGTTTTTTTTTTAATTTTTAGCTATTTTTGATTAAATTAAAAAACATTTTACAAACAATAAGAATAAATTTCATAATCTAAAGCACATATATGGCAAAACTTATCAATACTACTTTGCTTATCTGAACATATCTCAGAGGATAATGACCAAATAAGGTCCAAGTGACCTGATTTTTTGCACAAATACTGACTTGATCTTTGCAAGGTTGAATTCTTAAGTCATTTGAATTTGCTAGAGATCATCAGATGGTAAAATATGTCTTTTTACTAGCGAAACAGAGTGAGATAGAGATGATAAAGCACAAAAATGATTTTTGACCTGATAAATGGTGGCAAAGATAAGTTTACATCCATATGTGTTGGATATTGAAAAAGTACTATTTGCAAAAGATAGAAAAGAAAAAAAAAACACTGTGTACAAAGATGCTCTCAGAAACTAATCAAGCTTTTTTTTATGTTTAAAATTCATTTTGTTGTATTCCTATTTCTGTATCCTTAAAACATACATGATCAGTTATGTTGGTTATTGGCTTGACTTTTTTGCTCCCAACTGTAATTGTATTATGTGTGCACAAAAGTTCCTAGTGCATTCTAGACTGAATACACTATAGAAAACCTGGGTTTTTTTATAATGCTGGAAACTTTTGCACACCTAATAATTAGACTATGAGTGTAAATAATGACCATATATATTTACTATTAAAATTACACACAATTTTTTAATATTTGGTCAATAAAAGTTTCATATGAATAGAAAGTGACAATGTTCAAGAAAATATTTATCAAATAAAGAGATTACCTATCATTTTCTGTTTTAGTATTTGTTGCAATTTTAGAATCAATATCAGTTGTGAGGCCAGCAACAGATTCCTGTTCCACTGTGATCTCATAAGCACCAATACCTGCAGATACAATAATAAAAAAAAACTAACTTTAAAGCACCAAAAGTATAAAAGAATTTATTATTCTTAGAGCAAGTATTTGATTAATGTGAGTTATCTTGTATTAGTTGACAATTAGTCACAATTATTGGCAACAACCAAATTTCAATGGATAATGCAGAATATCTCCTGAAAAAAATGAATCTAGTGAAATAGTTTCAGTTTGGTTTGGTTTGGTTTTATGGCATATCAACCATTGTAGGTTATTTAATGCCAAATCCATTTTTATACATATAAATAGTTCTATTTCAAACAATTCAGTTAAGCATAAGTACACAGTTTAAATGTCAAAAACATTTCTATTTCAAGCTTTCAGTTTAGTCAACAAAGTTAAATGGTTTCAAGAATAGATTTGGTTTGGTTTTATGGCACATCAACCATTGTAGGCTATTAATGCTAAAACCAATTTTAAACACAAACAATTCTATTTCAAACAATCCAGTTTAGCATAAGTAGTTTTAATGTCAAAAGGAGTTTTATCTTAAACAATTCAGTATAGCATACAAAATAGTTCCATTTCAAATAATTCAGTTTAGCATAAGTATGCAGTTTAGTTTTATTTGACCCACAGATAGAACCTATCAGGTGCTACCATTTCAGGCTAGAGTAGACTTGGGAGCAATAGCAATGAAGGGGTACTCTGCATTCTCCAAAGCTCGATCATTACTGGAACCTTACCATCAGATTGTTTAGTGTCATATCTAGGACACTCATTGGGGAGGGGGGATCTTACCTCTCTGCAAAGAAGCAGTCAGTGTATTCTACAGCTCCTGCCAACTAGGCAAATGCAAAACAGTTTTGGTCTATTGACAACATATGGTTGATAAAGAACAGCAAATGAGAAAACTAGTTTTAGAAAAGCAATCGGAGGAAAAAAAAAGAAAGACTGAAAGATTACTGTAACACTGGTATTGATACTTGTGAGGGATTACATCCTTACCTGCTGAAGAGTTCTGCTATTTAATGCAAAAGATCATTACCTTCCTTGTCTGCCAAATAGTTCGTTTAATGACAGCTAGATGGTGTAGTCAAAATAGTATGTAATATGAGTACATTAAAGTCAAAATCTCTTTTTCTTCATGGCACCCAACCAGCAAGCATGTATGTATGTGTGTACCCACAACAACTTTGTGTAGCATTGAAAATTACATTTCTTAAACATGTAAGTCTTCCCACAAAAATTTCTAATTCTTTTATATGTACATATGCTAAAGACTCCTTCAACCTACCCTTTAAGACACTAAACACACACTATGTACAACTTTATATCTCACTATCATTCTTGGATTTCTTCAATTAAGTTTGCTCAGGAAAATAAAATATGTTGTTAATTCACTGTAAATTGTTCTTGCATTTATTCTACACAAGGAAATTTTAAGCCACCTAGTAAGTAGATTGTTTGCCAATGGCCTAGGAGACTTGGGTTCAATCCATAATTGAGTCATACCAAAGACTCAAAAAATGGTACTTGTCGCCACCTTGCTTAACACTCAGCATTATAAGGTAGGGATCAAGGGTAAAGTGAAGCAATCCAGGGAATGGAGTAGGGCCCTCCCCTACATCTCGTTGTGGCAGCTAATGAAAAGGGAGCCTTCAGGTCACTCTCAACTATGGTCCCAAATTTACTTACATTTCCTCTACCACAAGTGGTCCAAATTTTCACTCAAACCAACCTTAGTCATTGGTACTATGACCCCCACAACACCCTTCATATAAACCTAAAAAAACATTTTGAATCATCTGAGATAAATTATAAATTAGAATCACAGACATGATAGGAATTAGCCAATGAATGATGACTTAAATGTTTTAAGAAGTTCCTTTGTCATAATAGTAATATCAAAGGAGCTACCAGAGAACATTAAATGTGATATTATTAGTAAGCACAAGACCTCTAATGGGTAAAAGGCCAATTTCAAGGATCTAGGCATCTCTGTTTCAACAGTAAGCAATGTTATCAAGAAGTTAGCTAAGTACAGAATTGTCAAGAACCTCCCTGAGAAATTGAACCTACAAGGAAAATTGATGAGAGAAGTCTTCAAAGGTTAATGCAAACTGTGGACAAAAACCACATAAAACATTCATAGACCAGAAAGCTGACCTCAAACAATCAGAGGTAATTGTTTCATTACATATTATACAGTGCACACTAAACCAAGCAGAGCTTTATGGGCCAAGGAAAATCCCATTACTGAAGAAAAAACATAAAAGAATAACTGAAAATTGCCAAAGAGTACCTGGACAATCCTGGGAAAATACTGTGGACTGACAAAATAAAAATAGAGCTTTTTGGCAATACAAACCAACAACATGTTAACAGACAACAAAATAAAGCTTATAAGGAAAAGAACACTATACTGACATTTAAGCATGGTGGAAGATCCACTATGTTGAGGGACTGCTTTGTTGCATCTGGTACTGGAGGTCTTGGCTGTCATAGGAATCATGAAATCTGAGGATTACCAAGGAATTTTAGAGCAAAATTTGCAACCAAGCATAAATAAAAACTATGTTTGAGTCAAAGATCATGGATTCTCTAGCAAGATATAAACATTGAAAAGCACAGAGAAAAGATTGAAAAGGAAAAAATGGACAGTTTAAAACTGCCTAGCAATTAATCCTGATCTCAATCCCATTGAAAATCTATGAGATTAGCTGAAATCTGCCATTGAAAAAAGGAATCCTGCTAATATTCAAGAGCTTAAAGAAATTGCAAAGGTGGAGTGGGAGAAAAGAAGTGCAAGAAGCTTATAAATGGCTACCAAAAAGTTTGAAGGTAGTCATCACAACCAAAAATTAAGGAGAAGTGTTATCATTATGTCATTTTTTTCTCTTACTTCTTTAAAATTACAACATGTAAGTTGAAAGATAAATTGAGGGTAGGCAAATAACTTTGGACAACCAATTAAAAAATCTGATTAAATAAACTTGGTTCTTTTCTGTTTATAGGAAAAAATGAAAGGGTACCAATAATGGTGACTAAGACTGTATGTTATTTCATTATCATGATACTGTTTTTAATTATTTCTGTTGAAGCATATGGATTTCATTACCTGAACCAGATACTGAACTCCAAACTATCAGGTGATTGCAACACTTAACCAGTACTTACATCTACTAGGCCACCATCCTGAAGGACAACAGATGGTGTATTTTTTGAGTTTGTAAATCCAATGTCAGATGGTTTAACATTTGTTAAGTCAGACAGATCATTTCTATTAACAGGAACAAGTAAAAGTGTATCACAGTGACAAAATAACTTAATACTCAAACACAAGATAACTTCTGTCAAGTAAAAATGAACACCTGAAGATGGCTAGAGGGTACTCAGCTGAAACAGTATCTTCAATAATATCTACATATAACAATCAAAATAAGAACTTTGAATAAATTAATAAATATTTCTTCATCTCAGAAGAATTAGATAGAAAGTCCATTATTCTCTCTTCAAATTGCTTACCTTTCAAATGTAGCAATTGTTCTGCTTCAGCAACATCATCTTTCTCTTCAAGTTCTGGGAACTGAATGTCTGTGCTAGGACCCTCTTTGATTCTAAAATACAAACAATCAGGATGTGCTTATGTATATATAAGTATTCTTTTAAATCATCATCATATAACAAAAACCTATTTAAAACATCAAAATATCTAAGTAAAACATTTTTTAAATATCTCAGTTTATAGATATTTTCAGTTTTATATGAACAGTAAGTATTTTTGCAATCATAAATAATTCAGGTGCCAAGTATAAAAGGAAAACTGCATAATTTTGAATATGATCTGAGTTTTTTTATATTTGGCATCAGTACAATTCATAACAAAAGTAGTTCCTTTACAGCTCAAGAATTATTTCCTATTATAAATTGAATAATCCTTATCTCACAGATATATATCAAAGGCTTTTTGGTATCTTTTCTAGTTTAAAAAAAAAGAATTTAGACATACTTTTGAATAAGACATATAACAATAAAATAAGTGAAATCATTGTTAATGCTATCTTACTGCCCACATAAAGCTTGATTTAAACTGAATTCATCATTTTTCAAAGTCATTCTATCAACAGATTCTAATGTATTACACCTAAACATAATGTAAATAGTGTATATACTATCCAGTTATTTATGATGCTTTCAGATACTCATAGAAAGAGAAAAGTGTGCTACAAAGTATTCATATTGTAATATGGATTGAACAAACTTGCATATGGTACCATAGATTTTATACTTATTAAACATTAGAGTAAAGTTTATTGCCGAGTGTGAGTATCATAGTTAACTGCACTGCACTGTACCTAATCAAAAGTTGTAGGCTTTATAGTCTTCAGTTCAACATTCTAACTATTGAGTCATATTAATCAACACTGATCTTCAAATTTATAGCAGTCATTACATTTAGTGATAAATATTTTTTGTCGAGTAATTTTGTTATAATAATGTTTCAGAATGTTTAAAGCTTTGGGAATGATTAAACAAAAGAGAATAAAAAAACAATCTAATAATTAAAATTTGTTATCTTGTATCTAGTAAGAAAAGATAAAAATTTTCAATAAAAGAAAAGGCAAGTATGCATTGCTTCCCTTGATTATATCTTGAGATTAATCATTAGATTTTATAAATGTATATAGGGCATTTCAAGCATGAATTCAATACAAAACGTACAAGAGAGTTTTGATAAACTTCTAATTGTAACAGTACAGCAGCCATATTGCTTACCATAGGTGTCATCACAAATGGGCACCTGAGTAGGTAGATGACCCCAATATCATTAGGCATGGAGTAGGGAATTGCAGGTATCATCAAAAAAATACCTTCAATGAGTAATGTAAACAGCATGTCAAGTGCAAAGAAGTTGAGCATATGGAACACGTTTTAGAGGCTAGAGAGAAGACAGACTTGAGACAGTCAAAAGAATAAAAGCAGATATGTGAAACTTGCATCACTTGGAACAAGCAAGCTTGGAGAAGTCTGAATTCTACTCCGAGTAATATCAGTCATAAACAAAGATTTCCTCCTTTCCAAATAACTGGCCTGACAACCCATAAATGTGTACACCAGAGTCAGCTTTCAAAAGTACTAATAAAAGTTATATTCATTTGTTAAGAAGACATATCATCTGCTCCTTTTCCACTTTGAGGGGACACTCATCGCCAGCCAACAATCAACTGCAGTATTCATATCCACAATAGGACATAATGTTATCAAATGATAAACAGATTTTTGTTATCAGTAAATTTTGAAAAGTGTATTCATCTTATTTTTATCTTAATTTTACATCTTAAAACCACAAAACTACATTTTTCTTAAATCACAAAATTATTTTTCAAGTTAACTGTAAACCTTGCCAGTAATGAATAACAATATAATTACCTGATTAGTGTAAAAGTTTCAGCTGATTTCTGTTCTCCAGCTTGTTTCAACTTTTCATATTCATCCATCAGCTGCTGTGACTGCTGCAGCATATTTTCATGGTAGCGTATCACTCGGTTCTGGTAGAAATCACGTAGATCAGTGACACTGCCAACACCACATTCAGCCAACACTTGCTCAATGACATCCTGAAAATAGTAAATGGTGACATCCAAATTTCAATTTAGAAAAAAGTATAAATCAAAATAAAAGGAAAAAAAAATCAAAAGATTATGTATACAGGAAATGAAAGACAGGATGGAACAAGTGAATCTATTTTAGTAAATCTATTAAGGTATGTTAACTTAATGGATTCAGCATGAGGATTCTAAAACTACTGATTCATTGTTAGCAAACTGAGAGTCAATATCTTTCAACAGTAATCTGTCAATCTTTTCTAAAGTCTTTGCTAGGAATAGCATCCATTATTAAAGATATTGGTTTTCTTTGCACATAAGTATTTAGAAGACATTTCATAGATAATCATTCTGATTTAAGTCTTCTAAATTTAGAAACCAATGGCAGTTTGTATAAAGAAATTCAGAGAGACCTGTCTATCATCAAGAATAATATCTAACACCAAAAATAGATCTGGTATTTTCGTAACATAGCAGTAAATCACGTAATTTCATCATGTAACTTCAGTCTGACACAATGACAAACATTACTGAAATAAACTAAAAAAAATTGTTTTTAATTGGTTTTCATGAAAATAAGGGGAAAATATGTAAAATGCAACAATTTGTTTTGTCCCATTATAGAAGATTATTATAAAATGATATACTTGGAGTAGTGTCCTTATTTTGATTGCTATAGTCACATCATTTCAGTTATTGTAAATAACAGCTTTCTTCAAACTTGTACTGTATTTGATAACCATCTGAGAATTTTGAAGCAAAACCCTTTTTTCAAATTACAGAAAATAGATTATTGATAGTATGAGCTATCTTGTATCAGTTATTTGATCTTTGTGATGATACCCCTTTTGGTTTTTCCACTGAACCAAAATATATAACTTTCATTGTCTCATCCTGAAATTGAACTCACAATTAACAGGCTACAAGATGCACTTAACCCATGCCTTTATCCATTGAACAACCAAGATGAGAATACCAATTAAAATAAATCAGTGTATAATAATGGTAATTCATCATCTTAGAAATTCAAACTGCAGAGTAAACTGTACAGTTTTTCAGCTTCAGACAAATATCAAACTCAAAATATAAACATAATTATATTATTAAAAACCCAAACAAAACTTAATTCAATCAATGACAGCAGCTAAATTAAATGAATTGATATATTTTCATATAATTGAAAAGTAAATGGGAACCAAAATAGAAATTAAAAATTCTTGACTGACTCTAGAACATTAATTTTGGGGTTCTAATGCTTTGAAGAGAGTAAGAATTTTAAGATTTTAAATTCTTGTATCCATGACAACACACATAAGAGTTTTGTAGTAACAATATCTTACAAATGTATTCTAAAAGATAACTTAAATGCTTTTTAAATGAACATACTTTTCTAATATATGTTATAGATTATATGTCAAACTTTATTCTTAATACAACCATATTGTTTTGAAACTGAATAACAGAAAATTATTTTGCTATGAATTAAATATTCTAACAATGTGAATCTGCATAAAACTTTGTAAAAAAAAAAATTAGACAAGTTGCAGAAAAATAATTTATTTTATGCTTTAATTTTTTTCAATCCATGAAAGCAGTAATTATCAGAATTACAAATTATAATGAACTGACTTTAATAAATCACAAAGTTTTAATATTTTTTCTTTTCTAAAAAAATATCATAAAAAAATAAAGATGAGGACTTACAGGAAATCCTGATTGCCCTTGAAGAAGTTGGTTATCCACAGCAGAACGCATGTGTTTCATCATGCGTATATAGAATTCATGAAGGACGTCTGTCAGCAACTCCAGTGAAGATTCTTTAGAATCTACAAAAGAAAATGTATCATAGAAATAAAGTGTAAATGATAATGAGCTGGTAATTCACAAATCATGATAAAATTCATAACATTTTGTTACAGGCCATTGTCAAGTTTAAAGACTCAGCATTTCTTCCATGAAGTCAATTCCTAGTTGACAATAATTCAGCCCAAGAAAAATCTTTAAGATGAATATTTCAGTACACTTACAAAAACTAATCAATCTTTTCTGACTAAATTAGTTTCCAACAAAAGAATCGTATTATTTCTACATGGATCAGCATTCCTGCCTAGGATTAAAGCGTTATAGCTGTATGCTCTGCATAGGATCAAAGCAGAGTATCTTTTTGTTTTCCTTGGGATATATGAGGGTGGGCAGAAAAGTTTATATGATGACTTTTTGGACAAGGAGATAGAAACACTGCAACACTGATGGAAGAAGTGTGTGGACCACAAAGGGGAATATGTTGAAGAATAAACCTTATTTGGTTAAATTCCATAAGAGTATCTTAGAAAGCCAATTAACTTTACAGCCAAACCTTGGATATAAAATTATATGATTATAAAATTATAAATATTAGACAACTTTTATTTTATTGGGTTTTTTATTTGTTTTTAATACTAATCATTTTTCAGTGTATTAGCAATCTGGTCTTACTACTGAGCAATGAGAAATTCCGTTGTTCTGGTAACATGAGCGATATTTGCTTTAAGTGGCATTTTATGTTACCATAAAATTAAATTTCTCATTACAAGTTCCATGACCAATAAACATATAAACTCATTGTGTTTAAGTAGATAATGAATATAGATTCTGACAACAAAATAATCATCAAAATTTCAATGAATAACACTCTTCTAAAAATGAATTGGAGAATAAATTCATTTCAGCTGGAATGCAACAACCTCCAAGAAGACAACTTGATGGAATACTAGGGTGAGTCAGAAGTTTTGCAATATGCTAATTGTGATGCATAATTCTGCAGTTCCGGATGCTTCTGCCAAGGTCATAAAGATGACAAACCACACTTGACTTTGAGATGCTGAGCTCACCTGATACTCTTTGACTGACACTTATTGTATTTGCTTCAATGGCTTGGAGCCGGGGAATCCATAGTTTTAGGCCAACCTGGCTATGCCTAATCATTGAGGTTTTTGCAACCCAAGTGAAATTTCTTGAAGCATCTGGTTACAGAACTGTCATCAATTGCATTTTCATCTTTCACAAAACAAATGTTTTTGTTTGCTTTGACAACATTATAGCCCATTTTGAACTCACATAGTATAAGTTCCCAAATGGGTCAGCGCACCAACTACCATGATACTATCAACTATAGCAAGTACCTGCCACAGCTTGAACTGCTTTGGTCACATGATATATACTACACTAACTAGAATGTACCAAAATATTGCAAAAGCTTTGACTCACCAAAGTAGTAAGTGGTCAAAGCCCAGGTAAAAAGACAATTTCAAATGCTGATTTTCAAAGCACATGGTTCTTCCCCACTGCAAAGACTGATATAACAAAATCTTCCCACTACTATTTTTCCCGCCATTTGATTTCAGCTAAATTTAGTAGATATTTATATTGGCATGAAAAGGCACTGTAAAGGCAGGCAGTAGTGTGGAATACTTTTAGGTTGTAGCAATATTTTGATAAATTATAAACATGAAGTATACATCATCTTGTAACCACACCAGGAAGATTTGACATCTCAAGTCACAACAAAGGAAATACAACTAGCTACATGGCCTAGAAGGCTATATGGAATAAATATGACATTGTAAAATAAAGCTGATTAGTTTTATACCATTAAAATATAACTTATGATGATCAGAAGCAACAATCCTCCTTGCTATGGAGCAAACTTGTACAATTATATGCATCATAAGAAGAGTCCATTACATAGACATGAATAATTTCAAAAATATGATGTGTTGCATATAACATATTATGAATACACATTGCATTTTATACTTGGGTGAAATTTAAACATTACAAATTTTGAACTTTGTAGCAAGACTTACAAAATAAGATTAAGAATAGTTCTCATTCTTTTGCATTCCAAAGAATTTTAAATGCAGATAAATATTTGATATAATAAATAATAATTTTTCAGATAACTTTAAGAAGAAATTTTGCAGATGAGTATAAAAGTAGTATTTTATTTTAGGTTAAAAATAAAAAAAGGACACTTACTGTCAAAACCACTATGTGCACAAATTGTAGCCACTGAGCAACGCAAAAGCTTCCGGCAAGAAACATTATCAAGCACGGGTGGTGGTGTACCAATTCCATGAGCAAAATCACTGGGAAAATAAATAAATCTTATTATAATTCAATATTAAATTAAAATCCACAAACAGACTAAAATATCACAAGAACAAAATAAATAAATAAATATCATTACATTTATTAATAATCAAACATTCAAGACAGAAATATGTTTGGATTTCAAAATTATATGAAAAGCACAAATCATTAGGATAAAAATATTAGAAATCTTTTAGATTCAATTGAGAGCTTTTTTGATCTCGGGACAAAGGGATAAAAATCAAATTGATAGAATGCAATCATGTTGACAGTAAGAGTTGTAATTAAACAAAGTGAGGTACCATCAAACTTGTGCTTTTTAGATAAAAGGGAAATATAGAAAAAAAATAATTGATTTGATCTCACAAAGGTTTTTGTTAACTATCTAAATACTGGGTTTTAGCATTAGCAAAAAGAATAAAAACAGAAACTGGTAATGATAATTTATTTCCCCTAATCCTCTCTTGTACAAGGGTTAACTGAAAAGTTCATTGGCTAACCAAAATACTCTCATAGAACGTGACCAAATGGTTTATTGTTCAACAGCCCCACCTTGCAGTCCACATACTTCTTCCATCAGTGTTGCAGTGCTTGGATCCCTTTGTTCAAAAAAGTCATCAACCGCAGATATGATGTCATCTTATGAACATTTCAGCCCACACTAGTATAATACAAATGTTAATTTTATCTAGTGAATATGTTTAATGTGTTATTAGGTATCAGTATATTTTTTTACAAGAAGTTATTTTCTTTTTGCTTCCTAAATTTAATTAATTACAGCCTATGTGCCTGGTGAATATAACGAAATAAATTTGTCAAAGGAAAAATAAAATGAAATAATATTAATCTCTGTAGTTATCAAAAAATGAGTACTTTCAAGAGAAAGAATATTCTGTATTATTTAATCAAATAACAAATATAATTAAAGAATGATTTATTGACTTTTCATGTTTCATTTTCAGACTCAAGAAAATAGCCAACAATATTTAATGGTGAAACAAATTATTTCAAAGTAGAGAGTATAAGATTTAAAAAAAAAAAAAAAAATCAAAAACACTTCACAATAATAGGTAAATAAGCTAACCTGTCTCTGTCTCGAAAGAACTGAAAAAAAGGTTGTTGTACTTGAGGCTTGAGGTCCGGACCAGTATATTCAGGCACAGGTAATTTAGCAGGAAATGTTATTTCTGTATCAGGTTTCTTTAGGGTGAGGAAAGAAAACATCAAATCATTGAACCTATTATACCTCCATTACAATGAGATATAAATGGATATCAAATGATATCAATAAAATTCACTAAGATTAATTTCAGTAAAAGAAAATTAAATCTATACTTCTCTGATATGATGATAACCATTTGCAATCATGTACTAAAGTTAAAAATTCAACTATCCCTACTATAAGCCAATGTTCTAAAAACTGAACTACATCTGATACTAATACATTTATACTAGTGTAAGACCCAAAACTAAAGCAAGACTTAGCTCAAGTAGTTTCATCGTTCTCCACAGTAGAAAAGGAAAGCCCTCCTTACTTGCAAGAAATTGTGCAACACATTCTTCCAACTCCTTGAGCCAAATTAAATTAGATTTTGTAATTATCAACAAAAATAAAACTTCACTAATTGCTATTTGTTATTCAGAGAGCAGTTTCACTGCAAACTATAAAAAACTTTATAGATTATCAAATACAGTCATAAATATAATGTGCTACATGTACAAAGATTGGAATAAGGTTTGCACAATTTGCAACAATATAAACTATCACAAAATAATTAATTTAAAGTGTAATAATTTCGGCTGTATTCTGCAATAAACATGTTTCTCTTTTCAATTCTTCACATAAAAGCAAACTAAGTGTATATGCAAAGGTTATATTGATGCAATTTTCTGACATTTTAAGTTATATATTTTCAAGTATTAGATTACCATTGCCACTTTTTACAAATTTACTGATGGATGTCTACACATCTGAATTTTTTATCACAATTTTCTTGCATTATTAAATCTATTAAAGATTTTTTTGATTAACAGATCCTTTAAAACTAAATGCAAATATCAATTATATTTTTATTGACTAAATACTATAAATAGGCTTTAATAAATTGCATTAAGAATGCATTCAAAGCAAAATTCTTTCAAGGATTTATTTTGGTCTATTAATTTTGATAATTTTAAATAGGCTTTTTTTTTTTAAATTAAAATCTTTCCAAAATGATAATGTTTGTAAAAGTGATTAAAAAAATTAATCTTTATGATAACTCTCTTAAAGGCCAACTTCAAGTGCCATTAACCGTGATAAGTTTATATCCTATTTATAAATACAATTGCAAATCAGAGGAAGTACTCTACAATAACCATTTAATAATTATCTCCCTTGAAAAATTATGATCAGTGTATACAGATCCCACATAATTAAGTTGCAAATTAAATTAGAAATTTAGTGTCTAAGAGCATTTTAATACCATTGTATTAACAATATTCTCATGTGCCATTTTTGCTGTTTCTGAAATGTACATACAAAAATTACATCATTTTAACAGAGATATTGAATATGAACAAGGATAAAAAAGATACCACTTAATTTACTACTTAACTTTCTTAAACCAACCTTCCTTGTTTATTTAATTTACCATCAAATGAATAACATTTATGCAAGCTAAGCAGTACAAATACAGAAACAAGCAATAATGACTAAAAAAAGTCATTGCTTTTATTCTGCTTAACATGTTGAATAACAACTGATATAAAAATCTCCAAACAACTGGATACTCACTGCATTTTCATGTTGTAATGTCACTTGCTGGATTATGTTCTTCATTTTACGAGAATGCTGAATAAGTCGGATGGTATGAAGACTAATGGGATCAACCTGAAACTTTTCTTGAGGAGATGGTCTACAAAATGGAAAAAATTAATCATCTTTTGAAGTGTGAATATCTCAGCACCAACAAAAAGCGATCTTCAGTTAAAGACAAAATTGGTATAATTTTGATGTAATATTTGAGAAAAGAGAATCAAGATATGTTACTGTGCTGCGGTTTCAAGCATGTAATGTAATTAAAATTCTTGAACATAGTTTTTACAGTAACTTGCTTTAAGGACACTTTTAGCAACCACTCAATCAGATTGAATTTATAAAATTCATAATTAATTTTGGATAAAGTAACAAGGGGAAGTATTCTTAAATTATCTCCCTTGAGAAATTATGATTCTTAATAAACTGGAAATTGTTTTATACCCTAAGATTGAGCATTTTAATTCTGTTTTGCCAACAAAAATCCCACCATGATGTAACATGTTGGTTGTTAACATAAAAATTTAGAAAAATCAGATCATTAGATAGACTGGTAAACAAAGGAAAAGACGATTTTGGTTTGAAATCAATTTACCTTTTAATAAAGTAACTTTAAAATAAACAAAAAACATCACCTAGGATTCTAAGAGAGAAACCTCAACTTTTCAGTCGTCTACTTAAGTTAATATTTTACCAAATTTTCAAAATAGTTCCTCATAGTCAACTTAGTGAAATAAATATGTAATGCCAAGTGAGTTTATGAATGGCTACAGATTAGATTTCAATTTTGATATTTAATGATTATTAGGGGAAAAAAAAAGAATCCTTGAAACTCTAAAACAAATCATTTACACTAATGATATCAAATAGACCAACATAACATAAAAGACAATGTTTACATGTTTTTTTTTAACATCACTTACTTAGTTGGAGATGAATATTGTTTGTTGCAGGGTTGATAAACTCGAGGGCTTTGAACTTCTATTGGACGGAGTTTAGTTAACTGATCACGCTCCATCTTAGCAAAGGCAGAATCTGTGTCTGCCACAGCAGGCAGATCTCCCCAGTGTTTCATTGTGCTGCTTTTAAAGCTGGTCTGCAGAAAAAAAACAATTGAGAAACTTAATAAAATGTTGAAGCAAATGAACAATAAATATTAACTTTCTTTCGCTTTGGGCAAGCTGAACTTTCCTGACCTTTAAAGTGTAGTATAATTTATGTTTTACAGTGAGAAAAATAAATATATGGGATTAGATGAGGATAGGGAAGTTTTGAATTCCAACACATGAGGGTGTGGAGAAGGAAAGAGAAACAGGGTAGCTAAGCTGACTACAAATACCACAAACCAGAAGCCAAATATGAAGCAACCCTATTTACCTTCCTTCTCATGTCCTAGCCATTGTAAGTACATAGGGAAGTTTCTTATTTTAACAATTATTTGGCTTACTTGATACATTTTCCTGTTTTTAAATCTTAATTTAAAAAATACTACTCCAAAACATAATTGGTATTCACTAGCACTTGATGCCATAAGAAATTGTCTTTGTTGCTGGTACCTTAGGCCAGATCTGGCCATATACAATAGTTCCATATTTTTGCAATTGTTTGATTTTAACAGTATGTCAACTTGTTGAAGATGATTTTATGCCAAGAGGTTAGGGAATCGCATTCATTGTACATTCATATTTACATTTTTGCACAATTGCTTTTTAGAAGTTTTGTTTGCACACAATCCTATCAAATACAAACGATTTTTAAATAAATCAATTTGACGTATAAATTTAACAGGTACAACTACTCCTGGCCAGATCCTTTATTGTAACTTAAAGTTGTGTTATTGGAAGAGAGATAAATGTGGTAAAAAAGAAATATCTGTCAAGGAAGCAATAAAAATTTTTTCACGATTCTAAAAAATTAAAATTAAATAAATCAAAAACATATGTAAAAGGAATTCAAGTATTCAATCTTTAAATTTTTAAACCAAAAGTGAAATACACAAATCTACAAGATGAATTTTGGCAAAACCAAAGAAAATAACTCTATAAAAACTTTTTCAAAAATAAGAAACTATTTATAAGCAAGCAAAAAAAGAGAATGTTTGGAAAAAACAAAAACATTTGAAGAACATACAGAGCACAAAAATACTTCACTGAAGCAAGAATATGACAATGAAGCCAAATGAGACATTCTTAAGAAATCAATCAATATACTTACAGACCATTCATAAAAAATGATATTGCTTAAATATTTACCACTTTAATTATAGTCAACATTAAAATGTATTTAAGTGATCTATAATTTTTTAATAACAATCTTAAACATCAGTATTACTTAGCACAGCTTTTATAAAATACTACTATATTTGGAGAAACAACAGAATGATTTTTTTTTACTTATAAGAAATTATTGGGATTTAACATTCAACAATACAATGTTAAATTTGTATCTAAAGAAAATGAATACTTCATGTATTTTCAAGCAAATTCTTAACAATGTAACCATGACAATAAAACCAATTCTGCAACAGTTTTTAGCTCTCAATCTGAAGAAAGAAAATAAAGAAGAAAAAAAAAAAACAAGAGTAATAAGAAAAAAGTAAGATATAAAATCAAGTTCATTAGGGGGACATGAATATTCCTAAACACAATGTTAATTACAATACAACATTGAATTGCATATACGCATCTCTATTATATATTCCAAGAATCAGAATTAACATAATAATTAAGTTATACTTACACATTATATAAATAAAAATATTCAAAATGCCCAAAAACAAAAATAAGGCAATAACGATATAATCAAGAAAACAAAAACACTGATTCACATAAAATAGCAAAAATTACAACTATTATCAAAAAGGGCTTTTCTTATTGTCTTGTAAGACAAAGTTTGTTTTTTTGTTGTTTTTTTTTTCAATCTTAGCTTATAATTATTTTAAAGTACTAATGTTCTGATAACTGATCATCAGTTTTAGTTCTAACAAAATTACAAGAGGATAGAGTTAGACTCTCATAAAAATCAGATTTGTTTACATAGCGATTCATTTTGTTTACATATAACTCTGGGAATAGCTTACAAGTTAGATGTCAGTGACAAGAAGTATTTAATATTGAAGGTATTAACTGTTTGAAAAATGGAATCATAAAATCTCTCTGATATACAAGTGATATATCAATGATCATTTATAATTGTGCTAATGGTAAAATATCAAAATTTAAACATCCAAAAACTGGAATTTGGGGCCATTATTAGCCTTAAGAAAAAAAATTAAATGTATTACAATAATGTAAATAATAATTAGATTTTTCATATTTGGGTGTTTTTCAAATAAAATTTTTTTCATACAAATGATTACATTACTTTGTTTTTATACGAGTGGTGGAAGGACTATGATAATAAAAGTGATTTTTGCATAAATTTTGAATGTTCATTTTTTTTGTTTTTTCTTTTATTAAAGAGTGCATAAAATTTTAGCATCTCTCAATATCTGCAGATTATAAATACATCTAGTGCCCATAGTGATTTATTTTTGGTAGACGGTAGATTAGGTTCATTAACAATTTTGAGATTAAACTACAAAACCAGGCAAGAGATGTCTTAAATGGTAAAATAGACTACAGCTAGTAAGTTTGGTTTTTCTGGGTACCTTATGCTTCTGGCCTAATGGCACGGTGGCTGGTAATAAAGTCACAGGATTAAAAAAAAAAAAAAAAAAAAAATTTACAATTTTTGCTAGGAAAAGAATTGAAATTAATTTAGGGTGGCTGGTTAACATTAAGTTTGCAGAGAAATATGTTTTTAACCATAGTGAAACAAAAGGGATTTATTGAGTAAACTCTTTTGGTTTAAGATTCATTTTACCTGTGACTTCTTTTTTTACTTGGATTCAATGGCTCATCTAAGCTAAGCTTAGTAAATAGTCAGGTAATTAAGGCAGCAACACTCATATGCCCCAAAGTAACATACATAAAAAAGCTAGGAAAGATGTTAGATATTCAAGAGTTTGAATGTCTCAATGATGTCAGAGAGAGAGAGGGTAAAAAGAGACTGTTTTCCATGAAAGTTGGAATATCTAAGAGCAATTCTAGACTAGAGTTCTGTAGGGAAAATCGTAACTTACCTGACTAGCATATGGGCAGGTTTTGTAGGGTTTGGTTGCTTAACAAAAAAAAAACCTAAAATGACAACACACAGTCGCTCTTATATTTGATTATCTCATGTGAGTAACGCAGACTTTCGCCGTGCCTATGCAAATGAGACAATGCCAGGTGTATAAAAGGAGCCATGGGGGGAGCAGTGGGGTGAGTTCAAAGAAGGTGTGTTGCGTAGGCAGACACGTGCAACAGGATTGTCAGAGTCAACTCGAAAGACTGTAATGTTATTGAAATAAATTTTCAAACTAGAAGCTATTTCGGCAATATACTACCTTTTGGCTGATTCCACAGTTTAGTGGTGTTGCGACTGATATGCCCATCATTGAGTGGATTGAAAATGGGGAACTTGTGAGTGAGCTTTGCACTATGAAGAATGTTGAGCGTGTCCTGCCATTGAGATTGCAAGGTGGACCTTTAGCCATATACAGACAACTCAGTGCAGAACAGAAAGCAGAACAGATCAAGCAAGCCCTCATAACTGCATATGCTACTGATGCATTTAATGCATATGACCAGTTCGTCACTTGACAACTTCGCCCAGATGAGACAGTGGACGAGTTTGCTGAGCTGCAACGACTGGCCTAGTTGGTTAACATGCGCATTCTTTTCTGGACTACCACAACATGTTAGACATCTATTACGTGCCTCATCCAGGATGGAAACGATGAGTGCGGAACAACTTTTAACCCAAACAAGAACTGTCATGACTGACAACGAAGACCCCGCAGAATTGGCCGCTGCCTCCGCCAGATGAACACCTTCAGAATCGAAGGTGCGCAATGACGGAAGAAAATTTGCTTGCTATAGGTGTGGTGGTCCCAACCACATGGCGAAGGACTGCTTACAGAATCGCCAAGAGAGACCAGATAGTCGGATGTGCAAGGTTCATCCTGAGATACGTTGCTTCAGATGCAATTGCATTGGACAGATAGCATCGCTGTGCCAGACAAATGCCAAAGGGGAGGAGGCATCAGCATCAGTCTCCTCCCCAATTGACTGAACGCTAAGAAACTCCCCTCCATGAAAGTACATGTAGATGGGCAAGAGTGCACAGCATTGATCGATTCCGGGTGCTCACAGACGCTGGTGAGTCAAGCCGTGTGTCACTTTTGGAAGCGGAAATCAGCAGGAGTCCTAACAACTGACGGAAGGACATTGAATTGCCAAGGATATGGCAGAATTAAGGTGGAGGCTGGCCAAGTTCCAGTTGTCGACATTGAAGCATTAATTGTAGATAAAAAGCAGTTGAGCTTCGCTCTACTGTTGGGGATTGTGTGATGTTTATGTGGTGTTTATCTGACAGAATCAGATGTTTCAGTGGTGTTTATCTGACAGAATCAGGCGAAGCACGTTTAGGAGGCCTGAACAGATGTACTGCCATCTCTATTGACAAGCTGGACTTTAGCGTGACATATGATTGCAATAACAAAGAATGGACTGCATCGTGGAAATGGGCGAACGGTCACTCTCCTAGCGAACTGAGTAATAGTGTGCGGTGCCTTGTTATGCCAGGGATGCCTATGAGAACAAGACCCTACAGTGGCAGCGGAATGGATGGCTATTACCACATTCAGAAGAAGAACTTGGCCCACCCAAGCGTCTAATTCTCTTAATGGGGGTCATGCAGGAGCAGAACCAGAAGGTGCGTCCGGGGCTTAACTACCGGGAATTGAACGGTTTTGTGGATGCTTTTACTACCAATGCAGAAGTGTGCGCGCAGAAACTAAGAGAGTGGCAGCGACAAGGAGTCAATGTGTTGCTTCTAGATCTACGAAATACATATCTTCAAATCCATGTCGACAAGGCGCTATGGCTGTTTCAAATAGTCATTTTTAGGGGTCAGCGCTTCTGTCTTACACGGTTGGGATTTGGGCTGAATGTGGCGCCACTTTGTTATAGATGCTGTCATATCTCGAGACCATATGATCAAAAGTGCCACATCAGTTTATGTTGATGACATTTTTATTAATGAAAGCCTAGTTCCTGCGTCATGCATGCAACAACATTTTTTGGACTGTGGTTTGGTTTCCAAGGATCCGGTGCTACTGAGAGACGGAGCCAGCGTTCTTGTCTTGCAAGTCTGGGAAAAGGATGGCACTCTCCGATGGAAACGAGGAAGTCAAATTCCGGAAATCCCTGATGGATTAACCCGTCAGTGCATATTTTCTCTCTGCGGAAAACTTGTTGGTCACTTCCCTGTATGTAGATGGCTCAGGGTGGCAGTTACATTTATCAAGCGCCTGGCAACTGCAGTAACAAAGGGCTAGGATGATAGAATCAAAAACGCTTCTCTCTGTCACATATTGGCAGAGACTTTGACCAGAATACAAGTAGCAGATCCCGTTGGGGGAAACTGGTGTATGGACAGTAAAAAAAATTACAGTCTGGGTGGATGCGAGTTGGGTAGCTACAGGAGTGGCATTGGAAATGAATAGGACAGTCATTAAGGATGCGTGTTGGCTGTATCCAACTAACCATGCTCAGCACATCAATCTAGCTGAACTCAATGCAGCCCTCAAAAGAGTCAATTTGGCCCTTCAGTGGGAGGTGATAGTGTTACACTGGGTCACTGATTCGGCGTGCATGCACCGGTGGATTGCCAACACTTTAACTGGAAAAGCATGTGTGAATACGAGGGCAGCTGGCGAGATGCTAGTCAGGTGACATTTAAGAACCTTGCGATCACTGACAAAAGAATATGGATTGACCATCGACATGAAACTTGTGAAGTCCTGTCAGAACTGTGCAGATAGTCTCACCAGAGTGCCGCGCAGGTAGATGGATCTGCTCAAGAAAGGAAAAGAGCCGGTGCTCAAGAGTTGCGCAATAGTGGGAAGACAACTGGACAAAGACCAGGTGGCTGACATCCATCATCAAAGTGGACATCCCGGTCTGAAGCGGATTTTATACTTTGCCAGGTCGGTTGACCCCCAAGTGTCCAAAGAAATTGCTAAATTTGAAAAGTCTGCAAAACCTGTTGATCGATATATCCAGCACCTGTTCGCTGGAAAAAAGGAAAACTCGCCATGAAGGACAACTGGAGCAGATTAGTGATGGACATAACCCATGAGAATTTTCTAACTATCATCAACTGTGGCCCCTCTAGATTTGCAATATAGCAGCCACTGCGCCGACAAGATGCGCCCAATGTTATCCGACAGTTGGAGAATGTTTTACTTGAGCAAGGCCTGCTGATGGAAATACTGACCGACAAAGACACTGCATTCACTAGTAAAGACTTTGGAGAATTTGCGAGGAATTGGGACGTGCATCTACAGTTTTGATGTGCCTACTCACTGAGTGGAAATGGAATTGTAGAACGAAGTCATAGGACTGTTAAGACTATCCAGCCAGAAAGAATTGTTCAATATTGGATGCAGTCTACTGGCACAACATCACCCCAAAGGATGACGTTTCACCTTGCACCGAGCCGGCTGACATGCTACATAGATACCATGTCCAAATAAAAGATGTTGAAGATAACCCACTCCCTGAACCAGAGATGACTAGAGGGAAGTATGAAAATCCACGCGGCAAGTGCACAACAAAATATAGCACTGGTCACATTACTGAAGTGATCAGCCCGCAGTCTGTGAAAATTGATGGGGTGCCTCCTCACCTCTGACCAGTAATACGGATGCAATTATCATCGAGTGACGATAGCAATTCTGAGGATAGTGAGCGTTTAATCTATCTGAATTCAAATCCACTTGACAGTGATTCCGATGCCAGTAGCCTCCCAACTGATGAAGTGTCTACTGAAACTCGAACCGCAGATGAGAGTACGCATGTGTGATCCTCTTCGAAGAAATACCCGACAAAGATGAATACTACCCCCCTGCCCTGTTTGTGATCATGACATCAGGAGGGAGAGTAGGGAAAATTGTAACTTACCTGACTAGCGTGTGGGCAGGTTTCATAGGGTTCGGTCGCTTAACAAAAAAAAAAAAAAAAAACCTAAAATGACGACACACAGTCGCTTTTATATTTGATTATCTCGCGTGAGTAACACAGACTTTCATTGGGGCTATGCAAATGAGACTATGCCAGGTGTATAAAAAGAGCCGTGGAGGGAACAGCGGGGATGAATTCAAAGAAGGCGTGTTGCGTAAGCAGACATGTGCAACAGGATTGTCTGAGCCAACTCAAAAGACCATCACATTATTGAAATCAACTTTCAAACTAGAAGTTCCCATCGCTATGGGTACAACATGAACAGTCATTCAACAAAAAAAAATTATTTATCTTTTTAATAAAGTCACAATAAAAAGGCCAGTATCCATTTGCTTTTTGAACTCAAACAGCTAGATTATTTAAGGATAAGTAGTGTTAATATAAATGTTTATTTTAGTTTCTAATACTATATTTAAAGATAAAATATTGCAATGTATTTTTTCTCATCTATTCCATCAAACCAAGACAAAATCTGATACTCATGGTTCATAAATGAAAGGATGTATTTTCATAATTTTCTTTTTTTTTTATTCTTCAATTTCACATTAGTTTGCTGTTGCCAAATATTAATCCATTATAATTCAATGTTATTGTTTAAGGACAGTTAAAATAAAATATAAAAATCTCATTTAATACATACATTTTAATTAATCTTATGTATACGTTGCATTAATAAAATTTATATTTACAGTAATAACGGTTAAATAGATATTTCAGTATGTTTATCATCATTTTTATGTTTCCTTATAACAATTTCATTATAAATCAGAATATTAAAAATTTGGGTTATAATGACCATAACCTAGTGGCTTTCAATCCAGTGTTCTACTGTAGCACTATACTAGCAAAATTGACCAGATCCTCAAAGAGGTAGTTACACTCTCAAATGAAAAACAACTATTTTTTAAAAAATGGAATTCAGCATTCCACTACTGGGTTAGTTTCTTTCTAGCATATCAACCTCCATGGGTTATTCAATGCCAAAGCCATCTTTGTATGAGAACAGCAGTGGTACTATTTAACCTATAGCTGAGGGAATAAAGAGGTTCCTACGTTTCTCATGGGTATTGCTCAAAAAATAAATGCAATAGCATGACTGGAGTTCAAACTCACTCACTACATCACAGTCAAGCACATTAGCCACTACACCAAGGGGATTTACCCTTGACTATTGGAAATATGTTTTAATTTAAACTTTTGAAAGTGAAACTAAAAAAAATTAAATAAATATATAAATAAGTGTGTGTGTGTGTGTGTGTGTCACTGCAAATTTTTTATCGTTTTTATCTCGTATTTTTTAGAGTGCTCAAAATTAATACGTGATAGAGCCTTTATTATATATATTTTGCTTTATAATAATAGATTACTTTCTATAGTATAGTTTATGAAAGTTTGTATGTATCCAGTGAATTTATTGATAATTATAATTCATTTTTAATAAAATTATCGACAATAATCTATCTAAAGATGTAAGTTTGTGACAGTTACTATATCTTTGTTCCGAGGTTACATTATCCTGGAAGGTCGGGGAGAATCTCTGACTATAGTACCGTACCACCCAAGCTCTACATATTCTCCGTAACTGGTTATATTTTAATGATAGCTTTGAAAGCCCATATAACTAGTCAGCTTGCGTATAGGTTTAGTTTTCGAGACACAGACGAATGAGGATGTGTCAAGGGTCGAGATGGCAATGTGATATAAATGAAAACGTGAAGAATTCCGAACTGGACAAACAATATGACGCGTGGTTATATTTTTTTCTTTTCTTTATATATGTATTTTTCTTATACGTTTTATTTCAAAGAATGTAAAATTGTAATAACAAAAAAAAAAAAAAAAAAAAACAAACACAAAAATATACAGACATAAAAAGGACAAGTCACTTCCAATTTTGTTTGACTATGTCCTTTAAGAAACAAAGTTCTCTTTTTTTTTTTGGTTCGACTTGTCTTAAACTTGAACCAAGGTTCTTTTGTTTCCTTTACAATTAAAGGGAGGGAGCTTCCTCGTTTCCTCTCTATATTTATTTTCTTATTTCTTTCTTCTTTCTCCTCTTTTATTGAATAATAAAAGTCTCTTCTCTTTGCATTTGAAGTGAATATAAAATTTTAAACAAATATATTCTCTGCCAAAACTGGTTACTAATAAACAAATTCAAAAATGTTTCTTTAGATATTCTTGATACAATCCTTCGTTTACGTTATGAGTATCATTTATAAGAAAATTTTCGACTAACCTTTTTCTTTTTCTCTCCTTTCTCTTTTATTTTTTATTCGTTAATTTCCCATTAACGAATCGCAAGGCATCATTTTTATGTTGAACTTTAGTTTCTTGTTCAATGGTGTTGACGACTTCCATTAGGCCATTCTGCTACCAGAATTTCACTTTTCACCAGACCTAGTGAAAAGGGTGACAATTTCTCTCCTCTGGTGAAGCTCAGAACTGACTTTTGGATTTCATTCTTTTTGGCGGTAAAACATTTTAATTGCCTCGACCAATCATATGTCCTTTCCCTATCTGGGTCATGACCTTTGCCCCTTTTTGGTTGGTCCGTCACTGTTGCTAGGGCTCGAAAATCCGCCAATCGTCTGCCTCACTTCCGGTCCTTATATAGTAGTTCTTATTTTCATATATATTAATCCTGTAGCTGCCACTGTGCCGTCACACTCCCATTCATCAAAGAAAAGAAAAATGGGTCTATTTTTCTTTTAAATCTAGCCTCTAGATTTCAAAACAGATCAATGTTTACTTCTCTGAGTAAACCAGCTCTTGCCAACCATTACAAATATAGGCCCGAGCCTCGCTTGGTCAGTCGACTTCTTGACTGTATCTATTTGCCCCACGGGCATCTCAGATTCATTTGTTCATTCTAAATATTTTTTTATACAATTGATATGGCACAACTGTGTCTTCTACCGTCTGTTCAGGGTATTTATTTTATAGTTTAGGTCATCGATCTTTTCAGCTATCGTATATGGTCCTTTAAATTTTGTATCGAAAGGAGATTTCCTTGTTGGTAAAAGGATCATAATTTTTTCGCCTTTGCAGAATTGTCTGCCCTTAGACCTCTGGTCATAATTCTTTCGCATTTTCTCTTGAGATTTATTCATGTGGTTCTCTGCTGTTTTTCTAGCAGATTCCAATCTCTTCTGTAGATTTCCGACATTATTTGACACTGTTTTTGGTGCTGTTCCAGGGTCTTCCCACTGTTCCTTTGCTATTTTCAGGGGATTTCTCAACTCATACCTGTAGACTAACTTGAATGAACTGTAACCCAATGATTTTTGAACAGAGTCCCTGATAGCGAAGAGTACAAACGGTAACTCTTTATCCCAGTCATTCTGTCTCTCGGTACAGTGAGCTCTTAGCATGCTTTTTAAAGTTGCATGAAATCATTCTAAGGCGCCCTATGACTGCGGGTGATAGGGGCTTGATGTAACATGCTTCGCTTCTAGCTGTCCAGTTACCCTCTTAAATAAGTTAGACATGAAGTTTGTTCCTCTGTCAGTTTGGATAACCTTAGGAAGTCCTACTTTTACGAAAAAAATTTATCATTGATTCGACCACTTTTTTCGTTGATATGGCTCGACTCTGGGAATCTAGAACTTGCGCACATTATTGTCAATAAGTATCGATTTCACGACTTTGTTCTCAGTAAAGGGCCTACACAGTCCATTATTACTCGCTCGAACGGTTTCTCTTTGATGGTTATGGGTTTGAGTGGGGCTATAGCTATGTCTGGTTTGGGTTTTCCCGCCTTCTGACAAGTGTCACACAAATTACAAAATTTCTTCATGCTGGTTTTGATGCCTGGCCAGTAGAAATGCCGTATTAATTTGTCATACGTTTTATTAATCCCCAAATGTCCTGCTAATGGGACTTCATGCTCTAATTGCAGAAGATCCTTTCGATAATCTGTCGGCATGACTATTGGATTGCACCTCTCTCTCCCTTCTCCTTTCTGCTTCATGGACTGCTAGCTTCGTTTTAATATTCCATTCCCTATATAATATCAATGCTCATGCTTGCTATCCATGGGTTTATCCACTTGCTTATATAACTTTCTTAAGCTTTCATCATTTTTTTAAGTCTGCTTAAGTTCTTCATATGTCTTATTTACCATCGGAATATTTTCTCCCATTTTTTTACTGCGTAGGTTATATGGATTTGCCCTCTGGCCTTTCTCCTCGCTTTTACAATTTTTGCCTTCTTGTGCGAATTCGATTTTCGCTTCATTTCCTAGTAGGAGGTCTATTTTTTTCATAGGTAGAGTCTTCACTACCCCGACTATTATTTCTCTGCTAATTTTCCCTGTTGTCAATTTCACTTTCCTCAGGGGTACTTTCAGAGCCTTTCCTCCAATTCCTTTAATTGTTGCAAATCCTAGCGGTTGACCTCATGGTAATTTTCTCTCTAGTATTAAGGATTGGGTCGCACCAGTGTCTCTCAATATAGTTCCAGGGGTATTATTTTCTTCCCTGTCTTTAATAATTCCCTTTCTTGTGAAGGGTCGATATATCTCACTAACTAGTGTTGTTGAAACCATTCCCTGTGGCTTAGATTCTCCAGCTTTATTCGTTTCGGGTCCACGTCCCAGTTTGCGTTTTATTACTATGTGACCCACCTGACCACATCTGAAACATGTGATCTGGTTCCCTTTCTTTGATCTCACCCGAGTATTCACCATGCTATCTTTCCTTATGATAGGTTCTGGTGGATTGCTCACCCGACCTTCCGTGTTAGATTTACTTCTGTTTCTTTTACGTGTTATCACGTATTCGTCTGCTAGCATCGCTAGTTCGCTGCCTGTGTTTATCTTCCTTTCATTTAGTTAGATTCTCATTTCCTCTGGCACCCAATTCAATATTTCCTCTATTAAGATGAGTTGCTTCAACTTTTCCACATCATCTCCGATCACTTTCGCAGCATACCACTTGTTCATTAGCCGCTCTTTTTCCTTGACAAATTCCATGAAAGACTGGTTTTCGTTTTTTCTTTGGGTTCGGAATTTCTGTCTATATGCCTCTGGTACCAATTCAAAGCTTTTTAATATTGTCTTTTTGACTGTATCTTAATTTGTACAGTCTTCTGCTGACAATGTGGTATATGCTTTTTGTGCCTTTCCTGTGAGGGTGGTCTGTAAGAGCATAGCCCAACTTTCTCATGGCTATTTCATGTTAGTAGCTGTTATCTCAAAGTAAGGAAAATACTCATCTATATTCGCTTCAACAAATTTTGGCACTAGCCTGACTTGTTTTGCCAAGTCAAATCCGTTGCGGTCTGGTTCTTGTCTTACTTCTCTTAGCCTAATTTCCTGCAACCTAATCTCTTGATCCATTTTCGCTTTTTCCAGTTCTAGTCTGGCTTGTGGCTTATATTTCTCTAGTTCAATCCATTCTGCTGTGAGGTTGGTCAACTCAGTCAGTAACCTGTCCAGTATCTCCACTTCAAATATTTGTTCGTCCACCATGTGCTCTGAGATGATTCTAATTTTTCTTTCCTCATCGTTTTTCTGGTTTCCAGTTCCAGTTTTTCACCAATTTCTAGCAGTGAATTCTTCCTCATCGCTTCCAATTTCTCCAACGCCAGTTCTCTCAGGAAGTCCTCTACTCCGTCCATTCTCGTTTAATTTTATGGATTTTTTTTTTGTTTGGCTAACGAGCCCGCCAGTGTGATTTGTTCATTGTCTATGATCCCGGAGATTTCTCACGTATTCTTAATCCTTTTTAATTTTTTTAAAAATCCCAAAATATCCCGGATGAAGTCCCATGTGACAGTTACTATATCTTTGTTCCAAGGTTACATTATCCTGGAAGGTCAGGGAGAATCTCTGACTATAGTACCGTACCACTCAAGCTCTACATATTCTCCGTAACTGGTTATATTTTAATGATAGCTTTGAAAGCCCATATAACTAGTCAGGTATAGAGCTTGTGTATAGGTTTAGTTTTCGAGACACGGACGAATGAGGATGTGTCAAGGGTCGAGATGGCGATGTGATATAAATGAAAATGTGAAGAATTCCAAAATGGACAAACAATATGACGCGTGGTTATGTTTTTTCTTTTCTTTATATATTTATCTTTCTCATACGTTTTATTTCAAAGAATGTAAAATTGTAATAACAAACAAAAAGAAAAAAAAAAAAAAAAAAAAAACACAAAAATATACAGACATAAAAAGGACAAGTCACTTCCAATTTTGTTTGACTATGTCCTTTAAGAAACAAAGTTCTTTTTTTTTTTTTTTGGTTCGACTTGTCTTAAACTTGAACCAAGGTTCTTTTGTTTCCTTTACAATTAAAGGGAGGGAGCTTCCTCGTTTCCTCTCTATATTTATTTTCTTATTTCTTTCTTCTTTCTCCTCTTTTATTGAATAATAAAAGTCTCTTCTCTTTGCATTTGAAGTGGATATAAAATTTTAAACAAATATATTCTCCGCTAAAACTGGTTACTAATAAACAAATTCAAAAATGTTTCTTTAGATATTCTTGATACAATCCTTCGTTTACGTTATGAGTATCATTTATAAGAAAATTTTCGACTAACCTTTTTCTTTTTCTCTCCTTTCTCTTTTATTTTTTATTCGTTAATTTCCCATTAACGAATCGCAAGGCATCATTTTTATGTTAAACTTTAGTTTCT
This sequence comes from Sepioteuthis lessoniana, assembly GCA_963585895.1. Taxonomy (NCBI): domain Eukaryota; kingdom Metazoa; phylum Mollusca; class Cephalopoda; order Myopsida; family Loliginidae; genus Sepioteuthis; species Sepioteuthis lessoniana. The sequence goes on along the minus strand of OY757906.1, from coordinate 59,681,176 downwards.
TGTTCAACGGAGTTGACGACTTCCATTAGGCCATTCTGCTACCAGAATTTCACTTTTCACCGGACCTAGTGAAAAGGATGACCTTTCTCTCCTCTGGTGAAGCACGGAACTGACTTTTGGATTTCATTCTTTTTGGCGGTAAAACATTTTAATTGCCTCGACCAATCGTATATCCTTTCCCTATCCGGGTCATGACCTTTGCCCCTTTTCGGTTGGTCTGTCACTGTTGCTAGGGCTCGAAAACCCGCCAATCATCTGCCTCACTTCCGGTCCTTGTATAGTAGTTCTTATTTTCATATATATTAATTTTGTAGCTGCCACAAGTTATCAACAAGTGTATATAAAAGGTAATTTATAAAACTTATATATATCTACACACATACACATCAAGACTCCAGACAAATTGTTTTCAGAACTGTCTGGAAAAACAATTTTAACTGTCCCCAAAAAACTTAAACTATCCCAAAATCAAATTTTTTTTTTTAAATCATCTGTAGTTGTTCTAGCATAATAAAAACACCATTAAAATGCTTAGGAAATGAAAATAATATTTATTTTGGTCTATTTTGTTTTGAAATTGTTGTCTTCAAGCTCTTTTTTTATTGGTATAAAAAAAAAGTTTACAGTATTTTCCCTAGCTAACTAGTGTGATGGTTTTATTATCAAGCCAAGTTCAGTTTTTCACATGTTTCTGCTAAAAAAGTCCAAGTGGTGCTAACTTTTAAAGAATCCTAAGGAAACAGACTGTTTCAAACATGAATTGAAAACAAAAAAAAAAGGAAAATTAGGTATACAGGGGGTTTCCTCACCCTAAATCCTGTGTATTAAAGAAAAAATAAAATGTAATCATTTGGATTTTGCTGTATCTTTTTGAGACAAAGTTATTATTTTTATCCCTTGTTGCTTAGTTTTAGTCTAAAAAGAAAGGCAGACAGCTCTCTCAGCACAATGCTGTAAACTTTAACCCATTGTAAAAAAACTTTTTCATTGATTTGGACCAATTTTTAAAAAATACTCCCAAAACAATGTAAAAAAATCAAAGAAAAATTTTCATCTTTAAGTCAGTTATAGTTATTCTAATTTTTTTAAAAATTAACTGTCCCATGGTGTGTCCCCAACAAATATTCTAGGGTCAGTAGGACACCATTAAACTTGAGCTTTGATATAATTTATCTACAAGTCTATATAAAAGGTAATTTATTGAATATGATAGGATCAGATTAATATCTAAAAGTTAACACCCTTGATTTAAACTATTAAGCATGTTTACACCTAAATAAAATAGTTTATGAGTAAATTATACCTGTTGGTAAATTGTTTTAGATGAATTTTCAAAATATTCTACTATTATATTACAAGAAAATGCTTTATGCATTAAATAATAATAAGAAGCTTAAATAAAACACATTTACAATGAGAAATAGCATCGGGGTGGGAAAAAAAGAAAGCTTGCCAAATGAAGAAACAGCAGACAAAAACAGACAAGTTACTAATTTGAACTACCTTTGCTGAATCAACATGTTCAGTGTTGTTATGTGAAGAGTAGTAGTAGTAGTAGCAGAAGGAGAAGAAGTAGTAGTACTTGTGATAACAACCACCTTGAAATTAATGGTAGTTTCTGCATCACCTTTAAGCAGAGAAAATATGAAAGATACCCAAATTCAATATAATCATAAAGTAGAAAAGCAATGTTATTATATCGCAAACTATCTTCCCAACTTTTTGTTCCAACAAAATCTGATGTAACTTATCTCATCTGCAAATAATATTTCCTCATATTTCAATTTTGATTCAAAATTTCTAGCATTTGATTCATTTCAAATATATGTATATACCAAAAACCTCTACCACAGGCAGGATGTGACACAAGGGCAATTTTTAAACAGAGTATAACTGGTTTTGAATTCAGGATTTTCTTTCTCCTAGACTGGTTGTATTACTAAGCTTAAATAATTCAGTCTGCCCTATTATGTACCCCTAGCTGAGGGAAAATAGATGGATTCATGTCTTTCCACAAAAGATATTATTCTAATTACATAAATAAATTGACAAAGATTAAAATGAATTCCTGCCAATATTAATTCCAATCATATGAAATTCATTATATATCTAAAATTATCCACTAATATCACAAAGATTATTTGATAAAAATACTTTGTGGTGATAATTCATGGCTAAAGTACTAGTCTACACTAGGTAAGTAGTCAAGACTTGAGATACAGCTGTTTATTTTACAATCTTTGTTGTTAGAAATGTACCCAAAACAGCTACAAACAGTAACTATTATTATGAAAGATAAGTTTACATAAGAGAGAGTCAGCAATTATATTTTTCATATTGTCTTATAGACTTAAAATTGTTCTGTGAAAAAGCTTAAAATTTTTGTAGATAAATATTTTTTGACTAAGTAAATGACAAGAGATTTATTAATTTGAACATTGTTTTGTCTTGATTGTTAGTCCTAACCAGTGCCAAATTCATGTTACCAAAACTTCATATATATGTCCCTCATTGGACCCCACACTTCCTAAGTCCCAAATAAGCAATAACACTATGCAATTATTTCACATCTCCAATTTGAAGAACAACCTATAAACCTAATTAGAAATGTTCAATATAATTCATAATTATTCTAGTGAGATAATTTATTAAATTTCCTTTGATGTTTGGAAATTTAGATTCTGTATTACTTGTTACTTCTTGCAGCAACATAGCGTCTCACTGATTATAGTTAGAGACCACTCTCAACTACAGCCCTCCTTTTAACATGAGGGTTTTTTTCCTAAAAATTTTCTGGGTCCAATAAATCTTTAAACCAAACTTAGTAGTTGTACATCAAAGTCAGTTTGCCATCGAAGGAGAACAAACACCTCACAATTATCAATTTAAAAGCATGAATTGATAGTATATATCATTGACATAAAATTTCTTTTGATGATTTTTAAATTCATGTTACCAAAACTTCATGATTCCAAGTTTATCAGCCAAATAGAATAATAACTTAATTTTGCAATTTTGATGTTACATCTTAGGGGAAAAAATCTAATAATATAAACTAAATAATGGGAAAAAAATAATAGCGTAAAATCTTCCATAATAAAAAGAAAGATTTAGGAAGTTACTTATATTGGAAAATTTGATCAAAACTAATACTTTCAGAAGGATTCAAAAACCTTTTATATTTAATAAATTTGTTGCAATTTCATGAAAGTGGAAAAAGTATCTTGAAAAATTGATTGAGTCTTATAAAAATAGCAAAATCCATGTGTGTATATATACTATGAATATTCAAACAAGATTTGTGATAAATTTATCGCAGATAAATTCATCGTATAGGGTTTCCCTGACTCTTTTTATTAAATTCTGAATTTAACCACGATGAATTTACTCGACATGTTCCAAATTATAATCTGATTTTAAATACAAGCATTAAAAAAACACTGAATAATTTCGACCATTTTCAAGTTTATTCCTACTCACAAATCGAGCTATTTGTTACCAAGAAGTTTTGAAAAAAAAAGCAATTTTTTTCAAATTTTAAGTGCCATTATTTTTATTTATTAATTACGAAAAATATGCCTACTTGAAAAGAGACAATTTTTACTTAGAGGCGAAAACTAAAATATCCAGTTTAATGACAGTTACAATGCATCGTCCATCGAAAGAAAAACAAAAACATTTGTACATTTTCTGTTTTTCGTGGCCTTCAACTTTTTCTGTAATTTAAAACGCATAAAAGTTTTTGAATTAATTATGTTCAGAGAAGTTGTCTATCTTGTTTCAAAAACATTTCACTACCGACAACAGTAAGTTTTTAAAAGTAGGGGAAAATAATACATATTATATATATATATATATATATATAATATGTATCGAAATAAAATCTAAAAATAAAAGTCAAGTTATTCTCATGGATACTTCTATTACTTAGTGAAGTTCACATGAACGATATTGGGAATGAAAAGAGAAAATGGCAGATTTGATTATTTTATTTATTAATTTATTTATTTATTTTTACCCAACTAAAACTTTGTGATCCAAACTCACAAGTTTTAAAACTTTCATAATATATGTTTTTATGGTCTTAAAATTTTTCTAAGCGTGATGGAATGAAAAAGACGGAATGGAGTAACATGAATTTTTTTTAAAACGATAACACATAAGACACGTTAAAATAGTTAATCTCATAAAGACAAATATTCTATTTAATGATATCAACTATCAAACGATGGTTAATAACGAATAAACAAGAAAAATTTAATAAAACATTCAAACAAAATAAATACGAAATAATATAAACTCATTTATTTTTAAATTTGCAAATTGTTTGATCCTTTAAAGTTTCAGATAAAAATAGAATATCCCAAACTAATCCCATATATAAGATTTTTTAATAGCATGGAATAAAGAAATGTAGACAAAGTTTAATTCGGAAAAAAAGGAAAACTTAATAGATAAAAGGAAGTTATTTCAATTTTAGCTTTTATTTATTTATTTTTTTTTTTTAGTTTCGTTGTTTTTTTAAGCAATGAAATTCAAGGCTGAGAAAAGGACGAGTAAAACATCGAATTAAAAATAGTTTCCATCCATTTTGAGAGTGATCTCATTCAAATCCTAAATAAAATTCTTCGAACTATCAATCAATACTTACTTCAGCAAAGAAACCAGTTCAATAAAATCGATTAAAAAAGAAATATCCGCAACACGTGTTCAAGACGACGTTGAAAATGAATGTTTTGTAAATGGACGAGTGATTTCCCCTTCAAAGCAACGATCGTCTCGTATTAGTTGCCAGGAAGTACTTCCTGTAAGTTCAATCAAAACTTCAAAACATTTTATTTTCTAACTTAATTACGTAAAAGGTTCACTTTTACATTTAAAAAAATCATATGTTTATTGATTGTAACTTTGGAAGCTCTTTAAAATCTTATCTTAGACACATTTTTCTAAAGCATTCAGTTTTATTATTCATACATTTCTTTAAAAAATGTAAGAGATAATTATGATTAACTTAAAGAGTTTACAACGCATTAATGGTTTAACTTTATCGAGAAAACGATTTGGTTTTCAGTACATGATTCATATACTATTACAATGTTTAGTGAATTGACTCAAATGAATGATCAAGCAAGCATATTTTAACACATAGGAATATATATTGTATAAATGTATAATATATAAATGTTTATAAAATATATGTATTACACATCACATAAATATACATTACATAAATATCATCACATAAATATATGATATATAAGTAAGTAAAGTTGGCGACTGTTGTCGAGGGCGACCAGAAGGCTCCATTTTCAATAGCTACTACACCGAAGTGTAGTGGAGGGCGCTACTCCTTTCCCAGGATTGCTCCACTTTACCCTTGATACGTACCTTATATTGCTAAGTGTTAAGTAAAGGGGTATCAAGTACCATTTTTAAAGTCTTTGGTATGACGCAACCTGGAACTGAACCCCAGGTCTCCCGGACCATTGGCAAACACTCTACCCTCTTGGTCAATAAGCCAGTTACTTATATGATATATAAATGTGAATAAAATATATAGATATATACATATATATCACATGTATTATAGATTTACGTTATATATATTCATATGAGTGAAAATTTGCTTCTTGATCATTCATTGGAGGCAATTAATAATAATAAAAACACCAGCTCAATAGCATAGTGAGTAGAGTGTTTGTTAATGGCTTGGGAGACCAGGGTTCAATCCCAGGTCGAATCATACCAAAGACTCAAAAAATGGTACTTGATACCTCCTTGCTTAACACACAGCATTATAAGTTACAGATCAAGGGTAAAGTGAAGTAGTCGGGGAAAGGACTGTTACCCTCCCCTACTCCTTGGTTTTAGTAGCTATTGAAAAGGGAGCCTTTGTGTCACCCTTGACTACGGTTGCCAATTTTTAGATTGAGAGAAAATATATAATATATAGACAAATATATATGAATACATAAAATATAAATGTATATATTATATATATGATAAATAAATATATATAATATATAGATATGTAGCAGAAGGAATTTTCGTATTTTGGTTTGGCGCGTAATTTAATTTGACGCATAATTTTACCCAATCAGGATGATTTATCCTATTCAGCCCGGATCTCCTTTCAAGGAAGCAGAAATTGAGGAAGCTGTAAAACACAGGCTCTTTGGCTGAACAACTCCATTCAATGCAGACGTCTCCCTGGCTGTTCTTCAATAGCTGCAGCAGCAGCATGGGCACAATGAGGGAACCTATCTAATTTATGAATCCCTTGTGTCTATTTCTCTTAGACCAAGGGATCCCAGTTGAATATGAATTAGATGAATTCAATACGCCACACACAGGAACAACTTTATTTCACCCCCAAAATTGGCTATGTCAATCGCGATGTCTAATTCCGCTCCGGCACCTAGTGACTACTTCACCTCTGGGCAACCTTTTCTGGAGACATTCCGCTTCTCCCCAAAACAACCAGAAACACAAACTCACGGTGACTCCAAAGTTTATTTCCTCCAACGGCAATCATGACTTTCGCAACATACGGCGAACATACCTCCCTCACACGTCCAACAACACACTGCTATCTCAACTCTATCATAACTCCATTTCGTCTCTTTACTTCTTTCCTTTCCCACGAGGCTTGCAGCACAAACGCAAACTCTATATACCATGCGGCCATTAAAAACTATCATAAAAACATTTCGACATCTTGGAACTTCTCTCCTTTATTTACCTTTCACCCTTAGCGAGGAAGTAACGTAACACCAACATATACTAAACAACAAACCTTCTTCATGCTAAAGATATAATATACAATATATATAATTTGGTTTGGTTTTATGGCATATCAATCATTATAGGTTATTTAAAGCACAAATCTGGTTAATTCATCTTATTCATTAGATATATATGATTTATAAATATAAATCAACAAAGTTTAAAAGTTCCATTTTCAAAAACAATTCAATTAGACATCAAACGTTTGTTTATATACTGTTAAATGATCAAAAAGTTCTATTTCAAACAATTCAATTTAAAATAAGTCAAAGTTAAATTGTTCCAAGTATTGCTATATATCACTAACAATTCAATTAGGCATCAGTCATTTCTTACACATGGTTGAATCTTCAAACAGTTCTTTTTTAAACAATTCAGTATAGCACATCATTTGTTTGCACTCGGTTTAAATGTCAAACAGTTCTATTTGACCCATAGATAGGACCCTATCAGGAGCTACCACTCCGGGCTTGAGTGGACCCGGGAGCGATGGCAATAAAGGAGTACTCCAAATTCCCCTAAGCTCCACCATTACTGGAACCTCACCATCAGATGTTTTAGTATTATATCCAGAACACTCATTGGGGAGGGGTCTTACCCCTCAACAAAGATACTGTCAGTGTATTCTACGGCTCCAGCCAACTGGGCTGAATATATAAAATGTATATATTTATATATATATATATATATACATGAATCAATATAGATATAATATATAAATACATATGTATGTATATATGAATATATATATATATATAATATCGCAATTTTATTTAGTCAACAAAATTGGACACTAGTAACAATAATAATATTACAAAAAATATGAAAGCAAAAATGAAATAAAATAGAATGAAATAAGGAGGAGAGAGATCCTTGTTTAAAATTCAAAATGGTTAATTATGACAAAAAGAAGGTCATTCTAGTTGGTTGCATATGTGTCCCAAAACAAATATGATAAGTAACTCATAAATACAAAAAAGAAGTGGAAAATTTTAAAAAAGTCTTTCACCTACTGATACACTCACAAAACAAGGAAAGAAGTCACTACTTCTTCCCTCCAGCTAAACAAGGGTTCACATGTGTATCTTTTTTTCTTAGAGACCAAATCCCTAAAAATGTCCTTTTTTTCTTTTCTTTCAATAAAAAGTCACTCTCTGTCTTTCTTCTGTGAGACAAAGTCTCTAATAATATTCTTTTTCTTCTTTTTGTTTTTCAGTCATCTTCTCTCTTGATAGAGCAAGTAATGGTACCTGAGACTTCTGTAGTTGTTGGACTTGACTGAAGTCATTAATTCTTTTTCTTAGAGAAACAATTCCTCTAAAATATAAATTTATGCAATTGAAACCTACTTTTTTGGCTCCTTTCTTTTCTCTTCTTTTTGGCTTGAGCAGTAGAAACCTATTTTCTTTGGTTTCTTTCTTTCTTTTATCTTCTTTTCAGCTTGTGCTAACTTTGAATTCTCTTCTGTAATTCTAAATGTAATACAGAATCCTTCAGGTGGATTTAGATTCTTGTTATTTCTTTTCTTTTCTTTTTGGTTTTCAAGCCTTATTTTAATTCCATTCCAGAATTCTCAATGAAACTCTAAATCCTCCACACGGACTTAATTCTTTTTACTCAGCTCCATTTGAGTAAAAAATGCAGCCTAATTCTAAGGCCTCTTGTTTCCAACTAACTATAGTTGATTTCAGTAGGTAACACCAGGGGCAACAGCACCCAATTCCAGAGATTCCAGCCTATCAGATCAAAGCTCCTCAGCCACACACAAATTTTCACCAAACACAAAAGCTAACCAGCAGTAAAAGAAAGACAATTCAAAATAGGCCCCAAATTGACCCAAAAATGTTAGCACACCATTTAATAAACCCATTTACTGAAAAAATTTCCTCAATATATATATATATATATATTAAGTAAATATATATTAGATTTTATATATATTTAATAGCATGGAAGCTTGTCTGCAACCATAGGTTTCATGCCATCTTATAAACAACAATCAGGCAGAGAAAGAAAGACATTAGAGAAATTGAAAAATACTATAAAAAAATCCTAGGATTGTATACAACTCTTTGTGTGTGTGTGTGTGTGTGTGTGTGTGTGTTTATGTAGATCATACTTGCGTACTATTGTGTGTGGTCACACAAGTGATATTCAGTATGTATGTGCATAAAGATGCACACACTGTGCGGCAAATTTGAGGTTGTCTCCTGGATATATGTGTAGCCAAAGTCATGACAGTTTAACCGTGTAAAAAAATTTTTTTTGTATTTGCATGTGTGTGTGTGTTGATGATTTCAACTAAGGAACAAAAATCATCATCATTGCATTACAAAGAAAATAAAGTTTTGATTTGTAAGCATAATAGACGAAGGAATATGGTGGGTCAGAAGGCAATAAATATCATGGTGATGAGACATGTGATATTGTAATATGCTATGGAGTATTATTTGTTTATTTATTTATTTTTTTTGTGTGTATGGAGTATTATGTAACATTAGTATTTTATGCTGTGTGACACTGCATGAATAATTATCCCAGGACGAGAGTCCATTTTATGCACATGTGACGTCGAGGGCAATTTGGCACTTGACCCTCCGCAAAAAATAAGTCCCAGTCAAGACTCCTATTTTGTACATATGGTAAACCAGCAAATAATGTGGAGGTTAACTTGGGGCTAGACTGATCTCAGACGCTGGTAAGGGAGTACCAATTCACTTTTACATACACCACCAAGTTCTTTGTCTTCCTACCCCCTCAGATAGTGAAAAAAACGGACTTCAAGGTTAGAAAATATTAACTGCAGTCAAATTTCCAAAATTCCCTTGTAATGTTTTAAGGTGCAATAAGACATTCAGCAAGAATTAATGACAGTGATACGAAGCTGAAACAGATATGTGCAACCGAAAACGAATTGATAGAGGAAATAACACAAGCAAAAGATTTCAACACAAGGATGGATTTAAGATATAACAGAATTTTAATAGGCAATGACCAAATAAATAATGATAAGATTTAAGAAACAGTTCCTTTTTCTTTTCTCTTATCTTTTTAAAATACCGGCAATATTAAGCCAACAGGAAGTATCAAACATAAATGTCTCTCAACAATCCTTTTCTCCTTTCTCCTTTTTTCTTTCTTTCTTTTTTCTTTTAATTGAGAAAATGTCTAAGTCACTAGACTGAAGCATGTAACAAAGTTCATTCACTAATTTACTATTGATGAAACAGAATCTTTTCAGTTTCTCTCTTTCTTTTTTTTTTTTTTTGAATACATATAACTTCCCAATATTTAGGAAGTGTAGAAGGAAAACTGTTGTACTTATCTTTGATGAGGTTTAATGTTCAGGTTCCTTTCTCTCTTTTTTACAGGCGAGTGACATCCCCAGAATCAGCTGAATCAGCATCTTTTCTGCTTACTTCTGTCCAAAGATTAAAGCCTCTTTTTATGGGAGACTTTCCTCGGAGTTGGCTGTAAATCAGCATGTCTTTCTACACTGACTTCTGTCCCCAAACTAAAGACTCTTTTCTAAATTTCTCTTACAGAAAAATGGCATTTTGGCGCTAAGGGTCTATGGGCCAATCATTTGACTTTTTTCTTCTCCCACTATTCCATCCAGTCACGATACTAGAGTGACCTATATTCCTTTCTTTGTCCCACAGATTACAGGTCATGGAGTGCGGGTAGCTTTGACCCTCATTCTCCTACCATTTTAGTGGTCAGTCTTTGTGCCTGTTGATTCAAACACAGAAGGATAGGGGAATTGACCTCCCCTTCCCTCTCTCAGTAGCATACCACGTCACATCTGGAATATATTTTGTATCAGATTGCAATAATAATTTGTATTAATTATGATAGGTTAATGATATATTATGTATATATCAATGTAATCTAGTATTGTATATACATAAGGAATATAGTGAACATATTGTGTTAAGACATTGAAATAATTGTTTGTATTGGCTATGTCAGGGGTTTTTTTTTGTCTTTTATGTGTGTGAGTGTGTATGGTGATGATTTTAACTAAGGAGCAAATTATCATCATTGCATAATTAAGAAAATGAATTTTTGATTTGACGTATAAGCATGATAGGTCTGGGGCATAAGAATAATAGGTGGGGAGTTGTGTTGGATTACAATAATAATTCTTATTAGCTATGTTGTGTTAATGTTATATTACATATATGTTATTGTAATATATGATGGTATGTGCATAAGGGATATGTTAAATATACTGTGAGGAGACGTATTTCTAACACTCATGAAAACATGGCTAACATAATGTCAACAGGTTGTGTGGGTGCATGGAGATGGATATAAAGTTTTAATGGAGGAAGATGGTACTTACAGTGCAACAGGTGTGTTGTTTGATGGAGGAAAGTGGTACTTACAATGTATCAGGTGTGTTTTGGTTATTGTGGGGGGGATCTTTAGTTGTGGAGGTAGTATAGGTAAGATGGATGGGTTATGTGTATGAGTTGAAATGTGAGAGTAGATGTTTGTTCTCATGTCTGCATTTGGATAGAATTTCTGATTTTTTGTTTGGCAGGGTGTTTTATGATGGGTAAGTGATAATTGCTAGTTTCTTGTGGAGGCCAAGAAGGCATTTTTTATGTCTTGCTTTAGGCAAGTGCCATTATGGGTTTCCTAACTATATTGTTGATGAACAAATTAAACATATGATTAAAAATGTTAACCAACAAAATAAACACTGTACTACTCCACTCAGTCAACAAACATATATCAAACTTTTTTACCGTAACCAAATGCACTACAATTATAAATCAGATGAAAAATATTGAAAACATTGATTCACAGAAACATACTCCTCACTGATCCTAATAAAAAGATAAAACTTATTATATATTATAATAAGTTTAAAACCTCCAACTTAGTCATTAGAAATAATTCCTCTCCCTCGATTGGAGTTTTGCAAAAAACCAACATTATATATAAATTTAAATGTCTTTTAGGAGATTGTGTCTCTGATAATAATAATATATATGTTGGTTTAACCTCAACTACCCTGTCAAGGAGACTTACAATGCACCTTTCTGATACAAGTTCAATAGCTCAGCATTTAAAAAAACATTCATACCCAACAACACAATTACGGAAAATTCTCACTGACAACACAACAATATTAAAACATCAAAATGATAAACAAAAACTACAGATTCTTGAAGCACTACATATTAGAAACATGCAACCGACACTTAATAGAATTAATTTTCAAACCAGTACTAATGTACTTAAATGTCTTTAGCTACTGACACTATTTATAGAAACCCATTTAAAAGCAAACACTATAATCTTCAACGGTAAAGACGCTCTTACATAGTAGTAATAAGCAAAAACAAAAGTTACATCATTTTTGTAATAGATCCTCCCCTGATGATGGCCCAAAGTCGGGCAGAAAGTACTAAGGATGCATACAACTATGGACAATACATAAATCAATTCCCGCCGAATACGATAAAAGCAATACGGGAATACAAACGGATCCAAAAGAAAATATGTAGACAGAAAATGTCTATTATGTTTAATGAAATTTGTATTAACAAAGAAATGCTGCCAATATATATATATATATATTCTTATATGATCCAAGGAGTGTTTATTATGATGGACTTTCAATTACTAAAATTTTTCTTAATATAAATAGCTTGAATTTTTACGATATTTTGAATAACAAAAACTAGGTTTTGCAATTCAATTATTTTTTCTTATAATTTTTAATATTGATAAAACATAATAGTCTCAATAAAAGTAGAGTATAAACTTTATCTATGAATTTTTAAAAAGTCATGTACCAAGATTTACTTGTTCTGGGATTGTTTTTTTTTTATTTTTTAAAATCTTTTAATGTTCTGTAGTATGTAAATTTGGGTAACTATTTTTTTTTAGAATATATATATAAAAAATAATAATAGATATAGTATCAACATTTATCAATTTTTTCTTGTTTAATAAATAGATCAAATAAATTATTTTAAAGTTAAAAAAATAAAAATAATTTTTTTTTTTCAGATTACATTCTCACCAGAAGCAATATGAAAACATCTAATTATATTTTGAATACCTCATTTGAAGAAGGTTTTTATAAAGCTTATATGTTAAACTTATAAGAATTTATAGGAACCTGAAATAAATTTCTAATGATACCAAAATAGTGAATTTTTTTTTTTGACCTTATATAAGATACATATATATTTAGAGAGAGAGAGAGAGAGAGAGAGAGAGAGAGAGATTATATTCCTTATTTTGCAAAATAAAACTTTGAAAGGCTTCTTGGTGTCATAACTAAAGTAGCATTATAAAATACATAGCAAAGTTGAAAGTTTCCTCATTCTGGCCCTGACCATGCGTCATATAATGGCTTGGGAGAGGTCAGTTAAATCTTTCTTCATTCCATCTAAGAAACACACCCTACTGCATGCATATCCTGACAGAAAAGAGAAGCTTTTGCCTCAACAAACCTCATGCCATACTATGTACAGTACAATGCTTTGATGTAGGTCTTCACTCTTCAACTTTCTCTATAATATATTCCATGTATTTCCTATATCCCTCCATCAAATTTGCTCAAGGAATAGATGTTTTATTCTTAATTCATTGTGAATTTTTTATATATATTTTGGCATAAATGAATTTTAACTAATAATACATTTTTTCAGCTACAAGTGTCCAAATTGTGTTTTTCATTCTTTTATAATTGTGACAGTGGGTTTTCATACTCAGATACAATAAATATATGAAGACCAACCTTCAAGCCATCTATCACAAGGCCCACACAATCCTATTACACATATATAATGCATATATAGATCATCATCATGATGTCGTGCTGCCAGCACGGATATCCCTGACCATCTCTCGCCACTTCTCCCTATCATTCATCGCCTCTGGCAGGTCTTCTGGATTACATCCCATGTCCTCACATAGCTGCTGTATGTAAGTTCGGGCTGGTCATCCTGCTTTTGCTTGGCCATATGTGGGGGTCTATAAGAGTACGTCACTTACGAGCTCGTCCTTGCTTCTCCAGCAATGTCTGGCTCGTCTAACCTGTATAGTTTTCGTGATGGGAGGCAAGTGGCCGTACAGTTGGCGTCTCGTGGGGTGTTGGCGCCAGGACTTGTTCAATATTGCTCTCAACATTCTTGTGTAGTTGCCGTCAAGTTTCTTCTCCAGCCGTTTAGTTAGCGTCCATGTAGTGCATCCATATAGCAGTATCGATACAACCGCTGCCTGGAAGAAACTGCGCTTCATTTCATCGGTCAGGTCTGATTTCCATATGATTGAGAGCCTATCTATAGCTGTCCATGCTTTCGTCAGTCGTGTGTCGATGTCGTTTTCGGTTGAAGAGACGCTACTTCCTAGGTAGGTAAATTTGTCCACTAGCCTCAGAGAGGCTCCGTCTAGTGTGGTAATGTTGCCTGTTTGGTTGTAACACATATATTCAGTTTTGTGCGCATTGACATGGAGGCCAATGCCTGCTGCAGCTTGTTCCAAACTATGCAGTAGTGTCTCTGCTTGATTAGGCGTATTCGCCAGTAATGCCAAGTCATCAGCGTAGTCGGCATCTGTGATTGTTTTTGCGGGGTACCTTTTGCTTCTTTTCTTAGTCAGGTCGAAGCCATTTTCTCTGATTTTGTCAATCGAAGTTCTAAGCACGTAGTCTAGACAGATGATAAAGAGGTATGGGGCTAGCATTCACACAAAAGGAGAAACTTACAGAGTGAAAAATCAAAAATTGAAAATGTGGGGAAATGTATTAAATCAAAAGAAGATAGCATTCTTCAATGAAACAGAAATAGCAGGAATTTACAAGGACTTCATAAAACTAGATGAAATCTTCATCCCAAGAAAATATAAAGACAAATTAATACCACAGGATATATAAGAACTGAAAAAATAAAAACAAAACTAAATTTTAGGAAATTAAAAACTCAAATAGAAATATTAAAAGACAGAACAATATATGACACAACCAAATATCTTGAAATCAATCAAGAAATAATGACAGAAATCAAAGAACTTTGCCCCACATAGACACTGCAATTTCTATTTACATTATGAGAAAGAAATTGCAAAAGGATAGAGGAAAAATTTTTTAAATCCTAGACAAAAAAAACTTCATGGCTGAAGAATCTACCCCAAAAAGAAAAAATGACAGAGAAAAGGATGAAAAATTGAAACAAAGAAAACAAAAAACACACATAATAAAAGAACCTAAACATAGACACTACAAATCAAAATCACAGAACAACCACAGATACAATTATCATGCAGAAATAACCCCTTACAAAGAAAAAATTAATCCTTCTACATGCCATCTAACACAAATGAATTGGCACAATCAACCTAAAAACAGCATCCAGTCAGTAGAAATCTACTATTGAAGTAAAAATAAGAATAAAATCAATCCCTATAAATACCATTACACACAAAAAAATTAGCCCAACCACTACACATACCCACAAATGCAGATTGAGTTAAATGATACCCATTACAATACACCCCATAATGGGAAAAGAATTCACATGGACTAATCTAGGGATAGCAACAAGAAGGTAAGAAATCTTTTCTTAGGCAACCCAAACTACCCTAGAAATAATAATAATAACAAGACAATAAGGAACCCTTTTTTAGGCAACATTAAAAGAAACCTTTTTTTTTAGACAGCAAAAACTAATCAAAAGGGCCAGTCTAAGTAACATATCAAATGAGAATCAAAACATATAACCTTTTGGAATTTGCAAATCAGCAGTTAAAAAAAGGTTGTATGTCATTGGCTTATCTTAGAGTTGAACCATTACTGTCTCTTTGTGGGTATTTAAATGACTGAACCAGTTTTTTTTGTTAGTCAGTCAGTCTGTAGTTGGTGAAAAGTTGCAAGCAGAGTCTGTTTTTTCACAGACCCCACAGACTGTGCCCCGGGGGCAAAGCCAATGGCATTAATTTGCAGTTGGCTTTGCCCCCAGCCGGCATTGTCCAGCAAAGGCCGATTTGAAGCCAAAAGGCCGCCGGCTTTGGCTGGGCCACCGGCTTTGGCTGGGCCACCGGCTTTGGCTGGGCCACCTTCGGGTGGGCAAGCTGCACCTTTGGCACCTTTGTGTAGCACTGGACCTTGCTGTCCAGTTTAAGCTATAATCAGGCATCCATGCCTGGACCCATATTTGGGTCCACATTCAGCTAGGCTCATCAGGCTCACATTGCACTAGGGCCGATGACCAGCATAGTCAAGCAGGGCTCGAGCCTTGTCTCATGCCTGACCTTCCCCTCTCCTGATCCCCATTATAATCCAACCTTCGGGTCATTGACCTCATGTCAAGTCTTGTCTGGTTGGAAGCAGAGACAAATACAACACCCACAGTCTGCCTGCCTGCTAGCCAGCCAGTTGTGAAGGGTTGAAAGCAAGGTCTGCTTTTTCACAAACTCGAGAGTCAGTTAAGGAAAAGTTGAAAGCAAGGTCTGCCATTTTCACAGACTCCACCAGTCTATTGGGAATGCTGTAAAATTTACAATTGACTAAATCAGAGTCAATTGCTTTCCACTGTAAAAGAATAGACCAGAAGGAAACAGAAAAGTTGTTGAGTTCTCCCTACTAAATGTGAGTAAGTCTTGGGAGACTTTTTTTTAAATTCCTCAGAGCACCATCCTTCAGAATTGTCTAGAAGCCACTGAATAAAGGATACATCCAACTGGAACAGTGAGGAAAATTATTTCCAGTCTGTGAAAACCATGCACCAAAAATTTGAAACAAAAAAAAAAGAAAAAGAGAAGAGAACTTTGAATTCAGACACCATATTGGTATTTCTGTATTGTACAACTTTTCTTTGTTTTGGTCCAATGGCAAGTAAGTGCATTTGACTTTCCAAATCTTTCCTTTTATTTCATTTTTTGTGTGTGTGTGTTAAATCAAATGTTGTGTTGTTAGCTCAACTATGAACAGTGAAAATTATGCAATGTCAGTGGAAACATATGTGTTAAATTTATTTCCTTCAAAATAAATTCTTTTTAATGGAATAAAAGTATTTGTTTGCCGTTGAAATATAGCTGGGTTTTTTTTGTATGTTAATAGTTTAGTTACTCCTCCCCTTCTGTTCTTATATGCCTTTTTTATTACTTTTTTTCTTGTTACTTCACTACAAAGATTATCAATTTACTACTGTCTTATATGGCAACATTCAAAGCTTTGTTGACTTCCCTCTCCTCATTTTTGAACCCGCAGGTGACAAGCTTAGGCTAATTCGAAAAAACTTAAAATAATCAATCTTTCAATATACAAGTTAAATACAAATTAAATTGATTTACTAAAACTAGGTGTAAATTTTGTCCCACCTTAAAAGCCAATATAGGAGAATTTAAGAAAAAGACCTCAAAGAATTTGAAAAAAAATTTAGATTAATAGAAAAATTCAACAATAAAAAAAATACAGATAACTTTCGAGTAAAATATGAATCCAAATTCTTCCTAGACAATGATAATTGTGAACTAAACACATTCTTTGAAAAGCTATGGAAAAGAAAAAACAACACAAAACAACCTCTCACTCAAACAAAAACAAGCCTTAAAAAATACACAGAAAAAATATAACAGACATTTTAAATAAAACATATTACAGAACAAAAATCCAAGAAATATTAAGAGATAAAACCAACTATAGATTAATTGATACCAACATAAACAATAATATCATGAAAAATTACATAATTCTGTAAGTTAATGTTTCATTCATTAACTAAAAAGAAAAGGATTTCTTAACAAATTACATCCTAAAAATCAGTCATAAATATGGATTACCAAAATTCACAAATCTAAGGAAATAAAATAGCTGCAGAAATACAAAAATCTGAATATATAGAAGTTCCAAACCTTAGTGACCTTAAAGAGCTATAGTAGAAGGCCAATCATGCCCCACTGACTGACTCAGCAAACTAATATTCTCCTACAGCCATTTCTAAATAAAATCAAAAACTACATTAAAGATGACATCCACTTTTTAAACTTCATACCACAAAAAACGGATCCCAACACACTCATAGTTACATTTGATGTCACAAACTGATACAAGCAATATCCCTCATGAATTAGGAAAGCAGGCCATCTCATTTTGGATAAATACCCAGAAACATTACACCCAAGATTTAACCAAACATTTATCATTGATGGTATAGAACTAATCCTACATAATAACTTTCCAATTTGACAACATAAACCTATGGGAACTAAAATGGCATCAATATATGCCATCCTAACCTTAACATACTTAGAAGAAAATCTCTTTGAAATCATAGGTAAAAAATACAATGATATAAAAATAGAATTTATTAGATCATGGAAAAGATACCTTGATGACTGTTTCATATTTTGGAAATGCCCATAGGGCAACATTAACAATTTGTATAACTTATTCCAATACCTACACCCTAAAATAAATCTAACCATGGAACACAGCTTTAAAGAACTACCATTTTTAGACATCCTCATTAAAAATCAGTGACCAAATTATTAAAGGCATTTGCCACAAATCCACAGATACCCAACAATACCTCTATTTTAAAAGTCATCACCCCAAAAACTGTATAAAATCCATCCCTTACACCCTAGCATGTATAATAAGCACCATCATCACTAATACAAGCCTCCAACAAACTTGCCTAGAGGAATTAGGCATTGCCCTCCTCCAGAGGGGATATACAACAACTCTAACAGATAAGGGATTTGAATTAGCTGACACATTTAACTATGAGAGAAAGAGAGAGAAAAAGAAAAACAATAACCAGAAGTACATTGAATACGTTATATGTTTTCATACATATTCAACTCAAAGAGGAAGAAAGAGAAAAGAAAAAACAACAACCTGATGTACATGCATGTATACAAATGTATATACACACAAACACACAAAACATATACCTGCTGATACAGAAAAAAAAATTGATATATGAATAAATGAATTTGAATTAAAAAGAATCTCCCCAATCAAAACAAACATTATTATTGTCTTGAAAAGGACCATGAAATATAAAACATGAGTCAAGCAAATTTATATGAAATAAAAACCTAAAGTACCATATTGAAATTAATTTGCGGGCCTATTTATTTTGAAATATAATATATATATATATAAATAAAAAAGGAGGGGGGGGAATATGGATGAGAGAGATAAAATGGAAATTAAAACAACATTAAATGTGGTAAAAAAAGAATTAACACATCTTCCACGCCAAACATCATAATCCTCTTGTGAATTTTTTTTTAAAAAGTGAAAAGTCACATACTCACCTTTAAATAGAGTAGGCCGAGCGTACGATTGGCTGGTTTCAACAGCCAATCAAATGCTTGGCCTGGTCTGAGGGATTATTTATTTCAAGCTGTCCAAGCCGTAAGTTTGTTTCAGCGTCTTATAGGATAGGTGACTCAGAATTTGATCATCTCTGAGGGGGTCATTCTGGTGAGGGGAGTATGATGTTGCAAGATCCAAAACTCCCCAATGACCCAGAAGATTTAACATCATGATGACACCTACTGGCTCCGGTTTAAGCACATATATTCAAGGTGCATATATATATATATATATATATACAGTTGCAGCCATATGTTAAAGAATGGAACAACAAATATTTTTAAAAATTTGCATGTACATTTACGAAATTTTCCCAAAATATACTTGGAACATATATGTATTTATTACATATAAAGTTTTCTAAAAAAATTTCAAAGTAAATTAATAGTGAACTAAAAAAAACAAAATATACATTTTGCCATGGTCAAAAGTTAAGAAATGCTGTTGAATTATAGTAATTTAGTTAGTTTTTAAACAACTTGATTGCTAATTTTGATTTACAGTCAACTGTCATCGTTGGAACTACTTTTAAGCAAGATGGAGACAAAAGCATGTAATTGTTTAACTCAAGAAGAACAAAGCTCATTTTAGAAAATCATAAAGAAGGCAAATCATATTCTGAAATTGCTGGCATCATATGAAGGTCAAAGAGCATTGTTTATTATGTAAGGCTGACAAGACACTTGAACCAAAACCAAGAGCTGGCAGGCATCCTATGACTACCAAATGGAAAGATCGGATGATTGTTAAAATGTCTTTAAAAGGCAGTTTCGATACAGCAACATCTATTTCTCATGCATTTTGTGAACAAACAAGAAAGCCAATCTCCAGAAAAACTGTTTCTCGGAGGTTAAACATGGAAAAATTAGTGGCTCGGATTCCATGTCTCAAGCCTTTGATTTCAAAGAAAAATCAAAAGGTTTGTCATGACTTCGTTACAGAGCATATCCTATAGACAGAGGAACAATGGAATAAGGTTCACTTTAGTGATGAATCTAAATTCAACTTGTTTGCATCCGATGGTAAGAGGTTTGTAAAATGTAAAAATGGGGAACACTTATATCCTCAATGCGTTAAGAAAACTGTGAAATGTAGAGGAGGGAGCGTAATGATGTAGGGGATGATTTCTTCAGCCAGGGTAAGACACATTGTTTGTTTTCATGGTAATATTAATGCCAGTATTTATAAAGAACTTCCTCGCCAGCATGCTCTTCCTCATTTATGCAAAGGGACAGTTGAAACTCCAATATTTATGCCAGACAATGCACCTTGCTACAAAGCTAAAACTATGTTAAGTTTTCTTGAAGAGGAAGGAATAGCTGTTATGAAGTGGCCACTACAAAGCCCAGATATGAATCCTTTAGAGAATTTATGGAAAATCATAGGAGAGAAAGCTCAGAACAGAAATCCTCAAAATATTGATGATTTATGGAGTTTTCTAAAAGAAGAATGGGAAAGTACCACTACTACCTTTTGTAAGAAGTTAATTGGCTCATGTGGTTGAAGATGCAATGAGGTAATCCAATGTAAAGGAAAATTCACTAATTATTAAATTTTTCTTTAGTTTATATATTGATCTAACAAGGATTTATGACATGTTCTTTAACTTTTAACCAGGGCAATATATATTTTTTTGTTTTTTCATTTGACTATTAATTTACTGTAAAAGAAAATTTAGAAAACTTTATATGCAATAAATGCATAATGCATATATGTTCCAAGTATATTTTGTGAAAATTTCATAAACTTACATGCAAATTTTTTCAAGTAAAAAATCATTTAAATATTTGTTATTGTTCCATTCCTTAATTTATAGGCGCTACTGTATATATATATATATATATATATATATATCTTCTTTCAGAGCTGCTTCTATATAAACAGTGATAAAACTTTTATATTCATAATTTGGATTATATTTCAGATGTCTCCAGTAGAGTATCAAACTTGTTTCTTAGTTACCCTGTACTGATTTCTAATGTTACTATTATTGAATGAAGACCAGTCATATCATGAAGTTTTAGCAGTTTGTTTCTTATTTCTGAGTAGATCAGATCTGTCTTTGCTGTGACAATTCTGTGATTGAAAGATACTCCTTCAAAAGAGAAGTATGCCTTACAGTTCAAAGAACTGTTTATCTATAACTTGTTTATAAATATATAATCTAGCAATGCTTTAGAGGTATTTGGTTAAGTTCATGTCCATAGCTTTCCTGCCATTTTTGAGAATTTAGTGTTTAGGCATGATAGCTTTTTCTTGAATGAAAAAACTGTTGATATTCACCATTTCTATTTGGCAACTACTGTAAGCAGAAATTATTCTTTCCATTTTCGCCCATATGAGAATCCATCATGTATGCACCAATGACTAGAATATTGTGTTGAGGAATGTGTTAGACAAGAAAAGATAGTTCATTGTAGAAAGTGATGATGTCCATTTCATCACTGGTATTGGTGGAACTGTAGCAAGAGATGATTGAGGTGCAGGGGTTGCTATTAAATGAAGTACACATCAGTCTTGGTTGGATTCTCTCTTAGGCACCAGAACTAAGAAACACTCCTACACCTCCTATAGTGACATTGACAGAGTTTTTCTATGCAGATGCCAAGACAAATGTCCATCCATCGCCAGTATCATTTTAGTACTAGTTTGCTAGTTTCTTTTTAAATTTATATCCCACACTCCCTGAAAAACTTGGGTTAACTGAAAATAATAAACATTTGCATTTTTATTATGTTCATCTGTTGAAAAATATTTGCAAACTGTGGCTCACTGAATAGATGCAAGATCTAATCTTTAATGATAATAGAGTAAAACAAGTGGCAGAATGGGTACATCTTAAACAGTTATATCATTTTGAATCCGAAAGACTAGTTAAATTTTCAGATATAAATGAAATTTCCATTGTCCCAAAGCTTGTAGAAATACAACAGATTTCTACTTGCCTTAGAGTGTTTTCAGAAAAAACATACTTTTCATTCAGTCTGGAATAAGTGTGGATAAGAATGATACTGCCATCTTCATAAAAAACGTTTTGATATGGCCAAAAAATTTTAATATTAAAACCCTTCAAATTGATAAACTACGCAATGAACTTCTATAAGCTGAAATCAGATCTCTGAAAGACAGCCAACATGGTTTTATTATTGAGTTTATTCAAATGGCTCTTTATATGGTTGGCAGTCAAGGTAATCATATAAAACAATTATCCTAACACACTGTGACTACCATACACCATACTCACAATAAAATTGTTAGTCTGTTAACAACTTTTAGCAACAAACCATAAATATATGCTACTTTGGTAATTTACAACTGATCCATTACAAAAAGAATTTAGTAAACTTTATCCAGGATCAGGTAGAACTTTATAATGTCCAACAATGTATCAAAAAGCTGCATAATAAGCAGATATCTTTATTCTTAAATCTAAATGTAAATATTTTCATGTTAAGCCAGGTCAATGATGTACATCTTATGATAATAAACATTGTGAGGAAGGTTCAGAATTATTTGACAATCTGGGAAATTCAAAACCGTCTCTTTATGATGAAATAAAAATGACTTTCATGTACATAGCTGGATATATAACAAGAAATGATGATCAACCCAATGAAAACCATTTTTATTAAGGAAAGTATGAAAAATATATTAATTCACTTGACTGTGGAAAACTAAAGATTCCTTCTGACCACATTTACCAGAGCTTATTTTTTTGTTTCATCCTTTTCCATACAATAAAGGAGAAGGTGTGTTATAAATCATTAAGTAACATTTTTATGATTATTTCTGAGTTTTATTTTTACAACATGAAGAGAAAGTATGTTCATATTTTTGCAAACATTACACACCCAGATTGGACAAAGAACAAGCTTTAAAAGTTTTGAAAATTTCTTAAAATGATTTTGTTTTAACCGTCTATATTTCTGAGATGATTGATTGCTATATATACATTTTAATTGATGCACTCTAGCTTCCTTCAAGTACTACTTGTTAAATGCAGTAACTTTAATGAAAATTTAAACTGCACTCTTTATTCAATCCCTGGGATAGATTAGATAAAAGGTTCAATGAAACCTATAAACAGTGTGAATGTTTCTCTTTCACCATTATGTGGCTCATATCTTTTACCAGAAATCTGAACTGACTCTTTGTTTTGTTTAATACTCATCAGTATCTACAGCAAAAATACATATTTTCATTTATTTAACTTTCAGCACATTCTATTATCCTCAGGTGTGGGTTTAGATGTTATTCTAAGTATTTTCAAAAATAGTTAACTTAATTTTCTTCCAAAATTTCTGAAAATCAAACATTTTTGAATAGGTTACCAGTTCTGATTCTCAGTTGCACCATGAGCAGGTATGGAGAATAGTATGCCATAACAAGTACCTAAATTATTTTCTGAGTCGTATCAAAAACTGTTAAGCTCAGTTTAGCTTTACATTTTTGAAATTTATTTTCCCTGCTCCCCAAATAAGAGTAAAATGCGATGGTTTTTTAAATATGGAGGCCACCTTAACAAACTTTCTTCCTTTCTTCATTTTTTGAGGATTCATCACACACACACGCACACACACACACATATTTATGTGATAACTGTTTTCAAAATCAGACCAGTTTCACTAGCTTTTGTAGCAGATTTCTATGGCCCAAGTTTCTGTACTTAAAAGGTAATCTAAGTGTTTGGAAAAGTTTACAATACTCTGTTATTGCAGTGAGTGACAAACTTATACACATGTTAACAAGAATTAAATATCACTAGTTGAAAAGGAAAGATTTCAGACACTTCAAAATTATTTTCATAGTAATTTGTGAAAAAGTGCAAGGTCCTAAAGCTAAATCAATATTACACAAAATCACTTCTGTTAAAAAGATTTAGAGAAATAAAATTTGATTTGATGCGAGTGACACTAAAGCCGAGTTTAATATTTAACTGGGTAATGCTTTTAGGGAACTTTAGTGTGCTATTATTGGTAATTCAAACAGTAAATTTAAACAGAAAGATCCACAGCTTTCTAGTTCAGATATTGGTTCGAAAAGATAACACAAACAATAAAGTTTTTAAAAGAAATAAGAAAGAAAAAGGATAGAAAAGATAAAGTGTTGCAAATTTTTAGTATAATTTGTGGGAAACTTATCTGAGAGAGTGACCAGGAAACAAATTTCTTTGAATTTGAGTATTTTTCTTTCTTTTTTTATTTTGTAGAAATGTTTCAGTTCTTTGAATTTGAGTCTTCTTTAAGGTTCTTTTCCACAGAATTCTCGGTTGAATTTTCTTTCAGTAGAATTTTCCTTCCATTGAATTTTCCTTCCGTTGAATTTTCTTGGTAGAACTTCAGTAGTCGACTTTCATTTATTTTTATTTCTTGGGAAGCTTCATTCAAGAAGTGAGTGAAGAAACCAATCTGCTAGCTTAAGTTTTTTGTGCCTTTACAGTTTGGTTCCTGAATTTGTACTAAGGGTTCAATTAGCAGTTCTTGACAAAAAGGAGGAAATCACTTTTTGGTGCTGCACAGTCTGGGATTACTTCTCACTTTTCCACTCAGCCCACATATAGTGCTGCACGTGGTTGGCTTTGATTTTTTCCTTAGAAATAAATTTTTATACTATTCTCATTCTCAAATGTAAGAAATTTAACATTTAGAACTACATAAAACTTTCAAGTAGAAAATCATCACTTAAAATCTTGACTTTTATATAGAGTCAAACACTAATCTTTTTTTTTTTTATCTTTTGTACCCATGGAAAAATATAACTATTTTCAGTCATCAGGCAGGTCATAATTGTTTTTATATTCTTTAATGTTAGAATTGTAGAGCAATGATTATCATGCAAGTCTTATTGTGAGTTTGAACGTCACTTATGACATTATTCCTGCAATAAGTTAAACTCAAAGAGTATTTATATTTGTGAAATAAACACTCACAATATAACACAATGCAAGTTTATTTCATAAGCTATTGATTGTATGCTTGATCCTCTCAATGGGTGTAGCTTTGTTTAAATATAATTTAACAAATATGATTTAACAAACATAAATATATCCAGGAACCCTCAACATAACACTTAAATGCAAATTCTTTGCCAAAATATGTTTTTTTTTAAATATTATAATCATTTATCTATTTGTTCGTATGGATGCCATTTTTTTATAGGTTTAAAATTGACATCCGTAGATTAAACTCTTCCACTCAATGCAGGTGACTCGGATTTTGTTAATTGATGTTAAAATTCTGAATTATTAAATTTCCCTGATTAGAAAAAAAAGTACTTTATCTGAATAATACTTTTTATTCTTTGTTTTTTAGTGTGTTTTTTCATTAGACAATAGTTTTCTACGAAGGTCTACAAAAGAACCAATATAAAAACCTCACTTAAGAGCGATAAAACTTTTCCGATAATTAACATAAAAAAACACGGATTATTACGCTTTTGATCACTATAGAAGAAAAGGGGCGTGGTTTATCATAAATAAATCATGACATTACGCGTTTCTTGTACATATTTATTAACTACTCTCTTTAATTCAAACTATTAAGTTCAGAATTTAAAAAACAAAAACAAAACAAAAAAAAACGCTCGCAAGGTTAACACTGCCGGAGATATCAGTTTTTTTTTTTTTAATCTGATGTTTAAAAAGTTTCAGGGATGTGTTGGTATCTTTATATTTCATCGGACCAACTATTATTGTTAAAATTAAAATATCTATATAAAAAGAAAGAAAGAAAAGGCCTTTGTGCAAATAGCATAAACAAAATAGTAAACAGGAAAAGCTACATTATCTAAATGCTATTTATAACTATTGATCAATAGGGCGTCATCAGTATGGTTTAACCCAACTTCCCACCAAATCAACTTTGACATGAATAGGGCGCCATCAATATCAGCCCCTAAAAACTGCCAACTGATCGTGAACAGCTGTCTCTAGTGGAACTCTCCAGTTAGTAGGCACTGACAATGACGATTGTTGAGAATTGATTGTTTATCTACATCGGTCCTCATGGTTACTTTTGCAGAGTCTGTTACCTGATTTCAGCTATCGTGGAAAATTTTATTCAGTTCTTACGGCAACACTTAGAAAATAAGAATATAAATTTGCACGAAAATGTCCTTTTTAGTTCAAAGTCACTCACCAAAATGGCACTCTATACTCCACAACAACTATGAATGTGTTAATCCAATTAATTATTTATATCAAAAGCTATTAAAAATATTATCACACGTTAAAAAGAATATTTGTCTTGATATTTATTTTTAGTTTACTCTCATCGGAAATACAAGAGCAATTCTTCGGAACATTTGCTACATGTGAAGATATATATAAAAGTAAAGAAAGAAGTGAATACCGGTTGGGTTTGTCAGTCGCAAGAACACATGTGTTATCCCATCTACCAGAAGAGGGGAAAGGAAGAAAAAAGAAAGGTTGTTAAAATGATTTTTAGGATGCTGGTTTAATTTGTCTGGATTTTGATTTCATTATTTAAAACATCCGTGGAAAAAGTATGGTTTTATGAACTTTCTGCTTTTTTTTTACTATTTTTCTTTTTAAGAAAACAAAACTAAAAAATTGTACAGCTCATACATAAAAAAAGTGAAAGTACACAAAAAATGGCTCTGCGCCAAAAATTCGTCTTTTTTCTTCTCACACCTTAAGTAAGATTCAAATCAACTGTTTTTATTTATTTATTTTTTAAAGACCTGAATTAACTGCTTATTATTTTTCTATTCCTGTGTTTTAGTTTTACTGATGAATAGCACCATATTTGTAAATAGAGAATGTAAATAGCATGTTTATTCACATTATCATTGATTTTTTGTGTGTACTTCGATTTTGAATCCTAAAATCCGAATTTGTTTTTTTGTTTTTTTTTTTGTTTTTTTTTTTTTACTGTCATTCTCGAAAATATGTTTAGATATCATTTCTCTGAGACTTGTCAAATTTTTTAAACTTTAGATTTAACCCTTTACCTACCGGTTATGTGGATGTTAAATACACCTCCACAACCAGATGTCCAGGCTGTAAACAACATTGCATGCTAGAAAAGAAACAGCATGATACTTCAAATTGTGAATAAATGGAACTTTTATTGAAGATAGTTTCTCAGACCTCTTTGCCACAGATTTTTTTAACAACGCGTAAAAGCGAGTATATCCAGTAAGAAGAGGTTACTAACGAAATTCGATTATATTTTTTTTCCAATTTATTTAAATTTGTACTATTTACCTGCTGCTAGATTCAAATTTGATATTTTTCTAGATAGTATCTACTTAACAAAATTTTTTAAAAATCTGTATAATTAAAAAATAGTCATAATTAACTTTAAATTTAACAAAAAAACGAATCTCGGAAACAATATTAAAAATATCTCCCCAAAATATCTAATGTAACTAATTTGTAAATTCATTAATTTAAAACCAAAATCATATTTTCTATTTGATTTATTGCAATTGTTTTTAGAGAAAACACAAAAGAAAGAAAAATGGATTATTTGGCCTCTTTCATTACCGTTGGACTTTTTGCTCTTTATGTTCACACCTTGTACCCAGAGATCTCTGGAGGTGACACAGGAGAATTACTGTCTGCTGCCTGTGAGTCTGGAGTTGCTCACCCACCTGGGTATCCACTTTTCACTATCCTTTCAACACTAATTATAAAAATTTTCAATTATGGATCTCCTGCTTGGAGAGCAAATTTATTAAACGCTCTCTTCTCTGCTCTTGCTGGTGGAATCTTATCTCACGTTGTCCATAAACAGACTTCTCAGATATCTGCCGGCATTCTTATTATGGCCCTTTTCTCTGTTAACAGATTAACTTGGACCTGGTCTGTTGCAGCTGAAGTGTTTAGTTTAAACAATTTATTCCTGGCTATACTTCTTTACCTGAGTTTTAGTCTTGATAGTGCCTCAAGTGAGAAAAAACTGAAGATAGCCTATAAAGGCGCCTTTGTTTGTGCTCTTGCACTGTGCAACCAACATACTTGTGTGATTTATCTGATCTTCCTAATACCCTGGGCTTTGATCAGACTTTTCCAGCATCATCTTATTAATATGTGGAGTCTCTTTGTCCTTGCTTGGTGTTTTCTGATTGGTTTGCTTCCATACATGTACCTCCCAGCCAGCTCTTACATGAATATTTCTCGATGGACCTGGGGAGATCAAAGAACATTAAGTGGGTTTTTTACTCATTTAACCCGAGCTGAGTATGGCACATTTGATCTTGGGAAAAATGAAGAAGGTCTTGGTCTAATGAATGGCTTAAAAATCTATGTGATTCATCAATGTGTTACTCTAACACCAATGACACCTGTTCTATTTTTGTTGTCTACATGGAGTGCTGCTTCTCGAATGAAGAATGGACTGAGTTGTGCTCTCGTGCACATGGTAATGGTTCTTTCATACATAGTATTCTTTGCTTGGAGAGCTAATCTCAATGTTTCTAATCCGCTCATGCTTGGAGTTGTGGAACGCTTCTGGATGCAAAGTGACATGATAGTTGCATTTCTTGCTGCTGTCACTTATGGTGATATAACAGCATCAATTAGATTACGCTTCTTTCGTCAAATGTTTCATTTCTTTGCTGTTGTGGCCCTGGTGTTCCAAGTTCACCGAAATTTTAACCGATGTAATAAAAGCAACAATACAGTTGTCTATGATTTCAGCCTCTCTGTTCTAAAAAGCTTTCCACCAAATTCTACTGTCTTGACATGTGGAGATTTGTCATCAACAACTTTTCATTATTTACACTTATGTAATAATGTCCGACCTGATTTAAAAATGTTTGACCAGGAACTGTTGACTTATGAATGGTCAGTTCCAATGCTGCGGCACCATCATCCACGTATTGTTTTTCCCGGTGACTTTTTACACTTGCAAAATAAAGTTTATTCAGACGGTACAAAATCTTTCAATTTTCTTAAATTTCTTGATGCCAACTATGAAAATGGGCCAATTTTTGCTTGTATAGGTGTTCAAGAGCATGAACCTTCTTGGCAAAATGATTATAATATTTGGCCTTATGGTGTGTGTTCTCAATTTATTAAAAAGTTAAGTAATTTTGGTCTTAAAAAGTGGGTGAAGAAAGCAGGGCATATCACATTCAATTGGACATACCCTCACAGCGGCTTTCCAGACACATCATGGGAGAAAGTAGCCACTGATGAAATGTGGAATGCAAAAATTAATTTACCTTTATATTTATATGAAAGTGCAGAGCGGACATCTAACCCTAAGGAGAAGAAAAAATTTTTGCTACATGCTTATACTCTATACATGGATGCTGTCACAGAACATAAGGACTTCCCGATGTACTGGCACAAAAACTATGCCCTCGTTTGTACCAAACTGCTGAATATTGATCATGACCTGGACAAAGAACTACTTCTCCGTAAGAGCATTTTTCATCTACAGACTTATGTTAATAGTGACCCTGATGATGAACAACTAAGTAATATTCTTGAAGCAATACAATCATTAAAACGATATGGTCGACAATTAGGAATAAGGTCAAACAAAATCAAAAAAGGTTGAATGAATGCAACAAAAGACATATCAATCATATATGAATGCAACAAAAGTCATAATGATCATATATGGTAAACAGGTGTTATTTATTTATTTATTTATTTTTATGCCTGCAGGCTTTGAATTCTGTCAAGTTATCAAACATAAGTTTTTATATTTCTAGATTTCAATGTATCTATACCATAGATAAGATATATAAAATAAAGGTAATTTGAAAAGAATTATTTTCGTTAATATTTATTTAACAAATAAGAGGTGAGTTTTATTAAGATTTACATGTTTGTTTGTATCACTTGTATAATATTCTGAAGGTGATGGAAATAAGCAGTGAAAAAATCAATAGAATTTACCTTTGTTAAGTATTATTCATAAAAGTCTTTTCCAAATTACCTTCATCCTTTTTATATACATTCATAGATACATTAGTCTAAGTTATTGTTAAATCCATTAATATTTATTATATATATATATATATATGTGTGTATATATATATATATATATATATATATATATATATATATATATATATATGCATATTTATGCAGAAAGAAAGAAAATTGTATATTTTTTCCATTTGTGTAAATATATGCATAAACACATGTATGCATTAACAAATATAGAAAAGCCTATATGTGTATTTACATATGTATATTTGTCATTCATATATATATATGGGAGAAAAATATGTGTAAACCAAAATTTGATGGAATTTTTATAACATTTTGCCTGCTGTGGACTTCATCAGATAATGATTTTGAAATTTTAGCCTAGTATTTAAATTTTTTCTAAATTATTATCTGATGAAGAACAAAACACTAAATGAATACACCATCAAATTTTCCTTCCATTCTGTCTGATATTTTATCTATATATTTATTCATATATAAAATACAATAAATAGTTGCTTTACTCCAACTTTTTTTTCTTGTATTTCCTCAGTACATTTAACTCTCAAGCAACAAATGCCCTACTCCAGATTAGTTCTTTTGTATCCAAAAATTTTAAACTTGATTATATGTTTGATCTTTTTTATTCATAATTTAAGAATTAAAGTTTTTACCCAATTTTACAACTTATTCACATACCAGAAAATCATGTAATAACATAATATACAAAAACTATAATGTGACTGTTGTTAATAACTACTATCTCTACTGTTTTTCTCTGATAATGTATTTTTGCATATAGTTACACATTGTAAGCTACATTGAAATTTTTAAAAATCTTTTGTAGGAAGTTATTGTTATTTTGTTAACTAACCTTTTGTTGTTTAAGGCCTTTTATTTTATATTCAACGCAAAGAAAGTAAAATATTTTGTATTGAATGGAAAAGCAATAGTTATCTCCATGAGGTGTATATTGCTACTTTATTGTGTCTTATAAGCAAAGAACTGTTATAAAGATATCTTATTAGCCAGGTTTGTTACAAAGTTATCTCCCTTACTGCCTAAATTGCAGTTGTGGCTGCTTTTATTTTTGCCTGAAAGAATATACCAATTTAATTCGCATTAAGGTACAATTGTGACTCCATTTTTGATGTCATTTTTTCCCCTTCACTGATTTCATTTTCCCCCTTCACTGTTTCTGACTACCTTGACTCTTTTCCCACCTACCTTAATAATAAAATCTTGGACACTTTGCTCAAGGAGTTTGGGTTGGTGGGGGTTGGGAAGCAGTTCTGAATTTTTCTTCTTCCTGATGGCATTCCTAATGTAATGAAGTTGTTTATAAAAATAAGTAGCAAACAAGTAATTGACTTATTTTATTATTATAATGATAATTTATTTGGCTTGCAGTGAAAGAGGTGAGAGGACAATTTCACACAAATCAATGATGTTAAAAATAGAACCAAAACTACAATTGTACTATATTAATTCTTGTTAAAATGTATTGATAATATTTGGAAGACTTTCTTTAATATGGATTACAAAATGATCAATAATGTTTTCCAAGAGAATTAATCATATCTCAAAAAGAGCCCACAGATGATAAATTCAAAATGAAACCGAGTGAGAAGTTTTTGATATCATGCCACCTTCTTTGTATGATTTGTACAATAAGCATGCTTTTCCAAGAAATTTTAAGTATCATCTTTTATTCAAAAACTCAAAAAAGGATATATATATATATATATATATATATATATATATATATATATATATATATATTTTAGGGTTATTTGTAATTTATAAAAATAGTCAATGATTTTTAGCACATTGCCAGAAATGAAAAACTTGTTTGAGTAGCAGTTACTCAATATAAGTAAGAACACCAGTTTCTTGTAATAATTATCTGGCTTACCTACAAGGCACTGTTTCCCTAGGTAGCACTTACCTCTATTGAACTAAAAGATGATAAGAATAATGCCAACAGAGCTAAGCTATTTTTGAGATATGTGGAAGACTCCATGCATTAAATTTAACTTTGTGTCAAACCTGTCTTCATGGGGGGGGGGGGGGAACAGGAAGTTATTCTGGGAAAAAAATAACAATAAACCCTTATAATACCATGCCAAAACTTTTCTCAGCAATAATGTTGAAAAAGTTTAAGTACTGTATAATAATAAACAGACTTTGGTGATATAATGCTATGATACTGAAACAATATTTCAGTGTTATCCTATCACAAGTTTTTTTCATAAGCTTGGTTTTTATACTTTGTGAAAGATAAATAAAAAGAAATCAAAACAGACAAAATTTAAGTTAATATTGAAAAAAAAGATGAAAAGAATTTATACTGAATTTAGTAACAAAAGTCTATAATATTTGCACATCATAAATGCTTTCAAAGAGGCTTGGTTATTTTTATAGCATCCATATTGCGTTTGAACTTGATTTTTACTAATTTTTCATGAAAATAGTTATTTCATACATCTGTTTTTACAGTAATAAAAATCTGAAAAATCTTCACAAAAATTTTTATATATATAAGAAAAAAAGATTTTGGGAAGAATTTAATCATTTAACTTTTTCCAAATCTGTGAAATGATCTCAGTTTTCAGTTTTTAATCCCAAAAGGCCTTACATTATAAACTATGTAGGTATCTGTTAGTCAATATTTGTAAATTTTTTATGTGATAATCCTCCACTTTAAGGAAAACGTTGAAGAAACACTGCAAGCTCTGGGTAAAAGCATTTCTCACTAATTTTATCCAGTGTAGCTTACCATCAAAGAATTATTTTAATATTAAATTTGATATTTAGACCCTCACCTGGAATCCTGTAAACATGCTAGAGTTAATTATTTCCATTGTTTAAAGTTCTGAATGACATATTGTCACTATTCTAGGAATTATTTAGACAAATATCTTCATCATTTTGATTAATAATTATCATTATCATTTCTATTTTCTTATTTTCACATTTTTTTTACTAACTTTTGGTACTACAATTAGATTCTGAGCAACGCTTATAATCCATTTACTTCTTAAGGATAATTATAGTACTGAAATCTATGATCTTTTGAACTAGAGTATTAAAAGTTTTTTTTTGTTCTAGGTAAATCTAAAATTCCTTAGATATTACCAGATGTGAAATACAAGTGTGTGTTGCTTAACATCCTTCTGCCCAATATTCAACAACATTTATGTTTGAAGTCCCATAAGGCTATTATAGAAGGTATATACAAAAATTGTTCTGTGGGAAAGTTACATCTAGGAGGAAAAATCCAAACTTGCATAAAAGTTAATTTACTCATGAAAATCTTTCTATCATTAATGAACAGAGGAAATTTTGTAATATGTAAACTTTTTAAAATAAAACTCTTAAAAAATAGATATTTATAAAACAATCAATATTATTAAAAAAATGATTTACACATAATGAAAATTTTTTTTTGATAAACTTCATAAGAGAAATCTTTTACAAAACCTAAAAATTACCCCAGTTTTAAAAATCTACCAAAAACTAATTGGTATTGTATATCATAATAGGCTTATTCAATATAGTAGTACATATATTTGCCTAATATTCAAGTTACATAAATAACAAAGATAAGAATACTAGATTGGATAGTCTATTGATTAACTATTTTCTAAGTTCTACCTTTGTTCTATACTAGTTGTTACATTTAGTATATAAAATTCATATACAAATATAACTATTATGGGACAGAAATAGTATAAATTAATATCCATTGCCTTCTGACTCGAATGAGGCCCACTAAGATTTTCTATCTAAAAAGTTTATGAAAGACAAGTAGAGCTTAATCCCATAAGCCCACCCTGTTGTTGATTGTAGTCTTTGAAAGCTGCTGGAGGCACTAAATATATCCATTGTGTTGAATGAATTGAAATATAGGGCAAGATCTCTAAAAAAAAAAATGACATTCCTGTCTTTGTGTTTGTATGTGTCAAGTATTTTGTCAACTGTATTATAATAGCTGAAAATATTGTATCTTTATTGGTCAGAAATAATGATGGTGTATATAATCGAGTGATATTTTTATTGGAAATGATATATTAAACATGATACTGCTGCCTGTAACTGACAATGTGTTTTTATTGCAAGTGATAGTTTTAGATTTTGATCAAAAATACAGATAAAAACTCATAGGATAAAAAAAAGAATCTTAAATCAAAAGTATTTACTCAATAAATCCCATACATCTCACTTGAATTAAAAAAACATGTCTCTACAAAACTTAACCCTTATCAGCCACCATAGATTAATTGTAACTTTTTCCCTTGCCCAAATTATGACTTTTTCCTGCCATATTGTATATATGCCAGTCTGCCTACATATACTGAATATATAACCTCTTTGTTAATTTGTAATGATATAATCACTTTACATTGAAAGATATTCAGTTTACCTAACTAAAAATGTTGAGTAAAATCATGATCTTTTTTTTAAAATGAGGGTAGAATGTTTAGATTTAGTTTGTGTGCTTCAAAGATATAGCAATTGGTTGTATTGCAAGTGCATCTGTTTAAAATAACTTTCAAAGTCATTAAGTTTTGTTAGCTAATTTTGCCTGATAAACAAAGCAATTATATGAAAACTGAACAAATAAAAAAAAAACTGAATAGATTTATTTTTTATTTCTTAGTAGAGTGCAACATTGAAATTTTTTACTCAAGCTTATTTAATAACAATATATATCGATGAAAAATAAAATTGTGACACTCTGAAAATGTTTCACTTTATTCAATCATACCGGTAATAGAACTGGATCATAGAAAATAATCTATATATATATATATATATATTCACAGATTCCAAAATAAGAGATTTATCAACTGTACTCCAACCCTATATTAATATGGCATTAATATAGGCTTGTACTCTTGGAGAATATTGCAGACAGTATATTGATAGGAGTAATATTACTATATCATGGGAGAGCCAAAGATTTTGAAAATTTCATCAGGATATCTACTGTCATATAATATGCTCATACTATACTCTAGTCAAAATAACCTACATCTTTCAAGGTGTTACAAATTTATTTTTGTCATGTGATTATAATTGGACCACTTTTCATCATTACTTTAATGCTATTAAGATATACAAATGAAAAACAAACAAAAATAGCTTATTTCTGATTAGATATTTCTTAGCATGCCTATTTATAAAATTTCTTGAAAAAGAGTGTAGAGATATCTCAATAATTAACTAATAATTGACTATTTCTTAGATATTCATAGAAAAAAATCTTTTTCCTGTTTTGTAATTGTGAAGTTTTTCAATTTTTATATGGAAAACATCTACTGTTAATTCATATAAACACATACATATCTACAATATATAGATTTTTTTAAATGATCACTCAAATACTGACTTCATAAAACATTAAGCTCAATGTCATGTTACATTCTATTCATAGAATTTATATTATAACTGATTGCAAATAAATGAAGGGAAGTGTTGTACAATTAACATTTGCTAGTTCTCTCTCTTGAGGAGTAATGATTGAAGGAAGTGTAAAAACTGACTTCATACTATTCTTAAGTTGCAAATTTGATTAAAAATTGCTTTATTCTTAAAGTTAGAGCATTTTTCACACTATTGCACTTGCAAAATTTCACCATAATGTGCCATTTTTACTGTTACAGTAATATTATTTGAGCCTGTCTTTCTCTAACAGCTGCTTTACTGATGAGGCTACAAAGGCCATATTGATCAAATCATCTAAATCTAGCTATATGCAAGGATAGGCTGAAAAGTAGGCTGACATCATATCTGCTGTTGATGACTTTGTGTGACCAATAGGATCAAAGCCCTGAAACCCCAATGGAAGAAGTGTGTAAACTGCAAGTGGGACTATGTTGAAAAATAAACCTCATTTGATCATATTCAGTGAGAATATCTTGGTGGTTAGTCTATACTTTTCAATTGACCCTAATATATTCCTTACTTCTCCAAATACAAATACACTGCCATATATCTTTACATTTCACTATTAGTTTTAAATATTCAAATATGTTAGATGAAATATTATCAACTATCATTAATTTTTGACTAGTATTTCTTTTATCTTAATTTCTTTCCTCAGATTTTTCATTCTGTGATCATTTTTAGATAACCACTATTTGATTCACAAATAAGAAAGTGAGGGTAACAGTTAATATTTAGATGTTTAGTTACATCTATTCTTAGAACATTCTACAGTGCTTCTAAATAATATTCCATTTATGTAACTATTTTAGACTCTTTTTACATGATCTTATATCAAAGGTAATTTCCATGGATTAAGAACTAACAGTTCTAATATTATTTCATATGGATAAAAAAGAACCAATGAAATTTTTGAAAATTCATAATTAATATGAACTTTAAAACAATGTGACAAAGTGTTAAGAAGTTCTATGGTTGGATTATTCTATAGAAACACCTATCTTACTGTCATGTTTTTCAGAGTTACTTCCATTATATATATATATATATATATATACATTTTTTTTCCTGCACACACATGCACGTGTGTGTATGCAAATTAGGAATATCTACTTTCCTATGCATCTGAATTATAAATTTGAAGAGGAAACAACCTTATTAATTAAAATTAGATGAGTAAAGTGAAAATGTACCCCAGGCTTTTCATCCTGAGGTACATTTTCACTTACCAAGTGCTTTGTATGCTAGCAAATTGTTGTTATACATAGTACTTCAGATTGAACCCTCATCTTTGTTAGCTAGTCAGTTCCCTTACCAACAGACCAATTTACTAATATAAAATCAAAAATATATTGTAAGTATCTAAAAACAAAAGACCATATATCAGGTTTATTGCTTCCAAAGTTTTCAATGTGTATTTGTATTCATTTTTGTGTTTGAATCTCATGTATCAATGTCATTTGTACTATTTATTTATCATTAAATAAAATCATTGACTTTTAGATAGATTTTGTCTTTGTCTGTCATGATTTTTTTTTTTCATTTACACCTTAAAATGTGCCTGAGTTATTTTTTTTGCACTTACTAGTATTTTGTCCATTATATTGATATTCATCATGGTTTGGTTTATTTTTTTAATGGCATATCATTTCCTTATGGGTTATTTAATGCTGAAATTTTATTGATTTTTAAATGCTTGATTGTAAATATTACTACATTTTCAATGTTCCATTACATCTTTTTTCAATTGCACTTTTTTAATTTGTTTTTAATCATTTCTTTGCACAGTTATATGATTTCAAGTGCTAATACCCTTGGGAAAGATATGAATCCAACTATTCTCTGTCCAGCTATAGGTAAATAGTAGGGCAGACTAGGCTCTTTAACCTTGGTATGGCAACTGGTTTACAAGTTTTATTCAAACCTATTATACTCAACCCAAAAATTGAACTTGTGTCATATCCTGCTCGTGTGGAGGGGTTGGGTAAATGCATAAATACATATGTGGTTTTAAGTATTTAAAAAACCAGTAATTTGCAAGCAAGTGACTAATTATTCTTAATAAACAATTATTGCTTCAAGTAATTATTGATACAAATAATTTGCACACAGTTATATAGTATCATCTCTCTCATTTAATATAAATAATTTTTCATCAAATCTATTTGAACTATAGATAGTACCTGTTAAGGTCACAACACACTGGGTTAAAGTGGACTTGTGAGTAATGACAAGGAAGAGATGACTCCATACTCCCCAAAGTTCCCAAACTGGAGCATCACCACTGGATGTGGTTTAGTGTCATACCCAGGACATCCCTACTTTTTTGGTGGGGAGTGTTTTTTTATTCTTCCTGCAGAGGATGCAATCAGCATGTTCATCATAAATTAATGCTTGGGCGATATATTTTATCTTTTATAACACTGTTTACCATTGTTACATTCTCTCTTCTTTTACAATTGCTCATCTCCTCTCTTTATTGTCTTTTGTTGTCTGCTGTCATCCCTCTTGTTCACACAACACCATGCTGTTTTAACTTCTTACCGAGATGAACAACAAAAACTGTTTTTTTGTGCACAAATTTCTTCATTGACAACTTTTACACACATTTCATTGCCCATTTAATAAACCCAGGGAGCCAAAGGTAAAAATCATCAACTGCTCATTTCAGTGATCTCTCTGCTGACTGATTAGAGTTTTAATCTATCTTCTAACTTTCTAGAATCTCTCAATCATGGGATTGAGATTATCCAGTTCTGGCCAAGTTCTCAGTTGATCTTGAGGTCATCCTCCATCAATTATACTAGGTGACACCATTACAGAATCTTTTTAAGCTTATCTATACTACATGCCAAATAAGATTTGGTCAATCTATTTTTTATAATGTTCAAAATGATTCCTTGTTGCCACTTTTGTAATGTTTGTTCAGGATGTAATTTTGGCTGACACTTTATAATCTCTTCACTCTCGTACAATGCCAAATACTGAGTATAGAATGCTAACACAATGCTTAGAATACTGACTCGCAATGCTACATCACATAATGCTACTCTACATAATGGTATTCACTACCATGCAACACTTTACACCTCGTTAGACCTGTCTGATTCATTTATATATTTATTATTTCTAGTCACGTGACCCCAGTAGCACAATCCATTTCAAAAATTGTTTGTTGGCTGGGGAACTGTGTTCAACCACATGAGTCTGTATTGGCATATTCTTCTACATAACTCTATTATTTAACACCATTTATCGTAACTAGTATAATGTAAAGCTATATTTCACTAATACCTTTGGGAAAGGCATAAATCCACTTCTGTCTCTAGTTATGAGTAAATAGGATGGAGCTCTTTAGAATATACTGTATTTACCAGTGTATTTAGGACAAATACATAAATATGTTCTCATAAAAAGGCAACAAGTGTGTGGTGAAAATAAACTCACATTAGGAGAAACAAAATTATAAACAAACACTCATTCCAATGAATATTTCTCTGTATTGGTATAAAATACATTGGTTTGAACTATAAATATAATTTACTTTTGGTCATCCCATTCCAAATATGCTGAACTATGAAAAAAGTTAAGTATATAGTTTTCATGTATAATAAGCACCCTTAACTTTAGGACTGAAAAATCTGGGAAAATAAACAAATGACTATAGTATTTTGTTTTAATTCTGTCGATTTTTAAGTTGATAAGTGTTATTCAAACGCTGTTCTGTTGGAAACAATGTTTAAGAAGTGGTATGCTGACTTTAAACGTGGTTGTACAGACACAAATGATGCTGAATGATCAGGTCCCCCAAATTTGGCAGTTGTCTCAGAAAATGCCAAAAAACTCCACAAACATGTTTTGGCCGATCATAAATTGAAGTTATGTGAGATAGAGGAAATGAAGATATCAGAAAGCAGTGTATTCCCTATTTAGCATGAATATTTGTCAATGAGAAAGCTGTGTTTAAAATGGGAGCCACATTTGCATCGACAATTCAGTTCAGAGTGTTGTTTACAACTGTAACAAAATACACAACAAAAAAGAGTTTTTGCATAAATATATGACAATGGATAAAACATGGATCCACAACTTCACTTCGGAGTCAAATCGGCAGTCAGTTGAGAGGATAGCAGCAGGTGAAAGCCATCCAAAGTGACCAAACATGCAAACATCAGCAGGCAAGATTTTGACCTCCATATTTTGGGACGTGCAAGCTATTTTGTTCATCAATTACTTTGAGAAAGGAAGAACTATCAATAGCAAATATTATATAGCATTATTTGTGTGTTTGAAGGAAGAAATTGCTAAAAAACTGCCACAAATGAAGAAGAAAAAGTGCTCTTTCACTGAGACACTGCACCGTGTCACAAGTTGACTGCAAAAGTAACAAAACTATATGAATTGCTCTTCAAATTGCTTCCGCACCCACCCTATTCTTCAGATCTAGCCCCCAGTGACTACTGGCTGTTTGCAGACTTCAAAAGAATGCTCCAGGAAAAGATATTTGGCTCCAATGAAGAAGTGATATCGGAAACTGAGGCGCATTTTGAGGCCAAAGACAAATCGTTCTATAAAAAAAGCATTGAATTGTTAGAGAAGCATTGGAATCAGTGTATCACCCTAGAAGGAGATTATGTTAATGAATAAAGTCGAATTTTGCCTAAAAGTTGTTTTATTAGTTAGGCCCGGGACTTATTGAGTGATGTGTTACTCTGTGGTGAGACCAGATTTTTATATGTCCCATTATGTTTTATTTATAAGTAAATAAGATTTCTGCAATTGAGACACTTTACAAACTCAGACATCCTCACAGCAGGCTCTCAGTCAAAATTTAATTAAAGTGGCTTTCATTGTTCCCTATTTCTCCAATTCTTTTCTATTAAATACCTTTATTTACAGCAACAAATCATCAGTTTTAATAGCCATAAAACAGGCAAGAAGCTTTTGTCATTAAGACAATAGACATTGACTATTTTAATAGATATGTGTTTGTGTTGATATTAGATTACTGTTGTAATAATTCATTCATTTTTTTCAATTCTTTCTTTGTTGTTATTTTTGGCTGATGTTTTTTGGTCTTTGAATAATTTGTACATCTCTCTTCTGTATAACTGACTACAATTATTGAGGTAAAAATAATGCCAGAAAAGTAACCTATGTTATATGAGCTAAAATGGTTTTCAGTGATCATTGTTGTGGTGAAATCATCCTTTCTTAGATCAGAGGATCAAAATGTTAGATTCTGCTGAAATTAGTTATGTAGGTCACAATCTTACTGATGACTTCCATGTTGAATCAGCAAAAGTTAAATCATTCAAGAAACTGACAGTGAAAGCTTTTTAGCCACAACAGGAAGGTGAGAAGTAGAAATTTTAGTTATAAAACAAAAAGATGTGGCTTTTCTCCAACCAAGTGATAAATAAAAACTTTTTTTTACTCAAGTTTTAGAAATGAGTTTCCCTCTCTTTCCTTAAGTTATGCTATACAGGTTCTGTATATAAATGTACATAAAGTCATGTTTATAGAAATGTATGTTGCTTCCATTATTCTGTGACATTGTTTTGTTTTTTTTTGTTTTTGCTCACACACAAACCCACAGTGTAGTATTTGTCAGCAAGTATTTTTTTTATTTTGTCAGGTTTTCTTTCCATTGTCACAGAGTATGCAAATAACAAATATAAGTTGTAAGTTAGTAGAGAGACTCAATGGTATTTGCTAACTGCTTTTCATAATGTTATTTTGTTCGAACCACCATTAAAGTTGCAAGAATAGAGGACGGATAACATGGTATACAGAAAAAGATATGAAAAATCATTATCTGCCACTGGCAGACTCTTACTATGTCTAATATTTAATGTATACCCCTGAAACTTTTGTAACCTTGTGCCATATCAAATTTAGGAAATATCAAAATTAATCTCACTTAGAACAAAACAAAGATACCAAAACATCTCTAATATAGGTACTAAGAAAATTTTGCTCTTTTTTTTTTCATTAAAACAAATTAAAAAATAATTAAAGTTATTATTTAAGATTAAATTTTTAGTTTTATTTGAAAGATAGTAACATCACAATTATTAGTATTAAAAGCAAAATAACATTACGTATATAATAAGTTTTTAATATATGTTAAAGATTTAGATTCACCAAACGATAAAAATTTTACCTAACTAGAGGTTACATAAATTTAAAAATGTTACTAAAATTATAAAAAGTTTTTTGAATGAAATTAGTAACTGGCAACAGTAATAAACCAATGTATATAAAAATATCAATTACATATTGATAACTATATCACTTATTATGGTATTTAAATCCAAGTTGTAGGTCAAAATTACTAAGATATTTTGTCTGTCATTTTACAATCCAACTGTTAAGGTTCACTGTAGTTTCCTGCTAAAAATTATTAATGCAGAAGGCCAACCCCACACATACATACAAAATTCAACTTTTTGGAATATAGAAAATCATATCAGCAATAGTTTATTTTTTGTATTTAATCTTGAAAAAGGATGTAGAGAAGAGGAAAATCTCGTATTTTGGTTTGGCGCTCAATTTATTTCGACACTTAATTTCACCCAATCAGGATGACTTATCCTATTCAGCCCGGACCTTCATTTCCGGCTAGCAAATCGGGTGAGCGGCCAAACCCAGTCTCTTTGGCTTGAGACGGCGACCAGAGCAGACGTCCCTCTGGCCGTTCTTAATTAGCGATGCTTTTTAGCTAGACAAGCCGCCCAGTGTAGACATCTCACTGTGGCTCTAACACCAGCAGCAGCAACATGGATACTCACGAGGGAACCATCTAATTTATGGATTTCATACAAGGAATCCCGGTTGAATATGAATTGGATGCATTTAGCATGCCTTCCACAGGCACCACTTCATGTCACCCCAAAAAATGGCTATATCGATCTGAGCGTAACTCCGCTCTCGACACTAGTTCCCTTTTCACCTCTGGTCCACATTAATGGAGATAATGCAGATTCTCCCCCAAAAATACCAGACACACAAAACTACACGGTGACTCTAAACACAGTCCCTCACACGTCCAGCAATACACGCTGCCATCTCAACATCTCGCTACGCCATTTCATCTCCAACACTAACAAGCCTAAACTCCATGAGTCTTGCAGCACCAAAAGCAAACCATATTCAATGCTGCAAATAAAAAACTTTCTTTGTTGTGTTATTAAAGAAAAGTTTCGTCATTCATTTGTGTTGCCTAAAAAATATAGTGTTTGAGAAATTAACAATTTCCCAAAACGCTATAAGGAAAATAAGCATGTTAACTTAGTTTTTGAATGTATAATCAAGAAAACTTAAAGAAATTATTTTCCATTTATTATTAGAATAATAAAATAATAGTTTTTAATTGTTTTTTTGATATTTAATGTTTTACCTGTTAATAATCTACTAATCTTTCATTACTCCTAAAACACTAATTTTTACCTTTTTTTTTAAAAATTTCCTATTTTTCTCACAAAATTTACATTACAAGCTTTTCAGAAAATAAACAAATAATTTATGCAAATTGTAAAAGTTTTAGGTATGGCAACATTACAAGCACATAGTTTAAAAATCCAAAGAAAGTTTATTTAGCAGTTTATTAGCTAAAATTTAGATGAGATTAAATTCATTGGAATTAAAAATGATAGCTTGAAAAGAAATTATTGAACTTTTTAAAAATCTTTAATGTCTATCTTTGAAAGAAGAAGCTAAAATACGAGAATCTTTCAAAATAACACTACTATACCAATTCAAGGAAATGGAATATTCTATTTTTTTTTGTTGTTTTTTTGCGAATAACTTTCATATTTCTCTCTCAAATTTGTTCAAAATTGGATAGCTTACTAAGAATAGTATGCCAATTTGATATTTGTAAATGATCTGACATTTCTTCCCAGATAATTTAAATTTATTTGAGGATTTATATATGAGGTTGCAGCCAGAATGAAAACCTCAAATTATCCTGGCATAGTGAAGTAACTGCACTGGCTGAAGAAAAAAACCTCAACATCCATAAACAATATTAAAAAAAAAGAAAGGTGTTTGATCTTTCTTTTTTTTAATATTGTTTATGGATATTGCATGCAAGAAACATTGTGAAAAGTTGGTATAAAATCTAAGTTTAGTCAGAATTTGAAGTTCAGACAATACTTTTTTTGAGTTAGATAATTTCATATAGCAGCAGTTCACGTATTTCCATGTTGCATGAAAAAGTGAGACAGAATAGATATCTTAGCATATAGAAAAAGAAGGTAAGGTAAATAAAGGTGTTCTTATATTGAAGAAAACATTTTCTATTTTCTGGTTGTATATTCATCT
The DNA here is from genome assembly GCA_963585895.1 of Sepioteuthis lessoniana. Taxonomy (NCBI): domain Eukaryota; kingdom Metazoa; phylum Mollusca; class Cephalopoda; order Myopsida; family Loliginidae; genus Sepioteuthis; species Sepioteuthis lessoniana. The sequence goes on along the minus strand of OY757906.1, from coordinate 59,637,347 downwards.
GGCGATATATGTTTCATCTGTAGCGTCAGTCTCTCTTTGATGTATTTTGATGCATCATTGTGGTTTGTGTGTGGTATTTGTTATAGACAAATGTGTGATTACAAAAGACAATGGACAAGAAGATTGGATTTAATTACATTTAGATAGACTGAAGTTGGTAGATTTAGAAAACATATAGGTTTTCTTCTTCCACCAAATAGGGGTTAGGAGGCAAATGAGTGTAAGTCTATTCTTTTCCAGGTAACTGGGCTATGTGTGGCGTAGGGATGCAAGTGTGTTGCGGGGCCTATAAGTATGTCGACCCCGCAAATGAATTTATGTGAATGAGAACAGCCAAAGCAATATGAAGGAACAAAGGTGAGATAATGATAATTACAAATGACAATTTATTTCGTCGTATTTACAAGCGTGAATGTAAATGTCCGTGGCGGTTGTATGTGTTCGCAGTTGGGCGTTCGACGAGGGTCGCTGGCGTTGGTCGAGTCGTTGAGTACAGCTAGATGTTGGATGCTGGTAAGCTGAGGTCGGTCGAGTCGTTGAGTTCAGCTAGATGGTCGGTGCTGGTCGTTGGGTACAGCTAGATGGTCGATCGAGGTTGGTAGATCGATATCCCTGGTTGTGACGGTATGTTGTGGTTAACCAAGGGTGTGTCGATCGGGTTGTTGACTCGTACGACGGGTCGTACGTGAGTCAGGTGTTGCAGTGGTAGAACCGTCCGTAACAGCGAGTCGTTACGTGGACTGCGTTGTACCTTGCAAGAGCGTCGAGGTCGAGGAAAGGCTAGGGCCTTGCTGGGCCCCCTAGCCGTGCGGACGTATCGGACGGGAGTGAAGGCTTTGTCGTCTCAAAGCCGTGCGGACGAGCGGACGAGAGCGAAGGCTTTGTCGGGTCCCAAGCCGTGCGGATGAGCGAACGAGAACGAAAGCTTTGTCGGGGCAAAGCCGTGCGGACGAGCGGACGAGAGCGAAGGCTTTGTCGGGTTAAAGCCGTGCGAACGAGCGGACAGCAGCGAAGGCTTTGTCGGGTCAAAGCCGAGCTGTCGAGCGGACAGGCCAGAAGGCCGAGGCTAAGATGGGCGTTATCTTAGCGCTGCGCAGATAGCGAAGGAGTAGCTAAAGGCTGGACCGTGCCATTAGCGCTGCGCAGCTTATCGGACTATCGGAACCGACTGAGAGTTAAGACCGGTTGGTCTTAGAATCCGTCTTCGTGTTTGCCGCCTGGCCGTCTACTTCGACTGATCATTACTGACCAGTCAGAGATGCTCTGACCCGCAGACAGAGACCTCTTATGGTCCTAAAAAGGACCTTTGTGCATACCTATGTAGGTGGGGAAAAAAAAAAGGGGATCTACCACGAGAAGTGGGATCAACGTCGGAAGTTAAGGTGAATGCGACCGCACAGAATGCAGGATTCCTCCTTAATGAGCTTCGCTAGGAGCGTGCCATATATATATTTGTCGCTGCCTCCCACCAGACACGACTTGACACAAGGTCAAAAGCCCGAAGGCCGATTAAAGTGGGGATAAAGGGGAGGGGAAGGTCGGGAAGGAGCCGAGACTCGAACCCTGCTTGTCAGTGCTGCTCATCGGCTCACTTAGTGCAATGTGAGCCTGATGAGGCAAGCAGTTTCACGAACCCAAATGTGGGTCCGGGCACGTATGCCAGTTTACGGCTTAAACTAGACGCTTGGTCTAGTGCCGTACAAAGGGGACAAAAGTGCAGCTCGCCCACCCGAAGGTTGCCCAGCCGAAGCTGGGGGCCTATTCGGCCCCGAGTCTGCTCTTGGTTTCGAGCACCCATCCGGCACGAATGCCAGACGGCCCAGCTAAAAAGCCGGGGGCGTGCCAGATATTTGTCGCTGCCTCCCACCAGACACGACTTGACACAAGGTCAAAAGCCCGAAGGCCGATTAAAGTGGGGATAAAGGGGAGGGGAAGGTCGGGAAGGAGCCGAGACTCGAACCCTGCTTGTCTGTGCTGCTCATCGGCTCACTTAGTGCAATGTGAGCCTGATGAGGCAAGCAGTTTCACGAACCCAAATGTGGGTCCGGGCACGTATGCCAGTTTACGGCTTAAACTAGACGCTTGGTCTAGTGCCGTACAAAGGGGACAAAAGTGCAGCTCGCCCACCCGAAGGTTGCCCAGCCGAAGCTGGGGGCCTATTCGGCCCCGAGTCTGCTCTTGGTTTCGAGCACCCATCCGGCACGAATGCCAGACGGCCCAGCTAAAAAGCCGGGGGCGTGCCATATATTTGTCGCTGCCTCCCACCAGACACGACTTGACACAAGGTCAAAAGCCCGAAGGCCGATTAAAGTGGGGATAAAGGGGAGGGGAAGGTCGGGAAGGAGCCGAGACTCGAACCCTGCTTGTCTGTGCTGCTCATCGGCTCACTTAGTGCAATGTGAGCCTGATGAGGCAAGCAGTTTCACGAACCCAAATGTGAGTCCGGGCACGTATGCCAGTTTACGGCTTAAACTAGACGCTTGGTCTAGTGCCGTACAAAGGGGACAAAAGTGCAGCTCGCCCACCCGAAGGTTGCCCAGCCGAAGCTGGGGGCCTATTCGGCCCCGAGTCTGCTCTTGGTTTCGAGCACCCATCCGGCACGAATGCCAGACGGCCCAGCTAAAAAGCCGGGGGCGTGCCAACGAGGGTTGAAAAGGGCTTGCTGATATTACGAAGGTGCTGTGACACACAGCTCCAGCCGCGTGGATAAAAAAATTCTTTGATAAAAAATGAGTGTAGCCGTAAAGTATTTTCCTAACCTGCTATAGGCTGGCGACGACTATTAGTTCAAGTCTTATCAGGTAATTTTTGGCCGAAGTGTTTTGTGAATGTTATTAATTTTAATTCTCCCTTTTCTTTTAGCTATAACTAGATGTCAAGGTCGTTAGCAAGAAAAAAGGGCTTAGTCAGTTCCGGTCGTACTCGGATATAATCGTCCTAACTCGGGCGTGTAATTTGATATGTTTTAGGTTTATCGGCAGGTCGCGGCAAGGGTTTGTCGGCCGGTCGCGGCAAGTGGGTTGGTTGACTGTCAGAATCTTTGATCTTGTCTGAAATGTATTACCAGTCCATGTGCCAACAGTGATTTATCTGACATCTCACCGTATCAGAAAATGGCACATGGGCATTTTATGGAGGGGGTTGGGCACGGCTGAGACTCATGCCCGGCAGATTAGGGAATTTTTGTTGACCGTTTTATAGCCATGTTTGGGATCGAAATCGGCTCCGCAAAACTTTGTGGGGAAAGTTGATAACTAGTTGAAAAGGGACTTTTTAATTGTTGATTTAGTTTTTCAATCAGAAATTGTGTGGAGCCTACATGTGCCGAGGCATGTTTTATGTTGGAATTTGTAAATTCGGCAGTTATTAACTGCCCGAATGTCATTGGTTTATATCAAAGTGGGACTGTTACTGGCCCCTTACTGCTAAAAAACAAGTCGACTTGGGCAGTCAGCCTCTTTTTGCTTTTAGCTTTTTGCTTTTTTAGCCACGAGCCTCCTTTTGGCTAATTAAGCTTTTTGCCTTCAGGTAGTTTGGTCTTAACCAGAAGCAGTCTAGAATGTGCATATTTGGCCTAGTTTGGCAGACAGAAAATTCGACCATTTAGCCAACACAAGAAAGTCGTTGAGTCAGGTCAAAATTCTAGACTAGCCACTAAAAGACCATTAGGACTCAAAGAAATGGAATTAAAAGTCGTAAAGAAACCGAATGAGGGTATTCTCTACACAGAAAAGAAATGAACAGTTTTGTACTATGTGCTTACTCAGAGAGAGAGAGAGAGAGAGAGAGAGAGAGAGAGAGTAAGCTTCTGATGACATTTTAAAGAAGGAATGAAAAAGATATTCGATGCAAAGTTTGAACACCAACTTGGACCATCCTACGGAATTGTTGAGACAAGCACCAGAAAAAAAAAAAAAAGGAAAATATTCTACTCTTGCTACAGGGCGTTTTTTCTAGCTGATAGACAGAAGTGGCTCCAGAAAAAAAAATGAAAAAAAAAAATTTGAATTCAAATACCAAGTGAGGGTATTTCACTCAGAAACTGTTTCTAATAATCCTTTATAATGTTTCGGTCCAACAAAGAGTAAGTCTTTGTCTATTCAAACGCTATTCCTTTTACTTCATTTTGTTATGTAGGGGAAAGGAAAATTCGTATTTTGGTTTGGCGCGCAAATTTAATTCGACACTTAATTTCACCCAATCAGGATGACTTATCCTATTCAGCCCGGACCTTCATTTCGGCCACCAAATCTCGTAAGCTGCCAAACACACTCTCTTTTTGGCTGGAGAACGCCGACCAGTGCAGACGTCACTTTGGCCATTCTCCAATAGCGACTCTCTTTGGCTGGAGAACGCCACCCAGTGCAGACATCTCACTGTGGCTCTAGAATAGCAGCAGCAGCAGCATGGACAAACGAGGGAACCCATCTAATTTATGGATTCCTTACAAGGAATCCCAGTTGAATATAAATTAGATGCATTCAACATGCCTCGCACAGGCACAACTTTATGTTACCCCAAAATTGGCTATGTCGATCTGACATATGTCGATCTGGGCCACCTTAATGGAGATAACGCATACTCTCCCCAAATACCAGACACGAAACCCACGGTGACATCCAAAGTTCAATTCCTACAACTGCAACATGTCTTTCGTCAAAATGCAATGAACACAATCCCTCACACGTCCGACGACACACGCTGCCATCTCAACCTTCCCAACATCTCATAACTCAATTTCGTCTCAATACTCACAACCTTTCACAAGTCTTGCAGCACCAAAAGCAAACCCAATATTCCATGCTGCAAATAAAAACCTTATCCTTAAACACATTTCGACTCTCGCCATCTTACTTCTTCATCATTCTACCTTTATTTACCCACAAACCTTAGCGAGGGGACTAACAACACTAAGTGAGGAAACAACTCAACGTAAACACACATACGTTACACCATCTTCCTCGCTAAACACAAACACACCATCCCTCTCGCTAACAACAAAAACTCAGGCCAAAAACCTACGCCTAAAGTTACACTCATTTGTATTATTTTATTATACATTTTTCTTTATTTTAGTGTTCTAAAAGAGACGAGTGTGTGACTCAACCTGCATGAGGAAACATATGCAGTGTGGGTGGTAGAATTTATTTGTAAAATTTATTTCTCTGGGAATAAATTCATTTTTGTAGGAAAACTGTTGTATTATTTTTGAAATATAGTCGTCGTCTTTTTTTATAGGTTAATAGTAGAGTAAGTAGTTCACCTTCTCTTTTTACTTCGCCTATTTTTTTTGGCTACTCTTCTTTCTCTCACCTACTCCACTTGGCGTTGATGAACTGCGATCTCCGTTACTGCCATCGCCGAGTTTTTGACTTCGACAACGTACTTTTAGAACACTAAGTAGTTTGGTGAAAATTGTATACTTCACGAAGTATCTAGCATATGTAAACCCTTTTGTTAACCTTGCGTATGTTAGCCGACCAATTTTTTCCCCATATGTATTCATTGTGATGGTAGCTACTATCAGGTCAACATCCGGTTGATGTTAGCTTCCTTCAACCAAATATGTTTGCTGGGTTTTAATTTTTTTTGTTGGTGAGTAGGTGTATTGAGCTTATAGCGGTTAGTGTTATGGTTATTTGTTTAACACTATAGTTTTTAGGGCAACAAATGAATTACGAAACTTTGCTTTAACACACAACAACGAAAGTTTTTATTTGCAGCTTTGAATATGGTTTGCTTTTGGGTGCTGCAAGACTCGTGGTGTTTAGGCTTGTTCGATGTTTGAGACGAAATGGCTTAGCGGGATGTTGAGATGGCAGCGTGTTGTTGGACTTGTGAGGGATGTGTTTAAAGTCACCGTGTAGTTTTGAGAGAGTCTGCGATATCTCCATGTTGTCGAGAGCAGGATTACGCTCGGATCGACATAGTCCATTTTTGGGGTGACATGAAGTGGTGCCTGTGGAAGGCATGCTGAATGTTTCTAATTTATGTTCAACTGGGATTCCTCGAAAAGAATCCATAAATTAGATGGTTCCTTGTTGAATGTCCATGTTGCTGCTGCTAGTGTTAAAGCCATGGTGAGATGTCCCCACTGGGTGGCTTGTTTAGCTAAAAAGCATCGCTAAGCAGGGACGACCAGAGGAACGTCTGTTCTGGTCGCCGTCTCAAGCCGAAGAGACTGGTTTTGGCCGCTCACCCGTTTTGCTAGCCGGAAATGAAGGTCCGGGCTGAATAGGATAAGTCATCCTGATTGGGTGAAATTCAGTGTTGAATTAAATTGCGCGCCAAAACAAAATACGAGATTTTCCTCTTCTCTACAAGCTTTTGAATTTGTGAATCAGGATAGATTTTGGTTTCTGTTGTATAACATATTTAACTGACTTCCCACCAAGCCAGGATGAGACACATGCTCATTTTAGAGTGGATAGCCACGCACAAATAAAGACTCATGCGTGACTATTTCAAAAATGCTAGGTCTCTTCGACATTCCCCATAATGACGCGCTTCAGGTGCCAAGCTATCAACTCAGCCCTGAAACGCAGGTATTGCCGGAAAGGAAGGCTTTCTGAAATCAGACAGGCTGCTCAATATCATGAGCCCGGGTGAGAGCATTGGTAGCTTGTAGCTGTTTTTCGATCCACAATACTTCGGAAACTCCATCAGATCGGATATGAGCAGCAGGATACCGATTGCCAAGCCACTGCTGACATTTAAACATAAACGAAAGTGTTCAGTATGCGCTATAGATAATCAAAATTGGTCTGTTGTTCAACAGAACCAAGTCATCAAAATTCTGGACTTCCTTCGGTGATCATGGTCTTCACGTCTGGAGAAAGCCATATGAAAGATATTATGCCAAATGCGCGAAAAAAAAAGTGTAAAACTGCCTCGATCTGTAATGATTGTCACAAGTGTCGAAAAGATCTGCTTCTTGAAAAGATCGATTAATGCTGCAGTCTATCAGGATGTACTAGATCATTTCTTTATCCCATACATTGTTTCGGAATTTTGGGGGTCGTTACCAAAATCTGACTTTAAAACAAATTAACAAAACAAAAAACTAGGGGGCGTGAAGGTCCCAATGCTAAAAATAAATAAGTCAGAGCTAAAAAACAAACAAACGAGACACTTATTCCACAAGTTACAAATGCTTTATTCTATAAAGTGGACAAAAACAGACTACAACTAGGGCTGCATACAGGTCTTAATTCAGGAAATCATTCATTACTAAAATGTACATAAAACAAAGGTAACATTAAAAATATTAGCAAAAATTACATATATAGCTCCTTTTTTTCTTCAACTACCAGAAAGCTAAATACTTCTTAGTTCTTGTCTGTGGGGAAAGTTTGTAGTTTGGTCAGAGACCTCTTCTTTTTTTTCTTTCGTTTCTTTACTCTTTTCTTTTCCGCTTCTTTTTCTTTCTTGTTGTCTGTGGGGAAAGATTGTAGTTTGATGGGAGACCTTTCTTTTTTTCTTTCGTGTCTTTACCGTTTCTTTTTCTTTTTTCTTTCTTTCTGTTTCGGAATCTACAGGTCCTTTTGACCTGAATTTTTCCGGTTTGCTTTTTCCAAGTGTCAGCTAATAAACAAATTATTAACTTCTAGTCAGCACGTCTCAGAGACTTACCCATTTCTCTGCTTGACCATAAAAGTGAGCTTCAACTAAAAAATCTCCAGTCTCTCTGCTTGGCCATTTAAAACAAAACTTATTCTAAGAGCTATTTCCGGCGCGCCGTCACTCTACGGTGAGTTATCGAAAAAAGAGGCCGAAATTTTCCCTCCTTCTCGCCTCCCCCAATCCCATTGACTCTTCCCCTACCACAATAGTAGCAACAAGCCCACAATGTTTCGGCCAATCCAATGCCAAGAAGAGCAGCCCTGTCTCTTCCTGCCACACTCCAGGTGGGTGAAAAAAAAAAAAAAAAAAAAAAAAAATCAACAACCAAAAACAAACTTTTTCAAACCGTTACTCTGTAATTAGAATAGCAAACCGTTGCTCTTCCCTCAGTAAATAAGTCTTCCAAAAAAAAAAAAAAAAAAAAAAATTACAATTGAGGACAAGTTTGGAAACATTAATTTATCTTCCAGCTACACAGCGAAATCTACATAAGGAGGGGAGGGTACCTGTTTTTGATTACCCTTTAATTGCCCAGACGCTAATCCAATAGAAAATCTATGGGGATTCCTCAAGAAGAGATTAAGAAAATGCTATCTATCAAATCTTGAAAATTTGAACAGAGTCATTACAGATGACTTGTGATTTAATTGGTTCATTACCAGAATAAATGAAAGAAATAGTAAATGTGCTACAACAAAGTATTAAGTGTATAAATACAGTTCTTCAAATTAATAAATAATTTTCTCGATTAAAAAAAAAACTTTTTTGTTTTTATCTTTTTGTTACTAGATATAACAATCTTAATATTTCAAAAAATTCTTAATTCAAATGAAATATGGTTTGTCAGTTAAATACTACTAGCTTTTTTTTTTCATACATTGAATTGATAAACTGTTAAGAGTAAATAGTCAAAATTTAAACAAATTCGAATGAGAAATTTGAAAATTATTAGCAACTAAATTCCATTTCACTAAATTGGTGTTGTAGTTACAACGAAGCGTACTAAAAAAAAAAATCAACTTGAATACATGGAACAAAACTGGAAATTGCTTAACAAACAGTTGTTACTGTATGTTTCCATAACTTTTTTCGTCTAACATTTTTATATCTTAAAAAACGCAGCTCCCAGTTTCTGGCTTTAAAATGTATATTTTTCGATTAGCAAAAATATTCTTTATTTAATAACATTTAAATTTGGCCCATGATTGTCGACAAGTACATCAAAATCTAATGCAAATTGAAGATCCTCCCCTTCTAAGCAGAACAAATATCGGTACAGCATTATTTCCCTCATAATCTAAAAGAAAATTATATTTTCTATGAAATCATAGCATTAAAAATATACTTTTTTAAATTCTTAAATTTATTTTCACATTTGGGGTACTATTTCTTTCTAACAGCGCTCTATTTGATTTTTTCTTTATTTCAAGACCTTTGTCTTTTTATAATATACTGAAAGTATTTATGATATACTGAAAGTATATGCCATATCCTATATTCCTACCGGTTTACTAGCGCCACTCATGTGGGAAGAGTAAAATTAAGTGACTTGTAAAAAAGTTTTTTGATAAAATAACCAATGCATGAAAATGTTATTCCATTATTAAATGAACAATAAATATTTCATTAAAATCGGATAATTCTCTGATTTTTGGTGATTATTTGTTTTTCAATCAGGGGTTGTGATTTGCCATAGAACAAAATGTCCATGACGGTCATGTTGTTAATATCTACTCTAAAATTTTTGGTATTCTAAAATTCTAAATATATTCTATTTTCCTTCATACTCTATATTTACCCCTCAACACACACACTTTACTTAATTCAAGATAGTCTTTTTTGTCTCTTCTTAAAGATGAAAAAATAATCTAAAAAAACAAACCTTTTTGTTAATACTGATTTAGATTTAGTTTTTTACTGCAGAGGTCGGCAAAGAGTTAACACAATCTCACTGAATTAAATACTGTTTATCTAATAGCATAAATGAGAAGAAAATTAAGTGGCTAGTAGGTGAGGTGTTACAAGCATGTGATCCTGATCTTCTTCCTGTAATGACGTTTGCCCGTCATAACAAGTAGTAGCCAGACATGGCTGATGTACAGCCGGGCGCGGATTTAACTTCGTCGATAGATTATAGTAACTATGGAATAATTACTTCTACTCCCAGGTCCGCTGTTAATGTAGCATTTGGTCGAGTAAGTATTCAATTTGAAAAAAATTGTTTTATGATTGTTTATTTCTATCATTAAAAAACATAACGTTTTCTCGTTTCTATGACTTGTGTACTTAAAAACTTGTTGAAGGCAAAGAATAAATTAATACAAGGAAGAAGAAAAAACAAACAAAACTAAAATCCCCGTTCTCATGTGTATCTGTGCGTGAGCTGCAAGCATTATCTGAGTTAAAATTATTACCATAAATCTTTTTATGTCTTTTAACTTAGTCTCTTGTAATTTATATTTAATCTTTCTCCTTATTTTTTTTTCAAAGTAGCGATAAAAACATGAAAAAAAATCTAATTTGGAGGAAAAAGTTTCCTTTTTAAAATATATTCTTTCTGTTTACTCGTTACGATTTTCCCCCAATGGTTGTTAATGGTTAAATTAGAAGAATATACATGGAAACAGTGAAAACGTGATAATGTATTTCTTGTTCGTTTATTATTTTGTTTAATGTTTACCTAATATGTTTTCCATTTAAAGAAAAAAAAAAAAAAGTTATTTTTTCTTTAAAAGTTTACTTTATTAGTTTTGATTAATGTTTTTTTTTTCTCTCTCTCTGCCAGGATTGAGTTCCCCCAAAAGATTCAATTTAAAGAAAAGTTTTAAACTTTTAAAAAAAATTAATGCAACGCCTATTAAAAGAGTTTTTTTTTTTTTAAGAATAAACAGCCAATATTTCACTGGAGTTTGAGTTCGCTTTTAAAAATAGTTGTATTTTTAATCTACTGAGAAATCTTAAATCTGATTTAAAAATATATTTTAATAGACTGCCAAGAAGTTTCAAACTGAACTGCCGGAAAAATATTTTTTCTCCCTACAAAAAAATTAAACGTTAGATTTAAAATAGATGTTTTTTTTTTCTATAAAAGAAAATATTTTGGTGAATTAGCAGTGGCAAGTTTTGTTTAAAGGTACTTGTTGCAACTATTAAAATTGAAAAGGTGTGGTAAATATTTGACATGATGTTAACTTTGGTTAAACTGAGTGATCATTTTGGAATTGTCCTTGGCGAGAGCGACATCAAAGATACAGTAAATTTAATGATCCAATTAGACCAGTAAATCAAATAAATTATGAAAATAAAAAATCTATTTAAAAAAAATGCTCTTTTAAGAAAAAGTAACTTAAAATTAAAACATTTTTTACTGTGTAAAGTTCACCCTAAAATTGTTAGAAGAATAATATCTCCTTTGATAAGTTTTCCTAAAAATATCTTTAGATTATTTTTTTAATTGTTCAAGAAATCTTTTTCTTATGTGAGGATGAAAAAATAAATAAAACAGCGTGCTAAAATAAATAATCTATTCCTTTTAAATTCAAAAAAGGAAGAAAAATTTTGATTTCATCTATATAAAGTTTAAACATAAAGTTCCAAAATGTGTTTAAAAAATAAAGTGGACTGTTGATTCATCATCAAGACGTGCCGACTGCAAGGATTCCCTTGACTCTCTCTCTCTCTCTCTCTCTCTCTCTCTCTCTCAGTAACTCCTGTAGACGGCATCCAGTGATCTCACAGATCTGAGAAAGAAAAGGAAGATTGAACTGAACGAAAGTTACTAAAGTAAAAGAAAAACTTCTCTAAATATGCTTTTGATTGTTGATTTTTATTTTTTTCATCACTTTATATAAGTTGCTTTTTAAAATTCAAGATTCAGTCACGATATTTTTTGTTTACCTTTCGTATCACAGATGACACTGGCAGTATAATGGTTATTGTGAACATTCTGAATAAGGCTGTTTACATTTCACTTCGTCTTAATGCTTTTGGGAAAGCTTTTCTCCGTCAACTATGGGTAAAATGGGCAGGGTACCTGGAATGGTTACTCTACCGAGGTAGGGTAACCATTCCAGAAAAAGGAAAAATCCTGAATTCAAAGCTTGAGTAGTGAATCTGTGGTATCATTCTTCGGTTATCTGCTCATTCCAAAGGGTTGACTAGCTGGTTCTATTCTTGCCTTCATCACTTCAAATCACCTACGTAGGTAGTCTAATGGTTCGCATCCTTATTTGAACTATAAATGTAGAGGTCATCCGTATAAGATAATGGACCATATGACTTTTCTTCCTTTTTTTTGTTTGTTGTTGTATGTTTCTTTGTTGATTAATTCTGTTATGCTGAAGCAAACAGAAAATAAGCTAATCTTTTCCTGTTTCGAATGACTGCTAGAGGTAAACAAGCAAAGAACATCTTTATGCTGTTTGAACATCACAGATTGATTTGGAAATATCAAATTAGGTTTGGTTTCTTTGTTTAATGGCATATCAACCTTCATGAGTTATTTAATGCCAAAGTTATCTTCATAGAACAGTAGTGGGATTATTTAACCCATAGCTGAGGGAAAAAAAGGGTACATACCTTTCCCAAGGTATTTTTCCAAAAGTGAATGCAGTGGCGTGACTGGAGTTTAAACTTGCTTACTATGATGTCACAATCCAGCTTTTTAGCTACTACACCATAAGGACTCCTCTTCATCAAATTAGGTAGAAGACATATATATTACACTGATCCAAAGCAGAGTGTAGACAAATATGCCAATCCATATAGAAAGAATCCAGTCATTTTTTATTGGCACTATGCTAGTATTGTATAGCAGTAAGAGTCATATAACTCTTTCTGTCATAGCTGTTAAGGTTTATAATACCCTGCTTTTCAATTGCATCCAACCTGAAGTTAAGAAATTTCTTTGGAAAAATCAAAACGATCTCCAGAAAAATTGATTCACTACATCTCAGATTCTGACAATCCATTAACTCATCGAAGGAGTATGTGGAAAATATCTTGAAGCTACACTTTCATATGTAGATTTCACCAAAGTTATTTGATTCCATACACAGTGGAAAGATAAAGTGAATACTTTTAGCAGATGGTCTTCCCCCTAAAAAAAAACAGTTACTGCTATAATGATACTCTACAAAAGCATGAAAGCAATTGTTCACTCACCTGATAATGCCACTGACTTCTTTGACATTGTCACTGGAATCTTGTTAGGAGATACATTAGCATGATATATACATTTATAATCTGCCTAGATTATATATTACAAGCAATAATAGATCTAATGAAAGAAAATTGTTTCACTCTAAAAAAGGCGAGAAACAGACAATATACCACAAAATCTATTATGGATGCAGGCTATGCAGATAATCTAGCACTTCTCACAAATACACCTGCCCAAGCCAAACATCTACTACATAGCTTGGAGCAGGCAAGAAGAGGTATTAGCCTCTACTCAGGTAAAACAGAGTTCATGTCTTTTAAACAAAATGATGCCATTAAATAGCAAACCTTTGAAATTAGTCGACCAGTTGACATATCTCAGTTGCAAAATCTCATCTACTGAAAGCAATGTCTACATGCGCATAAGAAAAGTATAGACTGCTATTGACAGGTTGATGATAATATAGAAATCTAATCTCTCTGATAGAATAAAACAGAAATTCTTCCAAGTTGTGTCAGTACTTTTGTATAGCTGCACCACTAGGACTTTAATGAAATGCTTTAAGAAAAAGCTAGATGGAAACTACACAAGGATGCTGCATGCTGTTTTGAACAAATCCTGGAAGTGGCACCTTACAAAACTGCAGCTGTGCACACATATATATATATATATATATATATACACTATATATATATGACTATATATATATATATAGCTGTGCATATATTTATATATATATATATATATATATATATATATATATAAACATATATATTCATGATTAGAATGTTGTGTTTCAGGATGCTACGGACAAGGGAGGATAGCTCATTGTAGAAGGTAATGAGGTTCATTTCATCATTAGCATTAGTAGGACTGTTGCAGGAGATGATTGTTGTATTGGGGTTGCAGTTAAATGTAGCTGCTATCATTCTGGTTGTATTTTCTCAATGCTATTTAGTGATTTTAGGCTGCGAGGACTGAGAAGCTTTCCTACATTTCCTATGATGGCATTGATAGAGTTTTCCATGCAGATGCTGAGATAAATGTCCATCTATTGTTAGTATAATGGTATTTTATTTCTACTTTGCTCGAATAGGTAAAGATGAAAACAACAAATTCTGCTTACATAACTCATCAAACTGAAATGGGGAACATCTAACAGAATTCTTGCTTGAAAATGGACTAACATGCCTTATTACAAAATTCCACAAAAGGAAAGGAAAACTATGGACCTACACCTATGCAAATAATGCTAAAGCACAGATAGATTACATCCTCATAGATAAAAAATGGATTAATAGCACTTTAAAATGTGAAGCATATTCCTCTTTTGAAGGAGTGTCTTCTGATCACAGAATTGTCTCAGGAAAAATATGTCTGAGCCTAAACAGGAATACAATGCAAACAACCAAAACCACATGCTATAAGTGGTCCTTGCTTAACAATAGAGATATTATCAATAGATATACGATAACAGCAAGAAACAAATTCGATACTATTCAGGAGATATCCAAATGACGAATTTGAGAACTTCATCAATGTCTACATAGAAGCAGGACCAGCAGACTGCATACCAACCAAACTAAGAGCCAAACATAGTTCTGTGGGAGACATTAGTAGTTAGAAAAAAATGAGACAACGTGTAAACAGTATTACTATGTAATAAAAGTAACCCAACTAATGCCAATGCTCAGAAACTTAAGAAAACACAAAGAGAACTAATTAACATATACCATAAAGAATGAATAGAATACGTTAAAGGCTTGATCAATAAGATTAGAAATTTGGTAGAAGTTGGGCAATCTCAAATAGTATAGCTGACAGTAAATGAAGTGAGTAAAAGGAAGACTGCTGCAAGAGCTAAACTAAAAGCTGCCAGCCAAGAAGAATGAATACACATGTGGAAAGAACATTTCAAGAATCTGCTTGGAAAATTGCCTAAAATTACAGATAAACCTATCATGAAAATTTCAATAACCAACTAGACATCAAACTAGGACAGTTTACTCAAGAAGAATGTGACATAATACTAACAAAAATTAAAAACAGGTCTTGATGAAATACCACCAGAAGCATGGAAAACAAGGAAATTTGATGACTTACTGCTCCAATGCCATATATAACCATAACACGGTTGAAAGATAGACAAAAGGCTGCATCCTCTTTTTCCTTAAGAAAGTTGACCTTGAAATTTTAAAGAACTACCAAGGTATAACCCTTACTTCCATAGCGGCTAAGATTTATAATGCTCTGCTACTCAACTGCATCAAACCAGAAATTGAGAAAATTCTTTGAAAGAATCAAAATGGTTTTTGGAGAAACTGATCCACAACATCACAGATTCTGACAATCTGTCAAATCATAGGATTTTGTGCAAAAACCTTCAAGGCGACTCTCTTATTTGTACATTTCTCCAAGGCATTTGATTTCATACACTGTGGGAAGATGGAGCAAATACTTCTAGCATATGATCTCCCCAAAGAAACTGTCACAGCCATAATGATGCTTTATAAAACATGAAAGTAAAAGTTCTCTCACCAGATGGAAACACAGACTTCTTTGACCTTGTTTCTGTTCTGCAAGGGGATATATTAGCCCTATATCTGTTCATAATCTGCATAGACTATTTACTTCGAAAATCAATAGATCTAATGAAAGAAAATGGCTTTACACTAAAAAAAAGGCAAGAAGCTGGTGATATCCTACAGAAACTATTATGGACGCAGACAACACAGATGACATAGCGCTTCTTGCAAATACACCCAAGCCAAATCCCTGCAGCATAGTCAAGAGCAGGCAGTATTGGCCTCCATGTCAATGCAGTCAAAACAGAGTACATGTGTTTTAATCAAAAAGGAGATATTTTCACACTAAATAATAGTTCTCTGAAATTAGTGGACAAGTTCACATACTTTGGAAGCAGCATCTCATCTACTGAAAATGACATCAATATGCGATTAGCGAAGGCATGGACTGCTATCGATAGGGTATCAATCATAAGAAGGTCAGACGTATCTGATTAAATAAAACACAATTTTTTCAAACAGTGGTTGTGTCAATTCTACTATATGGATGTACCACATGGACGCTGACTAAATGTATTGAGAAAAAGCTTGACAGGAACTGCACAAAAATGCTATAAGTTATATTCAACAAACTCTGGAAGCAACATCCTACAAAACACCAGCTGTACGGCCACCAACCACCCATCTCTTAAACCAACCTAATACGACAAACAAGATATGCAGGACACTGTTGTGAAGTAAGAACAAACTCATAAGTGACATTCTCCAATTAATCCCTTCACATGGACGTATAAATGTTGGTCAACTAACAAGAACTTATCTACAACAGCTCTGTACAGGACCAGGATGTAGTCTAGAAGACTTGCTGGAAGTGATAGATAATAGAGATGAAGGGAAAAATTGCAACATGATGATATATATATATATATTACTCATTAGGCCAATGGCTGGTATAAACCGGGTCATTGGCCTAATAAGTAGAGTGTTTGCCTATAGTCCGGGAGACTGGGGTTCAATCCCAGGTCGAGTCATACCAAAGACTCAAAAAAATAGTCCTTGATGCTGCCTTGCTTAGCACTATAAGGTAAGGATCAAGGGTAAAGTGGAGCAATCCAGGGAAAGGACTAGCACTCTCCCCCAACACCTCGGTGTAGTAGCTATCAAAAAGGGAGCTTTCAGGTCACCCTTGACTAAGGTTGCCAACTTACAATAAGTGTATTGTTCTGAATGAATTTGATGTGCTATTTTTGCTGGGTTACAGTTACATACATATCTATCTAATATGAATATTGTGTGTGAATGTCTGTATGTATATGTATTTCCCACCCCTCCGCACAAACAGGATGTAACTTAAGGTTAATTTTTTAAGCAGATTTTCATAGATTTTAAATTTGGAGTTTTCTGTCTCCTTGACCAGTCTGACCTACTATCTAGCCATAGTTGGAAGGAGAATTGTTGGATGCATACCATTCCCAAGGTTATTAGTGCTATGTGAAAGGGAAACAGCTCCCACCAGTTATGGGTAAATTGTAAGGCTCTTTAACCTTGGTATAGCAATTGGTCTAAGAAAAGGAAAATTTTTAATTCAAACCTGTTAAACTCCATATAAAATTGATCTGTCACTTCCTGCTTGGGTGGGGTAAATGTATATTAAAATGACAACAGCTATAATTCCAGATGCCTCACATGTCACTTACCTGACCAAAATTCAAGAATGGAGAAATTGAAAAAAAAAGAAAAATTTTTTTTAACAGGGTGAAGTGAGTCATTTTATTGCACAATTCTCCTTATTTGAATGACACTCGTGTATGTGAATATATATATATATATAGTCATCCACAGACAGACTGTTTCGTTCTATCAGAACTCTTCAGGACGCTCGAAGCTGGGATCGAAACCCGTCCAACTTTACGTTAGACTGTGTTTCAGACCACTCGTCCACCAAGTGGACCACATTGGCTAAGGGAATTTTAAGGTATTTTTATTTTTAGAAACAGCAGCAGCAGCAGCCTTTGTTTACATTTTTTTTATATACCCTATCGGCTACCAGAGTGCTCACTTCTTTCGAAGAGCTTTGCATTACGCTAGCGGCGGCCGGCAATTCCTTCGCCAGAGAGCTCAACCCCCATGGGGGAGCATATACTGTCATCAACAGACTGTTACGTTCTATCAGAACTCTTCAGTGTGGCTAGACACGCAGGACGCGTGTTTTTCTTTTGGATTGTTGGTTCTAACCAAGCAATGATACTACTATTCAATTATTTTATATCTCTAGTTTGAAGAAGTTGCAATAAACCTAATAAGTCATGTTTGACTAAATGTAGATAATAATTTGTTAATTTTTTTTAAATTAGGAAATTTAAATTCTGTATGTTTAGTAACATCTTACAGCAACAGCTTTTATTGTTTATTGTTAGAATAGGACCCTGTTAATGAGGGATATTTTTTTTACTTTAAAACCTTTGCATGCCAAATTTGGTAGCTCACCCTCAAACCATTTTGCTGTCTATAAATGAGAGACAAATGAACTCTTCCCAATCGTTTTAAATTTAAATAGACCTTTTTCTGATAAACAGTATGACACAGCTCTTCAGTTGTTACTTATAATTCAAATGTATTTAAGACAGTCACCAAAAAACTTATGATTTACAATAAATATTTGCCTGAGGTTAAATAAAAAGTAGTGAGATGGTCAGTGTAGCATATTTTAGTTTTCTCTTCTCTTCTCTCTGCTGTCAATTCATCTCAAAAAGTAGTGATTATCTTTTGAGGAAACCAGTTTCTTATGTACAAATTTTTCCACGTGCTTCTCAAGTAATTTTTTTTTATGTGTGTATAACATCAGCCTTTGTGATTATATGTCTGTTTTATTCACTCACTCAAAAAAGTCCAGCCTTCTTTTATTTTGATTCATTTTTATTCCTCTTTTTTTATCTTTAATTATCTTTCTTCACATTCCTACCTTGATTTCAAAATACATTAAAATATATATTCTTTCATTACTACAAGCAAGGCTACAAAATGGTGTTTAGGTTAAAGATGTTTGTCATAATTAATCTCTGTGGAGTAATGTTGTCAAGTTCACTTTTAATTTACTTGTATATAAAATGCATTTTCTGTATTTACCACCCCCCCACAAGCAAGATGTGACAAATGATCAATTTTTAAGTGGAGTTTAACAGGACTTTGGCATAATGTTTAGAGTGTTCGTTAATGGCCTGGGAGACCTGGGTTCAATCCCAGGTCAAGTCATACCAAAGACTCAAAAAATGGTACTTGATGCCTCCTTGCTTAACACTCAGCATTATAAGGTAAGGATCAAGGGTAAAGTGGAGCAATCCAGGGAAAGGAGTAGCGCCCTCCTCTACACTTTGGTGTAGTAGCTATCGAAAAGGGAGCCTTCTGGTCACTCTTGACTACAGTTGCCAACTTTACTTTTGTTTACTTAACAGGTTTGAATTCAGAGTTTTCCTCCTCTTAGACTGGTTGCCATACCAAGGATTAAAGAACCCAGTTTGCCCTACTATTTACCCATAGCTGTAACATATACGTGGTGTATTCAATAAGTTTCCAGACTTTTTTGTACAGGCATTTAAAATTGTCGTAGACTCTTCAAATGAACAGCTACAGCAGGAATTGGAATACACCCTACTAAAGCCTGATTGTCACAGCTGGTCAATTTCAAAAATGCAATCTGGACATGAGGACACTTTAAAAGAACAATATGCAATAAAATTCTGTTTTAAACTTGTAAAAAATGCCACAGAAACATATGGAATGCTTCAGACTGCTTTTCGACCATCTTGCATGAATCAAGCATTAGTTTTTGAGTAGCATAAGAGATTCAAGGAAGGCAAGGAGTCTGTGAGGGATGATGAGAGATGTGGGAGGAGTAAGGAAGTCAATAGACCAGAGTTGATTGGCCAAAGGGTTAGGGTTACTATGTTAAGGTTTTAAGGGAATTCAGGAAGAGATTCTGTCGGAAGAGGCCAACACTCTTCAAATCGGGTCAGTGGCATTTCCACCAGGACAATGTAGCAGTCCACAACTCCATCCTTGTCACAGACTATTTGAGCAAAATGGGTATCAAGACAGTTCCTCAGCCTCCCCTATGACTTGCTCCCTGTGACTTTTGGTTATTCCCTATGCTCAGAGGCTGTTGTTATGAGACAATTGAGGAGATGAAAGAGGCTGTGATGAAGGTCATTGACATGCTGACACAAGAGGACTTCCATGGGGCCTTCCAGAAGTTGTTGGAACGGTATAACAAGTGCATTGCAGTCAAGGAGATTACTTCGAAGGGGACTAGAGTTTCATATGTATACTATCAGTAAAAGTGCCCATACGAAAAAAGTCTGGAAACTTATTCAATGATCCTCGTAAGTAACCAGTCATACAACTCTATCTCACTACAGAGTAATGAGAAGTTCCATTATGGTTATGACTAGTGCCATGTGCACTAGAATTTCTTATTACCTAAAAACTGTTCCAAGTCACAATTCATTCTTCATTTGTAATTGCATAAACGTTTGCCACTTAAACTCTAATCTGAACAGTAATTAGGAAAAAAAATGTAATTATAAAATAGATAATATATATATATATATATATATATATATATATAAAATGATCACAAATATACAACACATATTCAGTCTTAAACATGATGAGAAAATAAGGTTATTCAGAGCATCATATAACTAACATAAAATTCATTAACTAATAAAAAAATATCCAGTATTTCATTGTTCATAGCTAAAGAAGGGAAATAAAAGTTTGCATTGATCATTAGAAACAAAAATTTACTTTTATCCAAAGACTCAATTACTCTAAATATTTATACAAGGCATGTTCAAAAAGTATCAGAAAGGTTCCATAATATTCTGTCAAATTAACACTGGTCTAAACAGCAATCTAAATGTTTAAACACCATTATTTTATTATATAAGTTGCCCAACTGTGCATATCTTCATTCAGTTTTTGTTCACCATTACATTTTCTCATGACAAAAAATAGTATAAAAGGTGTCAGCATTAAATTTTATGAAAAGCTGGGGAACTGGTTCTGAAACTTTTGTAAACTGAAAGTTTACACACGATACAATGAGTTACATCATAGTCTTTGCTGATACTTTGCAAAAATCTTATTGCTTCAAAAACCTCAGAATTTCTACCCAAAATTAATAATGTAATAAAAACCAAAACCAGACAAACTTTACTTTAATGTTTACTTGTTTTATGTATTTGATGTATTATTTCACTTCTTGAAAGTTTTTCACACCAGCATTAGCTGGTGGTCTTTCACTGAAGTCTGAGTGACAGCAAGTCTCCTTCTGTCTCCAGGACTCTTCTAAGTATTCTTGCCAATCTTAACAATGTTGTGGTCTGGATGGTCTCAATTCTTCTTCTGATTTCAAATTCTTTGAGTCTTTTTTTGCAGACCATTCCAAGTGCACCAACTACAACTGGTATCACCATCATTCTCATATTCCATAGTTATTTTTTAAAAATTTTGATGCTGAATAAGTATGTTGAAATAAAAAGTAAAGTTGTCGACTGTAGTCGAGGGCAACTTGAAAGCTCCCTTTTCAATAGCTACTACACAGAAGTGTAGGAGAGGGTGCTACTCCTTTCCCTGGATTGCTCCACTTTACCCTTGATACGTACCTTATAATGCTGAGTGTTGAGTAAGGAGGTATCAAGTACCATTTTTTATGGTCTTTGGTATGACTCGACCTGGGATTGAACCCCGGTCTCCAGGACCATTGGCAAAAATAGCAGTAATTTTATTTCATTATCTTTTACTTTTATGATTTTTGATATAATTTTATTATGGTCTTATATGTATTCTGAGGAAGAGGATATTATACTCAGTAAGTTGGGGTACAACCTAAGCAGAAGAGCTGTTCCATACAATTATTTCATCATTTTGACAGATATATGCTCATATAGCAAATAAAGATGAAATAGTATTGGAGAATGTTACCAGTATCAAACCCTGGATGTCCCATTGTTTATGTATGTACACAAATAATAAACACTCATCTTTCACACTATCTCCTTGTTCACTTGGGAATATATTTTTCATTTGTTTAACAGGATAATGAGCATTGTTTTTTTTTCTTTTCTTTTGTTTTTTAATCTAATTAATTTTTATTCATTTTATTTTCAATGATGTTTGCCCCTCACAGTACATAAGATATAGGGGAAATCTCTGTGGCGTAATGGCTAAAGCACTGGACTGTGACCATGAAGTAAGTAAGTTCAAACTCCGGTTGGGCTGTTATGTCTACTTCAGTCTAATACCCTTGAGAAAGATCTGAACACCCTTATCCTTCCAGCTATAGTGAGATAAGAACAGTAGTGATACTATTTATCACTGCTGTTCTTCTACAAGGATGGCTTTCACATTAAATATTCCATACAAATTGATATGCCATTAAACAAGGAAACCAACCAATATAGGATTTGATTATGTTGGGCTTAAACATAGTTGCTGATAATTTTTAAAAATTGAAGCTTAGTTAATTCTTACTTATGCAAACTACTTTTCCTCAATAGGCTCAAAACATTTCCATCAACTCCTGTACTGTGGATAAAAGAGTTTAGAAATATTGCGCAATAAACATAGTTTATTTAGTAACATAAGAAAAGATAATATGATTAGGGATTTTAATTTGTTATACACATATTATAAGATTGTTGATGAAAAATTTGGGAAGGATTTTAATCAAATTTTAGTTACCTAGAGCTGAAGAAAGATTAGTCAAACCATTATGTTAACAGTGTCAAGAATACAAAGAATAATTTCAATTGTCCAAATAATTTTATTGATTGATTTTAATGGCATTTCAACTTGTCTTGCGTTATTTTTATGTTTAGAAGTTAGGGATTCATGTTCATTGTAAATTCGCATGTACATTTTTTGTGTTATTGTTTCTTAAGATTTGTTTTTTTGCACATAGTTCTGTTGAATACAACTAATTTCTAAACAGATCTATTTGATCCATAGATGGGATCTTAACAAGTATTACTACTTTAGTTCAGAGTAGGCCTGGAAGTAATAGCAATGAAGAGATACTCCACATTTCCCAGATCTCCAGAACTGGAACCTCAATTTAGTGTTATACTCAGCACATACGATTTTATTGACTCTTAAATTTATAGGATGAATGTTTCCCTTATCCTATAAGTTTATCAGGAAACCATGGCATTTTTAGGGAAATAGGAGTTACTTGGCAGTGCCTATCTACTCTCAAACATGCAACAGGTTGTACTGGGTTACATAGTACCAGCAGCAAGAAACAATCCCTAAACTGACTTAACGAACACATTAGATTTAATTTTTTATAAGGCTCCATGTGTTCTACTGCAAGGGTAGATTGAGTAGTTTAGAGGTTGAAAAGTTCATATAATGACATCATATCTGCTGTTGATGAATTTTTGACTAATGGAATTCAAGTATTGCAACACTGATGGAAAAAGTATGTGGACTGCAAGGGAGACTATGTTAAAAAATTAATCTCATTTGGTCACATTCCATGAGAATATATTGTTCAGCCAACCTTCATAGTTATCAATTAGCTGGGAGATGTGGATACAAGCCTTCTAAAAGTGGAGTTTGAATTCTGTTAGGCAATTCCATTCTCCCTACATTTTACTCTTAGGTCAGCTGTACCTCTAAAATTATTGATAATTAATCAAGCTATTTGTTTAAATACCAGTGATGTACAGTTGAAACACACAAGATATATATCTTTATTATTTATTCATTTTTGAGATATCATTTAATATATAGTATTGGACAAAAAAAAAAACAGACTGTGAAAAAACTGTGTGCTAAGTAAGACTTTATACTCAATATAAATTACAAAAAAGTCACTCATAGGAAGTGATTATTTTCCTTGATTATTGTTGTTGAAGTTACCTTAGTTGTAATTAAAAGTCAATTTTCTAAAAAGAAAATTCTCAGAAATAGCCAAAAGATAAAAATTTTTTTGAATTTTCTTTTCCTTGATTTGATATCCTAATTTGTCATTAGTCTTTTGGTAATGGTTAGTAAGTAGTTGTTTGAAAAAGGTCAAAATAATCACTTCCTATGTGTCTAAGCTATTAAAGTTTCATTAAAATTTGTGGCAGTAATAAAAAATAGTTCATTTTTTTCACCATTTTTTTTGTCCAATACTTTAGTTCATAATACGACTTGATATTTTGTATTGAATATATTTTAGTTTCATGTCTTCATTGCAAATCCACCCTTTGACACCATTACATAAACTAATTTTTGCCAATTATGTTTCTCTAAATATTTGTTTCAAGTTCTTTATTTACATGAATAAGAATTATTTTCAAAAGGCTAACATTAAATTCACCAGAACATTGTTTCCATCAAAATCCGTTATATCAATCTTTATTGTTCTCTATATAACTTTTTTTCCATTCTCACCAATTCAGACTGACAAGAAACAAAAACCTTTTGTGGAAAAAATTATTGTAATATAAAGCCATATAATGTAGCCATTCAAAAAAATGATCATTTATTTATCTTATTTATTTGTAAGTCTGGATGTCATAAGACAGACTAATCAAATTTGATTTACTTTGCTTTTTATATTATTATAAAAGGTTAGTATATAAAATGGCTTGACTTTTATTGCTTATTTAGTAAAGCATCAAATGTTAAAAAATGTCAGTAAAATATATTCACGTGTATCAAATATATTCAAGTGATATCAAACTGTATATCTAAGTGTGTTGATTTCTTTTGATATTAATTTTTTCTGTTTATATTCCTGATATGCTAATGTATAAGTTGACTCTTGACTTATGGTCACAAAATCATTAATTCATATGATTAATCTTTGAAACCAAGATTCTTTCCTAGTCCTGTTTAAATTTCAACTGTACAAAATTATTACTCTTGTATGTTTGATATCAATTCATTTGCATAAAAATTAGGTCTTCTGAGCTTGACCAACACACCAGACTACATTTTGAATTTTATATTTGGCTTGGCTAACAAAACCTAAGTAATATGTTACAAAAACACCTTATTTCTAAAAATTGTAAAAAGTTTGAAAAGCTCTGCTCTCGAATGTACTTGAAAATTAGACAGGTTCATTTAAATTTTTCATGGCATAGCCAGAATAAGAATTTAATTATTTTTGCTTACTTGAAAGATTTTCTTTTTACTGTGTACTAAGTAAGACATTATGATGTTTATACTTTAAAATAATTGGTATCTTATTCATAGATTTTTATCTCTTAAAAAAAAACACCACCTTTTTGCTGTAGTAACATATAGAATTTGGATTTTTATTATGCAAGAGCAGACTGAAAATTTCATATGATGACATCATACCTGCTGTTGGTAACTTTTTTGACCAATGGGATCCAAGCACTGCAACACTGATGGAAGAAGCAAGTAAACTGCAAAGGAGACTATGTTGAAAAATAAACTTCATTTTGTCACATTCCATGAGAGTATATTGGTCAGCCTATGAACTTTTCATTTAAACCTCATATAGAAGTTTAAGTAAGTTAAAACCAACTTTAAATTTATTTAATTTCAAACATTTTTATTTGAAATGTGTGCAAAATCAGTCTGTCAGTCACAGGGCAAAAGACACACACACACACACACACACACACACTTTTGGCAAAAGAAATAATTTCAAAAATTTATTTAAACAATCTAAGATATTGACACTCACAATACATAGTTTGGTAAAAAAAATAACACTTGAAACTTATTCATAAGGCTTTTATCAGCACTAGGTATTCCACTGTCAACAAAGAGGATGAAAACTAGATGTTAAGAAGGTATTTTCTATGCTTGAATTAAGCAGATTGATTTGTTACTGTTTTGTATTGGCATTTTAGAACAGATTTCAGGAAATCTCCAACTAATTCATTGACAATTGGTTTGGTTTGGTTTCTTTGTTTAATGGCATATCAACCTTTGTAGGTTATTTAATGCCAAAGCTATTCTGCTAGAAGAACAGTAGTGGTACTATTTAACCCATAGCTGGGAGGATAAGGGGGTTCATACCTTTCCCAAGAGTATTTGCCCGAAAGTGAACGTAATAGCGCGACTAGAATATGAACTCGCTTACTGCGATTCCGCAGTCCATCACTTTAACCATTACACCACGAGGACACCCCCTTTGACAATTGGTGCTATAAACTTGAAAGAATGTTTGTGTAAAGATTAGTCCAAGATGACAATCAATATTTGAAAAACAATTGGAACATGTTTATGCTAGTTACTTACATCTACAATGTGTGCAAGTCAGCTGTTACAAATTCCACAGAAACTGTTGAAAATGGTTCTTTACAGACTTCAGTTATTGCAGAATCTAGTTGACAAAGATAAAACTACTTGTGATTTCTGTACAGAAATACTGGTACATTATAAAAATGGGTTTAAAGAGCATCTAAATTGCTGTATCAAGCTTCAAATGTTTTTCTACAAAACTATATGTATATATATGTACATATCTTTTCTTTCCTGTTAATAAATTTTTGGAACTATTTTTGTTGATGTATTATATAAGACAGTCCATAAAAGATTGACATATGCGGGGTAGTCATTGTGGCATAATGGCTAAAGTGTTGAATTGCAGCCTCAAAGTAAGCAATTTTGAAGTCCAGTCACTTTATTACATTCACTTTTGAACTAATATGTGCTTTGTTTTTGAAATGACTGCAGATTTATAACAATCTGTGAGATATTTTGCAATGTATGGGTTTAATTAGAGGGGCATGGGAAAAATTAAAAGTGTGTTTGAGATCTAACATTGGAGAAAAGAGCATTTTGGATGTCATTTAATTTAATTTAATTGATCTTTTGTGTTAGTAGATTCATTTTTTCTAGATTGTGTTGGGTTTAGCTAATGTAATGTTTGTTACAATTTTTGCATGGAATAGAATATATACCTGCATGAGAACTGGTTGTGTTGTGAGTGTGTTTTGAGATGTTAGTGAGATTTTTAATGGTTTGTATGATTGGTATTCCTAATTTGGTTAATTTGTCGTCGAGAGTTTTTTTTATGTGTTGGTGGGTAAAGTGATAGGTCTATGGTAATGGGAATAGTGGAAGTGTTTTTCTTTTCACTTTTTCACATCATCTTGTCAGATTTACTAAAATCTACCATTTCTTTATATATATATATGTATGTGT
Organism: Sepioteuthis lessoniana; assembly: GCA_963585895.1. NCBI lineage: Eukaryota > Metazoa > Mollusca > Cephalopoda > Myopsida > Loliginidae > Sepioteuthis > Sepioteuthis lessoniana. Next base: position 59,610,857 of record OY757906.1, on the reverse strand, counting down.
GTGTGCGCATGTATACATATATGTATATGAATTTGAGTATATATATGTGTATATATATATATATATATATGGTTCTTGAGGGGTTCCATCAATGGTGCCTGAGACAGATACTTCATATCAAATGGCAGTCCCATGTTTCAGATACTGAAGTATTAGGGAAAGCAGGGCTACCAAGCATCCAGTTGATGGTAATGAAAAGTTGTCTCCAATGGGTTGGTCACATTGTGCGTATGGATGATAGCCGTCTACCGAGGCAATTATTCTATGGTGAAATGTGGGAAGGAAAGAGAAGTGCATTAAAACCGAAGAAGAGATTTAAGGTCACAATAAAATATTACCTGAAACAATCTGGACTACTGTGGACCAATGGGAAAAAATGGCTTCAGATAGAAGTAAGTGGCAGAAACTGATTCACGAAAGCATAGAATCCTTTGAGAATAGCCGTATGCAGTACAGTGCTTACAAACGTCTGATTCGTAAAGGCGAACAGGGTCCAGCACCGGGTCCACAAAGTCACCACGCTAACTGTGACGTATGTGGAAAATTGTGCCTATCTCTTGCTGGTCTCAAAAGCCATCTGTGTAAATGTGCAAAATCTATCTTGCACCTAAAA